>JAWWES010000081.1:11797285-11865238 GCA_035583135.1 Lophotriccus pileatus | reverse complement strand
TTTTAGCCACCAACGCGCTTGCAAGAAACGTGGGTAGAGCCCTTCCCAAATCTTCGTTCGCGAAGCCTAGCCATGATGATGGAATAACTTGAGTCCTTTTGGGCCAGGGGCCAGGCAGCTGTCAGGGTGCCCCCATGTCAGGTACCCCCATGCCCTGCTCCAGCTGTGTCCCCAGCTCACCCGCCTGGCATGAGACTGTGGCTTTGGCTCTTCTCCTCACATAACCACTCTCCCCTGCTCAGGCAGAGCCTCATACATCAGATATGGCCCGAGCTATTGGTATTTTAGTTTTAGTGTTTATTTTATTTTATTTTATTTTATTTTTAATTTAAAAAAATTCAAACAAACTTGCTCAATGCATTCTGTTCAATCTTTCTATTTCCTGTTTTAAAATATGACTTTGTGAATTGATATGTACTATTTTTTAAAAATCACCATTCTCTAGTTTCTCTGTACCCACATCCTCCATTTCTTCTCAAAATGAAAAAAGAAAAATTGTGTCAAGTTCTCTTCTCACCTCTCATTTGTGTTTTATCAATTTAAAGAGAATAACTGAGTGGCCATGTGATTTGCTACCTTGAATTTAAATGTGTGTAGTCAGTGCACCATGCCAGACACCAAGCAGCATTATGTCCTACACAGCCACTCTGAAGCCTGATTTTTAATATCCAGGGACTATTTCAAAAGCTTTCCAAAAGTATTTTTGATCATGTGTAGTCCATCTAGGAGAGTGAATTTTCATAAGTCTCTGAACTTCAATTCAGTGATGAATTTGGTAATTTGTACATATAGAATGACCATGTGTTGGGGATGTCAGCAGATCAAAATCAGAGGCAACTGTGATCACCCTCAGCCCCAGTAGGTTGGGTCGCTGTGGAATTGTGCTGGATGCTTCTGAAACAAAATAAAAGATGAACAGCGCAACAGATTTGAACTACTGAAATTCTTGATCTTGCTTCCCATTAAATTCACGATGTAATAGCTAGACAATACAGGAGAAAAAGATTACGACCTAGGGAAAGGAAAAAACACCAAAAAATAATCATTGTCATAATCCTGACTGCTTTGCCAGCATATGACTCAATGAGGACTGAGGGTATTCTCAGGTGATTTATTTTCTCAAGAGCTACAGGGTTTCCCAAATTCAGTAATGTGAAGGTTACCATGTTAGAGCTGATTTTGGGCTTTTCTGATGCCCAGTGCTGAACAGTGATGATGAAAAAGGATGCATACAAATTTACAGGTGTTCAGATCCCTTGATGTTTCTGAAAATACTTTGTTACTGAATTTTTTATATATTTTTTTTTTTATTTTAGTACTAGTATTTTTCACTGGTTTGTGACCCAGAAATTAAAGGTTTACAATCTTCTCCCTTTGCTCATTTCTTTTAATGATTCTGCACATTTTTTTTTCAGATAAAGGCCACATTAGTGGAATGCATGATGATACAGTGTGAGCTAAGTTTATCATGACAAAAGATGCATCAGTTTGATGTATTAATCCAGCACTGTCTTGGAGGCAGTGAATAATTAGTTTAACCTGGCAATGAATAATATAAACTTAACCACAGAGATGGTTGGTGTTATCATCTTATGTTTCTGTAATGCAGTAAGGACACCAGGTTATCATGATTATAGCAACAGGAGAGTTTGTAGAATGAGCTCATGTGTAAATAGTTGCTCAAAAACATTGTGAACATTTATAAGGCTCATTATTTATCATTAGTTATTTAACTGCAGGTTCCCATGTGGGCAGTGAAATCCTGCTGATTTACTACTTATCAGGAATAAATTGTCACTTACATCTTGGGGTTTTCATGCTTTTCCTTTTGTCATCATAAATAAACTAAACTAATAAAACTGTTTCCTTTTGCATATTAAACTGACTGCTGGAAAGAGAGTTTTTGGCTAGAGACCTAATATGAGACAAAATATAGTATAAGTGAAAAATTGTGTATTTTTATGAAGGCTCAGATTGTTTGCAAAAGATCTGAGAACTCAGCAAGGGATCAGTATTTGCTTACATTTACAGTGTATTTGTACAGGACCAGATTTTTGAAACTGCTCAGCAGCCACAATTAAAGCCATAGGTTTTTCTGAGGAGCAGTTTCAAATTTTCCAACTAACTGAAGTTATTTTAGTATCTAAATGAGGACCAATAGCTAAATCCCTGTTTTGGCACTACTGTGATTCTCAGAACTGCAGCTCAGCTGCTAACTTTTAAGGTGTCTCTGTTGCTGTCAGCAAGATGCTTGCATTTCTACTGGGGACCACATATAGAGGTAAATCTTAATATCCTGAGATAGCTTTCAGCCCCTCTTCATCCTTCAGCTGCAGAAGGATTCAAAACCCCCATAGTCTTCAGCACACCTTTGACAGGTTTCCTGACTAGGCAGGCATAACCTTAGGGATGAGAGTACTCCACAGTACCATGCCCCAGACACCTGGCACCCAGAGTTACACAGATTATCTGCTCCTTTCACACACACATACTGCATGTGTGTGCATGGAAATGTGGGTTATCCCAAAGCCCAGAAGCTGATATACCCTGCAGCCAAGAAGGCAGGTCTGATTTGCCTAATTTGATCTAGCTCAGGGCTGAACCCCATCAGGACTTGCATCCCACCCTGTGAGCCCATCTATGTTGTGATAGAAGTGCTGTTATGGTGGTTCACATATCTATAAAACTGCCTGCAAACCTCTGCTAAGACAGAAGGGTGTTTAAACAACTAAAATCCACCTATATCTCTGACTCTTTTCAGACAAGCTCCTCTAACTATATACAACTACTAACTATAACTACAACACCCTGTGATGTGCTCTTTGATACATGAAGTAGGTAGATTTTATGAAAAGCCTAAATTTTGTTTCTGTAGAACACAAGAGTTTTTTTTAATTCAAGCAAACATCATGTTTGAAAATGTGGTATCATCTGCAGTTATTTTCTTTTATATATATATGAAAAATGTGTATGCACACCATATACACTATATATATTTACATGTACATACATTGTATATTTTTAATTTATTTATACATATGCAGATAGATACAAATACACATGCAATTCTATGACATTCTGGTCCCTCAGGTGTTTTCAGGCATGGGTGGAATACATTTTGTATTCTATTCCAGATTTTCATACACAGCTTTACAATTTCTGTGTCAACTATTTCCTATTCTGATGTAATGTTCAAAAAAACTTAGGTCACAAACTCAGCTCAAGAAATTTCTCATCCTTTATAGGACTTGAGAAATCAAGGAGTAAGACAGATGTTGCATTTTAATAGGGCTTTTGACACATAAATTATGAAATGTGCTTTTTTAGTTTAATAGATGTGTTAATAACAAATCAAATATTCTTCAGCTGACTCAGTGGCATGTTACAACACTTAGAAATGAAATGCCAACTCTGCAAAAATTAGTGCCTACTTATTCAGGATAATTTACAGGATACTTGGAAAGTATGTTATTCCAAACATTTTTTTTTAATTTGTGGATAGTGTTTTTACATCTAATTTAATCATATACCTGCAGGAGGAAGTGGTAAGATTTAGGTAATTGTTCAAAGAATGTCATGCTTGGGACTAATTTGTGTATAAAATTTTATGCTTGTTTGGGCCTTCATCAAATATGTGTGCATAATCCCTCATAGTGAACACTGGCAATATTATCTCAAAAGAAAAATATGTCACCATATTGTATTGGAAGACAAGATTTTTACAAGCAGCCTTTAAAATAGCATTTACGATATTTCTATTGCTGAGTTTAAACTATTTTCTTGTTGTTGATCAGAAAGTTTTGGGGCCCTGCTTTCTTCTGCTAAATTCAAAATACATACATAGCTAAAGGGAAGTATAACCTGATATATGTAACTTTAGTCACTTGCAAATGCTGAGGTTTTAGCCCATTCTGTACTCAAATGCATTCTGATGCAGGTACCTTTCATATTAGTTGTGAAGACACACACAGGCCATCCCTGTAGAGTTTCTCCTCCCACCACAGTCAAATGATGTGAAAGGTCTTGCCAGTAGGTTATTTAAATCCTGATATTCTGTTCTGGCTTGTCAAGAATGCAGGGTATAAATCTCTTGGCACTTATCTTTCTACACTGCCTACTAACATTTTCTACTACTTCTGTCTGTCCTCATGACATTTCCTGGAGAGTTTAAACTGAAAGTGCTAATTATTAATTTAGGGCTAGATTCTGGCTCCTACAGCCAGAGGCATGCTGGAGGGAATGCAAAGGGACTCCGAATTGTTATATGCATGTTCCCTACCACAGAGATCCCCACACATCCACTCCTTGGCTCATATTAGGAAACCCTCATGATTCTTTATAATCAAACCTTTCCATATTGGTTATTAGTTTGGATTATCAAAAAAAAAAAAAAAGTCAGACCATTAAAGTTTGAAATGATTTTGTTTTCAGACCTGTAAGTACATTTGCTCAGTTTGAACAATGGATTGCATTAATCACTAGTGAGGGGTTTTTTTCACATCACAGAAGGGATTTAGCTCTAGGAAAGAAATGTTTCATCATCTTGAAGCCCATAAGGTTCAGTGTTATTATGTCAGTATAACAGGTTAACTGAGGCATAAAGGTGAAGTGACTTGCCTAAGGTCAAGCAATAGATCAGTGGCAGAACCGTAAATCATAGAATCACGTACAGAGTCATTTAAATCTCTGAAAAATGCCTTGTTCCATAAGATTTTCTTACTCCCTCTTGTCAAGTATAAATAGTTTAGGCTTCCTTTGGCAGGCAGAAAGCCCTCTACTCTTTCACTTAATGGATTCCCAAGATAAAGTGTATTCACTAACCTGGCTCTAACAGGAAAACTTTCAGGCCAAACGAAAAGAGACTGTTTTGTTCAAAGCACTCCTTGAATTTCCTGTAACTTCACTATGGATTGACTTACACATTTTTCCAAATTTACTTATTTGTTAGGTAGTCAGTTGTTCTTATTTCCCTTGTCTTCAGGTCTCTTACTCCAGCAGTGTCCCTTCCTACATCTCTGCTGTATGAATTCCTCTTTCCATTGACAATTTTTCCTCTAATATTCTCTTACCTTCATTTAGAGCCACACTCAAAGCATGTTATGACGAATCAGAAGTTCTGGTTATGCATAGCTTAAGAATTATGAGAAAATAAGCCCCCAAAACATATAAAAAAGCTCTCTGGCTTTTACCATCTCCTCCTTTATAACTTTCTCAAGAGCTTCCTCTGAAAATATGCCTGCTCAAGATTTGTTTGAGAGAATGAAGATGAAGAGACAATGAAGAATGCACAGCTGAATACTGTAGTCTTTATAACCTAAAATGCCAAATGTTTATACAGTTGTATATATTTCACTGTATTCTGTTTTCTCCCTGTCTTATGAACAAGCCAGGTACCTACATCAAACTCTCTGGTGTAGTGGGATTTTTTTCTCACTGTGAAAGGAAAATGTATAAACAAAGAATCAAATAGGTCAAATAAATATAAAGAAGGTATCAGAAATGCCCATTCTTCTCAGTCCTCCCATTCCCACGCAAGACCAGGCTGATGGCTCAGGGGCACCTGAGAATGCCAGGCTCACCAGAGCAGTTTTAATTAAGAGATCCAGGTAATTTGAATAGTAGTGTGTGTCTGGGATGGGGGAATTAGCAGATAGCAGGAAGGAGCTAGGAGAAAGGTTTGATTACCTCTTCTCTTTGCCAAAATTCAGTTTTGGTTCAGAATTTGGAGATAATTTTATTTGCTTTGTTTTCTGACTGCTCCGGCAGGAACTTTGAGAAATATTCTGGTTTTGTTTTTTGTCAGTACAAAATGACATTTCATTTCCACCCGTGCTGTATTATCAGGGATTTATTTTTCTCTCCAGGACTTGTCTGTTGTAATGATTTTATCTTAGACCGCTTCGAAAATGAAAGCACTGCAGAATGGTTCTACCTGGAACTTACACTGATAACAGCAAAACAAATGGTTTGTATTTAGTGACATTGACTTGAAGCAATGCAGTGCTCAGTATTTTGAAGCCTACTTCAGAGACTACAACCTTCCTACTGAGATAAAGCCACAGTTACTGATGGCAGAACTGCTCAAACTGTCATTCCTCTGGTACTAACACAAATGGGCATTTTCACAGATAAATCTTATAGGGAATCATTGACTGTGGAAATGTGTCAAAACAGGTGAATCATAAATGCATTTTTTCATGCATTGGTGAAAAAAAAAAAAGGACACCTATGGAAAAGAGCTGATTATTTTGTTTCTCCATGTGTGATTTGTGCACATGAGAGAATGCTGGCAAAGAACAGGAAGTATCTTTTCAGGTGCTTAGTACATCAGAAATAACAAACTGAGGAAATTACATTGGCACCACCTGCTTAATTATGCTTAAGGTTCTTTATTCTCAAGCAACCAAAGAATGAAGTTTGTATTGCTTCTCTTGATAATATTACAAAGTTGGCCTTCATTCCCTTCTTGCAGCCTGAGACTGTCACAGTTATTGTCAGTGAAGCCCTACTGGAAGTGTAATCCTTTATTCTGTGTGTTTGGTTTGTATCAAAATCTACCAGTTATGGCAGGTGTTTAGAAATGTCTGTGCTTTCTGAATAGCGTAGCATGAAAATGCCACTTTCAGTGGACAAAAGGAAAGAAACACTCTCTAAGAGTTCTAGCCTTCGCTGAAACACAGATTAGATGCCATCACTGAGCAAATTCTCTAGGTATGGACACAGTCAACAACAAACTTTACAAGCCCCATATAAAAAACTATGCTGTTGTACAAAATGTACAATCATTATTTTGAAAAAATTTTTAAATTTCCTGAGCTATACCAACAGAGACAGGGGTTCAGAGCTCAACTAATCCCTTTTTAATGTTTATGAGGATCCTGGATGCCAGTATTTTTTTATTCTAATGTTTAATATTTATCTATGTTGTTTAATGACTGATGAAATTCCCATTGGAGAAAAAAAAACTGTGGGATCATTTTTGTTTAAAACTTTACTTTCAGAATCATTTGCAAAGCTAATAGCCTGTGGAGGGGAATTCTCTGATGTGATATGTTCAATTACATCAGCATTTTAAGAAATACTTACATGTTGACCAGATTATATAGGGTGTATAGGATAAAACTATCTGTGTTTTGGGGGACCATAATAAACCAAAAAAGATATTTTGACAAAACAAGGGTTTTCTTTGAAAATCCATGGTGAATTAAAACACCCCATAACATCTGTCAAAAATCATAAAAAAAAGTTCAAATTTCTACTCTTCTACAGCTTCTCACTCCTCCCCTCCCAGCCCATGAAGGGAAATATCTTTTTTTTTACAAGGTAACTTGCTAAAATTAAAATTTGTCTTGACCTAAGACAGGTGTTCTGTTTTTATTTAGCAATTTACCCTCCAAAGGAAAAATAATAATTTATTCTCATGGCTTTAAAGCCTCTAAATTTTTCACTGCTCTCCAATGTTTTGTAAAATAGTCCTGTACCTCATGTGAGATACTTGGTATCATAACAAACAAATAAAAAATTAATGCTCAGAATTCATGCATAATGATAAAGTTATCCAGTTGTGAAATGGAGACAAGACATTTTTTGAACCAGAACTCCAGTTTCTCATGCAGAGGGACTGTCAAGTCTCTATGTCTGAAATCCCAGATGGTTTCTCTGGAGCTATGACTTGCACTAAGCTTTAGCAAGAGGAAGGCAGAAAAAAACATCAACCTTTAAATTGCAGGGCTATTTTTATTCCCACTGGAATAACTGTAATAGAAATAGCAACAATAATAAATTAGATTCTCTTAGTTCCATGTTGAGCATTGACTGAACATATCCTCTGTAGATGCAGTTTTTTTGCATCTTGTTATAGTGCAGAAAGAGGCTGGTACATCTTTAGAAACTAAATTCTTTTCTACATACCTATATATGTATTTGATATCTTTTGTTCAGATATCTCCCCAGATTAGTCCTTGCTGAGGCCTAACTTGCAAGGGTCTCATTGTTAAAGACTCATTACTGGTATGCCTGGAACCCTCTCCCCAATCTCTTCTTACCATAACATTTCTATTTACTATGTGAGAATTAAAGCTTATTTCCAAGCCAGAGCTTTACATGTGTCAGATAGAGTAACCTGAGGGTAGACCTCACCCTCTACCTCTTCCCTCTACTTCTGCCTCACCCTCAACCTCTTCCTCTCTCAGTTCCAGCTGTGCTTTTTATTCATTCTTGTTATTATGTCACTGATCAGTCTCTTTGTAACTCACTCTTCTGAATGCCTTGATAGGTAAATTGGGAAGTATCCCCCATTATACTGCTCTAAAGGGTGGTAGATGGTTATGCTTATGATGGTTTAGTTGGTTTTCCTGAACTTTTAGCCTCCTGTGCTTTTCTAGGAATGGGACAGGGAGAAGAGCTGTGGCCTTCATGTGTGTCTACGTTGGGTGCTGACTGCTTCTTACAGGTCCCCACACTGTTTGGCTGCCAGTTTAGAAATCTCACCTTGTGATTTCTATCATATGGGAAAATTGTTCCAAAAGCACTAGTGAAGGATTTGTGCAGGGTAGGAAGAGAGGAAGAATAAACTGGTTTCCTTATCTTACAAAGAACAGGTCAGCTGCAGTGAAGCAATAGTCTGGAATTTCCAAGAGAAAGGCAGAGTAGGGTGTAGTCCTCTTCTGTGCCTTGAAGCTCCAGAGCAATTTTATCTTGTCAAAGCATGATAATCTCAGTTGTGCCAACACAGCATGACTGATCCCTGACATTCAAAGTTGCTCTAAGCATGGAATCTGTCCTTGTTTGATATGTTAAACGTTGTGCCCTCTGTATTCTTCTGGAAATAACTGGCCAAGTTTTAAATAGGAAATACTTTGTGAACCAGTAAAAAAAAAAAAGGAAAATACCAGCAAGAAAAAAGGAGGAGTTTAGACTGGAAGTCTGCACAACTAAGATTTATGAATTGCAGTTAATAATACTACGTTGTGCACAAACATGTTTTTGACTGACTGGCCTCCCCAGATCTGAGCTGGGGTCCAGGCAGAGTGCCTTTCTGCAGTTGGTGTGAAAAATAAAACATGCCAAAAAATTACAGTAATGATATAAAGAACTGGGGATGTAATGTAAAATTTCATATTAAATCAAAATCAAAAGTGCCTCTTGTCCTGGCCTGTTAGTATTTTCTGCAACCATAAAATTTGGCTGCACTTGTGCAATACAATACTGGTGAGAAAATGCTAAGATTATTACCATACTCTCTTAAAAGACAAATCATAAAGCTGGAAAACCAAGGTATGTAAAGCATTGACAATTTATTTTCTTAACCAGCAGAGAAACACAAAATAATAGAAAAAACCATGTTCCTAGCCTAATATGATTAAGAAAACAAGAGAGACATGTTTATGTAAATGGTGGAGAAATACCAAAATGTTTCACCTGGAAAATGTCCCAAAGAGGAAGGCTCAGAAACCATTTCTCCCTATCCGTGTCTTGGCAGGAGATTTCTTGGCTTTCGGTTTGCCCCATGGAGATTACACTTTTTCATTTTAGTGGAGGCCACAAGGCAACTCTGACAATAAAAACAAACAAATACCAACCTCATCCTCTTGATGTACCCCACAAGATGCATGCAAATTAGAAGTCAGAGTAATGGGTTCGAGGTCCCCAAGGTCCCTCTGACCTTTCTATCCCCTTTCTCTGGCCTCTTTTGTGGTTCAGACAGGTAAAGTCCAAGTTTTCTCCCCTCCCTCATCCACTCACTTTTTAACACAAAAAAAAATTACCCAAAATTATATGATTATGTTTTCTTCCAAAGCCAATGACCTCATAAAATGGGTTAAAATATATAGGAACGTTGCCTATTGCTGATTTTACTTTGCCTTTTCTAATCCTGTGATTGTGCACATACTGGCACAGATGTTTTCTGGATGGCAGAGTGATCCTGAAAGACACACAGGTTTTCAGGAAGAACTTGGTAGCTTCAGACAGAAACAACCGACAGCTGCACTCCCTCCATAACCTCTTCTCTGTTTTGCCTGCAGTGACTGTGTTGCTGTCTCAGTACATCTAGTAAGCCAATGTAATTAAATAGACAAACAAAAAAAAGGGGGTTATTTTTATTTATTTTCTTTTTTTTTTTTTTTTTAAGAAAGTTGAGTAAATTAAAGTTTGTGGTTTTCTGAAGAGTTTAAAGTTACAGAAGACTTAGAGATCTTGTTGCTGGTGTGATTGCTGTCTAAAGATTGTCCCTCTTAACAACCAGGTTTTTGCCTTAAATGTGTTATAAATTTGAAGGAAAATACTCTCCTGTTATCTTGAAGATACAGCCCCTTGAGTCCAGAAGTGCTTGTCAACCTCCCAGTAAAATACAGTAATATACTTGCTTCAACAGCATATGGCCTGACTGAAACAGATGGAGTTGAAACATATGGAGTGGAGGGGCATGTGAACCTACTGTGAAATACTGTATCAGTAAAATGCAGTGTGTCAAAATAATGTAATTTTGTATAGCTAGTTATTGGTGTTATGAACACTGAGAGGTGCAACTGCTGAATCTCCTCCTCTGCAATTCTCACTTGCATAAGCAATATTTACTGATGTGAACTCCCTTTCCAGATCTAGCAGGAATTTGACATGAAAGTTTCTGTAATGAGCTGATAATGACAGGCTCAGCAGAGCTGAAGTATAAACTGGAGTAATTGGATCATCAGCAGTTTGGTTTTATATTATTATTGATGAAGACTGATTAGAAGAGGAATGTGCTTTCAGTTTTTGACAGACAGTACATACAAAGACCAATATCTATTCTGATCACATCCAGAGAGTGGTGATTGGTGACTCAATGTCCAGATGGACACAAGAGATGTGATGGGAGTGGGATCCCTTGTGGAGTTGTACTGGGACCAGTACTGTTTAATATCTTCATCAGTGACACAGACAGTGGGATTGAGTGCACCCTCATCAAGTGTGCAGACACAAAGGTGCGTGGTGTGGCTGACACACCTGAGGGACGCAATGCCATTCGGAGGGACCTGGAAAAGATCAAGAAGTGGGCATACATGTACCTGAGGTTCAACAAGGCCAAGTGCCAGTCCCTGAAAACGGTCAGGGCAACCTCCAATATGAATACAGGCTGGAGGATGAAGGGATTGAGACCAGCCTTGTGGAGAAGGACTTGTGTATACTTGTGGATGAAAACCAGAACTTGAGCTGGTAATGTCCATTTGCAGCCCAGAAAACCACCTGTATCCTGCACTGCACCAAAAGAAGCACAGCCAGCAGGTTGAGGGAGGTGATGTTCTCCTCCTCTAATTCACTCTGGTGAATTCACTCCCTGAAGTGCTGCATCCAGCTCTGGAGTCCTCAGCACAAGAAACCTATTGGAGCAGGTCTGGAGAAGGGCCATGAAGTTGATTATAGTGGGAGAGTACTTCTCCTGTGAGGGAATACTGAGAGAGTTGGAGCTCTTCAGCTTGGAAAAGATTCCATGGAGACTTTATAGCAGTCTCCCAGTAACTAAAGATGGGGACAGACTTTTTAGCAGGGTGATAGTGATAAGACAAGGGGTAATGGTTTACAAGTAAAAGAGTGTAGATTAAGGATAAAGGAAGAAATCTTTTTAATTATTAAGATGGTGAAACACTGGAACAAGTAGTCCAGAGAAGTGGTAGATGCTCCATTCTCAGGAACATTCAAAGTCAAGTTGTATGAGGCTCTGAGCAATCTGATCTAGTTGCTGATGTCCCTCATTGCAGGGGGCTTGGAAAAGATGGCTTTTAAAGGTCCCTTGCAATCCAAACATTTGTATGATTCTAGTTCAGAAAGGTATTTCTGACTTAGTCATTTGCTGATAATTTTTACCTGTGATGTGGCCTTATTAAAAAAGGTCTCTAAAGTGAATCAGAGGGCACAAAGGAGTCATGTCCACACCATGGAACTCATGAGGATTTATTTCAAGACAGTTGTAATCTGAATTGGTGAACTAAATCCCCTTCAGGTGTGATTAGGTGTGATTTTGAAGCATATCTTCTGATTTAGTTTTAACTCCAAAGAATCCAGATAGTTCTCACTGATAGGACAACTCACTGAAATTAACCAGTTTAGATAATTTTCAACCCTTTTCTTTAAAACCTCATTATTCATCTGAACTAATAAAATAATTGGACACACTCATGACAAGGTACATATAATACTGCAATATATATGTGAATATAGTAGCATATAGGTATGTGTTGTGCATGTGGCAATACAGAGTGTGTTCATATTAAATATTTATCCTGTGCCTTGCCTTGATCTTATATCCTAATCAGCCTTATGGCCCACTGTGTTCAGATTAGGGCACTGGTTTTATTTGATGTCTTCTTGCTGAGAGTGAATTTGGTTTGTGAAGGACCTGTGTAATCTTTGCTCCAGTAGAGAAGAATGACATCTAACAGATATATTTCAACCAAAGGGTGAAAGACAACTTTCCCAACCAAGCATTTCTTCTGACAGGCAGCAATTATCACCACAACATCTTAACAGTCAACTGATTGCAATTTGTGTGTGTTTCACTGTTGTGCTCCAGGTGGGAGAGAGATCAGGCTCCCTGGAGGGAACTGCTGCCTTCTGACAACTGGTTTTCCAGGGATGTCCAAGGAGAGTCAGAGTAGGCACTTCAGCAAAAGCAAAGGGATTAAGTCAATTACCCCGAAGTGTGGACCTATGTAACCAAAATACAGAACAAAATGTACCAAAAAATGAAAGCTTCCTTGAGACTTCACTCTCCATTCCAAACTTTTGTCAGCACTGGTTAACCAGTCAAAACTGGGAAAGACTCAGTAACTAAAAGGAAAAGCATTCAAAATTTAGGATCTATTTGAAACCACTGCCTTCATTTTGATCTTTGGCAAATAATGTCAGCTTACTTCTGTTATTAGTATTCTATCTATTAATTTAAAATTATAACAAACCAAACTTCACTACTCTCCAGCAGAGAATGTTTACAGACTGTATGACACTAGGTATCTCATATATATATCCCAATCTCTTTGACCTGCACAGAATTTCCCTCAAAAGCTGGAAAAATTCTCCCCAAATACCAATTATGTAAAGGACACAAAAGTTAAAATTCCAGTGTTAGTGAATAAATCAACATCCCACTAAACTTCTGAAGCTGTGCCTTATCACAAACTTGCTGTGAAATGCTACTATGGAAATTTTTAATGTAACAGATGTGCTTAATTATTTCAAGAAGCTCCAGGGAAGTTTTTGTGGCCTGCTAAATTAAATGAATCTTTTTTCTGATTAACTGGTTGTGTTAAACAATTGGATAAAACTTCAGGGAGTCTATAAAAGAGAGCTGGATTTGTGAGGTTTCATATTAACCATGATTGGAGAGCTGCAGTTGCTGGTCATTTCTCTTTTAACGGATGGTGATCAGCAATTTAGGAATAATATGGTTGCTGAAACGGAGAGGGAAAACATGAGCTTATGTCTCCTATATGATTACCTGAATTAAAACTACCTTCAAAACTGCCAATTGTAAAAAAAAAGATTTCAGAAAATTTGGATTGATATAAGGTTCCAGTTGCTTTTGGTGAGGATGGACACGATACTTTAAAAATTACTGCATACTATTGAAAAGACTGGTCAGGCATTTAAACACAAAACTCATGTAAATATGTTTTATTTCTGTTTTATGGTTTTTTTTTCCCCAGGACTGACACAGTTTGCATTTTCAATCTTACTTTAACATCAGTTTTCTAAACTAACTGAAAAGTATTTCTGTAAAACTACATCTAACCGAACACTGTTGCTTTCACAGGGTATTGAGCTTCAAAATTGCAACACATGTACAATGAAATGCACTCCTCCCATCATAAATCTTGATTATCAAAACATTTTATTTTAAGATTGTCCCCAAAGAGTGAAGCAATAGGATTTATGCCCTTATGCAGAAGGTAAGCTATGTTATGTAGGGACTGCCCCTGTGTGGGTGTTTGTACAAAGCCTGTTCTAGGGACAGATTTGGTTTCCATTAAAAAAAAAAAAAAAGGCCTTTAAATCTCTTTCCAATGTCTGTTTCACAGTTTATGCAGCACTTTTCCATCACTGTGCTTAGATGTTGATGGTGATCTATTATTCCACCCATTCCATTAATTACCCCAACTCCAGTTAACTTGGTGAGCTACTTGGTGACAACGTGAAGGTTGTGTTTGTAGTCATAATATGGAGTCAAACCACTGAAATAGGTCAGTGCGTGATTACAGACTCTGTTTCAGGCTAAGAAACATCTCATTAGTACATTAGTGCTAATTAACAGGAGTGAACTAGAAAATGTAAATCATGAGTGCTGGGTTGAGGGGCAGTCAATGGTTATCTAGTTGTGTGTGAGGAATTATAGGATTCACTAACTGTCACTGCTGTGTATCAAAAAGCTCCTGTAGCCAAAAGTCTTGGAGGAAAAGTTCAAAAGTAACTAGAAAACCATAAGAGAATGTTAGTTTTTTTCTATTTTTCTACTGGGAAAAAGACAGTAATTATTGTACAGGAGTCAAAAGCTTGCAAATCAATAGTTAATGTTTAAATTGTTCCAAATATGGGGAAAAGCCAGTGGGCAGATGAGAAAAAAAAATATTATTATGTTCACTATGTAGAGATAAGTGATCTGGCTTTATCAGGTTCTATCAGTATAGTATATAGGATGCAATTTAACTAGCAAAGAACAAATGGTGAATCAGCCCTTTTGCAACTTAAATATCAACCTCACACATCTGATTGCCACTCTTGAGAGTAACATATTTCTCCAAGTTAAGAAGCAAAACATAACAACTGATGTAATAGATCTACACAAAACACAGTGTTTGCTTTTTAACTTCACAAGGAAAAGGGATGGAACCTGTGGTGAGCCAGAAGAAGTCCCAGTGCAATCAAGGACCTTGTGTAAATACAAAGCTGTTGTAAGAGTTAAGTCAAATAGGAGCAAAAAAAGCAATTGTTTTTCACACAAACACAGTCCAAAGTACCCAGATAAGGCTTTGCTTGCATCCTCAATTAAGTGTATTTTGTGATGTTAATATTTTGGTTTTCAATATTCCTATTGTGATCTGAATCACTGACAGACATTGGGAAAAGCTGAATGGGACACAGGAAGTTTTGGACAGCTATTTTAGAGTAAAATCATATCCTATTCAATCCAGACATCAGTTCTTTTTGCTACTGCAGGCTTCCTTTGTAACAACAAAAAAAACTCACCTTGACTTCTTCTGCCACAGGTTCCCCACTGAAGTTGGAGGCCTTGTTGCCTTACAGGGCAATTAATAGTATTAGTTTGGAAATACTATCAGTTGCTGAATGCCACAGCAAGGAGGACTTAAGACATAGGCAGTAAACCACATCAGCAAGTTATTTTGTGCTGGAACGAAGGAAATCTGAAATCAAATTTATAGTTGCTACTGCAAGAGAAAATACTTCCCCTGACAGCTAAAGAAAGACATGTCTCTTTGTTGTTGAAGGATGTGACCTACAGACTGATGAGGGATCCAATGTAACAGGAGGGGTGACCAGAATATATCACCACATATTCTGTGCAAAGTTATTACATCCTAGGGAAAGCCTGAGAACATTTCATCACCAAAAGCAGTATTGCCTCATGGTTGGAACTTCCAGACACTGGCCAGCAATGAACATTTGGCTTCTGTTGCCTATCTCAAGAGTGGGTACTCTGCTGAGCTAGAGGAGGAGGTGATCATTTTGTGTTGCTGACTGTGAAAATGCATCTTCAGTCAGCCCAGTAGGTACAAGTCTGTGAGTTGACAAGATTTGGCAGGTGTCCAGTGTTCAATTGCATTACATTTAGTGGTGGACATGTTCAGAAATGTCATGTGTATTGTTAAATATAACATTTTATATAACGTTATATATTAAGGACATGGATATAGATTTACATTTATAGATAGAGAAGCCTAAAAAGAAGGAAATTCAAAGATGGTAGTTAAGTACATCTGCTCAAATAGTTTGACAAATTTAGATAAGCATATTGGAAATAATCAAAACCATATATATGTATGTCAACTCACGGCTGCACTTGAAACAGCCGGTGTATAGGACAACTGAACTATAACACTACCTTTTGTTTTTGAAGAGTAAATGCTTGTTTCTAATCAATAGTATTTAACCATTGCAGGGGGATTAGTATGAAGATATGTGTGATTAGTAGACTAGCAAAAAGACTTGAAACAGGGAACTTATTATTCTTCTAGTGAAGAAATGAGAATTAACAACAGTCAAGCTACTTTTATGGTCCGACACAGTGGATTATATTACAATAACATTAACATGGAAAGGACAGAAGAATTCTTCTTTCTTTCTTTCCCAGAGAGGAAATTACCTATGTTCACAAAATAGCAAAGGAAATGCTGGGCCATTCATATTTTTATGTTAAAAAAAAAAATAGCCTGCATCCTTCCCTCACATTGCCTTTAATCAAACAGAAAGAACTGGGTCTACTACAGGATAACATGATACAAGAGTCTTGGTGTAATGATCCTCCCTGGCCTTAGAAGTCCTTGAATTTACCATCTACCATGGTTTTTTTTCTTTCTTGAATTTCCTAATAAGCTAGAACTTCTCACTCATTAATGAAATGGGAGAAAGCCTTCAGAAATTGTGGTCTTTTGACACAAAATTAACACACAGGCTTATTCCTGCAGCTCCTGTATGAGATAATTATTTTTATCCACAATTTTAAGAAAGAGCTGCTCGTTCAGATTCCCTCACGCAAAATTGAAGATAACCTCAGTTTCACAGTGCAAACAAGTGTACTGGCCACAAAGCCAGAGAAATAAAAGAGGAGACTTCACATTCCCAGATTTTATAAGGAACACTGACCAACCATACAAGCTCTTGGTGAATCTAGGTGGAGTCAAAATTGTTCCAACTCCAGAAAATAACATCTCTTTTCCAAAGATTGCCCTGTTTTTATAATTAATGTAAGATTATTACTGGATTTTAAATCAGCTTTTGTTGAGGCACTTTTTTAGGAAAAATCTCCATGCCTGGAGAAGAACGGAGTAGATCCTTTTCATACATCCCAATTTGACCAGGCATTTGCTAGTTCTAGTACAGGATGTGAACATCAGAAAGACAACAATGAGGGGCACAACTAGCATGCTGTCCCTCCTGAGTGGGAGTAGAATGGCTTTTTTTCTATCTGCAGGTATTCACACATGCATCTGCTTAGATATCTAATTGTCCTCATCCATCACATATGGAAAACTTGTGCTTATTTGGCATGGTAGAGTACATTCCACCATGGTGGAACTTGTGAAAGTTAAATCTTAAAATGTTCTCTGATAAATTGCTGGAATTCTTTTGAAGAAGCAGGGTTCATGCAGTTTCCTCTCAGAAGCAGGATTCTGATGAGCAGTTTTGTGTGAGGTCACAGGTGAATGCTCTTCATGGAATAATAACGGCAAGATGTCTGCTACTTCATGAAAAATTAGGTGTACAGCACAGGCTGGAACTGGTTCAGTAAAATTCCAGCCTAGTGTATGTCAGAAAAGAGGAAATGACAGATCTCAGCAGGATTTCTGTAACTTAACCTGATTTGATTAAATTGTTTGAGGGATAACTTCTAAGAGATCAACTTAGATAGTTTGCTAAAAGAAATTGATTACCAGCAGAAAGCATGTAATATCAAATTTTCTACAGGAAATTTAGGTGAAATTCTTTATAACTGTGCGGTCCTGCATAAATTGCTGTCCTTGTAAAGACCAAAACACTGGATTCAAGGTAGGTGTGTAGCAGCACAGGGTCTCCAGATGGACAGTGGAAAGATCTTTTCCATCTGGAGCCTAGAAGGGAAGGTGAACCTGTTGCTGTTTATGACTCTTTATCAGAATTCACCGGAGCACTATGACTACATGTTATCCTGGATTACAGAGTGAGCTGAAAAATTTGTTCCACACATATATTGTTTCTCCTGAGATGTCCAGGATAAGCAGTGTTTTCAAAAGTCTTCTTTTTGCTTTAAATCCTTTTATTCCAAATTTAAGATATCAAGAAAGGAAGGTAGTCATGATAGGACAGAATATAATTTGCTATTCTGTGTATTTTTCAAAGATGGAATATAATTTTATAGTATTGTTCTTGGACATATTGCTCCTCCAAAGTGCATGTAGAAAAAACAACAAAGGCTTAGTCTTGTAAAACATTAATCAATCTTTCCTCCGTGAAGTAAATAAAGCTATCTGTTTGAATAAGTGTCCATTCCTGAACATGTATATTCTCAATCCTGAGTTCACAGCTGGACTGAAGAGTAATAACTACTTCTTGAGTAAAAGGCTTCTAAGGATTGAAATTTGTCTCAGCACAGAAAAGACCAGTTAGGACCCCTGAGCTTGCTGAGAATTTTTACTTGCCTTCTTTTTCCAGTTCTGAGCACGTATTTCTTAGCATTAACGTGTTCTAGCCAGCTATGTTTCTTACCTGAAAGCAATCCTTTCTCAGTTTCTAGTTACCAGAGGAATATTTAAAAAAAGGAAAAAAAAAATGTAGCAAACATCAGACCAGTCCAGTACTCAGAAGCTTCCAGGTCTCTTTTGCAATACAGAACCCAAGGGGTTTTCATAAGGTCTAAATTTGGTAAAATCAGCTTTCCCATCCCTCCCTAGCTTTATTTTTCTGTCCTCTAACTATTTTTACTCCAAGTTTCCTTCTGTCTCTGTGGATATAGAGAAAAGATCTATGGATAGGAGTCTGGGAGTAGGATAAGAAAAGTAAAAAATTCCAGCAAAAAATTAATGTTTTTATTCTGAAGGCAAAGCCAAGACCCTTACACTGAACATGAATGTATATCTTTAAGAATTTAGCTGCACAAGTCACATGTGAATTCTTCTCTGTTCTCTATGACTGCTGGAAAGCAGAAAGGGGCAGCTCAGTGCACACACATTAATGTCCACTTTAAACACCTTTGTTATGATTCCTGGAGGCACGCCCCTGTCTTTCATTATCTTAAAGAAAAACTGATGATCTAAATCTTTATATTAAGGTGTAAAACTGAAGTTAGGCAGGACCAGTAATCCCCTTTTCCACTAGAGTAGTACTTTGGAGATGCATTTTTTTTCTGGGTGCTATGGCTTCCTACAGTACTGCAGCATGCAAGTTAATATGTAGCAATTGTTGATTTCTTTAAAAAGGTTGTATTTTTGTAAAAAATTATGGAAGTATTGGCACTTACTTTTAAAAAAATCCACCAAATTTCATGAAATGATGAAAATAGATGATGAAAATCAGAGTAGATGGCCACTTACATGATGTTTTTTTGTCCAGCTGGACTATACTTTGACTTGATTGAATATAAAATGCACAGAAATATCTTCAAGGCCTTAAGTTTCTCAATGCAATTCTAAATGAAAATGAAAATAATTTCTCTGTGTTATTATTTTACTGAAAGGATACATTTTACATTCATAACCAAATTAATGGTTCTCAGATGAAGTTGGAGAAGTACTTTGTCTCTTAGAAATATGATGATGTTATATTTTCCATGTTATTTCTACCAAAGTTTGGAAACAAGATTAGAAATACATGCATTTATTTTGTGATTTTGATTTACTAAGTGACAGTTTTTAGACTTCAAAAGAAATGTTATCAACAACTTTTACCTTCATACAAATTTAAAAATGGTTTCAACAGATGATGTAGATTTATTTTAGAAACTCTGCTGACATTATGACATCTTAAAAAATCTTAGTTTTCTTTCACTGAAAGATATATAGGAAATCCATCACTACTCAATATCTCTGTAGGATTCTTGCTTGACTGGAGTCAATTCTCCAGCTGCTGTGAGATTTAATAACACCCTGGTTATGATATCACCCAATAGCAAAACCTTCTGGACAGCTGGAAGAATTCTTACACTAATGTTGTAATTAGATACATAGAATAGTCTTGGTACAGAAAATTACTTAAAGTCAGACAAAATACAATGTACCACTTACCAACCAAAGGTCAAAGAACTTGTTTCCAAATCTACCAGTCTGTTGTTTGAAAGAATTATCTGGAAACTGGGTCCTGGATAGTTTGACTAAAGAGCTCATACAAAAAGACAAAACTACAGTTTCCAACTACAATTATTTTTCTTATTGTGCCACCATATTTATAACTTAAGTCAGTAATTCAGTGTTTTTCTCCTAGGTGGAAATCATTACCTTAGTTTGGACCCTTTCATAACTGACACTTTAAGATGCTGTTTTATTTTTTTGAAAATAAGTATAAATATCTCACAAGAAAGTGCATGCAGAAATGTAAGTTTGTGACCAGAAAGATTGAAGGCACACCTACATAACTGGGTTGATTATACTTATTTGATACCCAAACCTGCTCATTCCATAAGCTCCATAGCAAGATGAGGCCCTTGTAAGTAGGTCACACATCTCAAAGATTGCCATTTGGACAATTTATTATTGAATTCCTGATAGTTCTTTGTATATCTTTGATAACAGTGTAATGATTCAGACTAATGGAAGATGCCATTTGGAATGTGATTTCTTTTAAGACCAGAATAGTGTTACATAGCATTATTATTGACAAAACTGAAGTTGGCAAACAGATAAAAGATTGAATCAGAAGTCTTTGAATGATTTGAAAAACTGAAGCTGTAAAACTTTGCAAAATTATACATTTTCTAGGAATTAGATGTATAAGTGTTTGATAAAAGAGTGAGATCTAAATCTGTTCCTTTAAATTCAGAACAGAGCTGCTGACTATGATGTTAGTCTGAGATTTTAACTGCAACACTAATCAGAAAGGAAGTTATTCAAGCTTTTTATGCATTGTAGTATTATTTTTACTTAGTCAATAGCTACTTGAATGAATGTGCAATGAGTTAAAGTGATTTGGCTGCGATTCAGCAATGCATGGGAAATACTTAAGATGCAGTCAAGAAGGCTGAAATCAAAATTAATTCAAGTAAAATAAATACCCATCCCCATAAGAGGCAGCAAACAGTAGAATAGTGAAGAAAAGTATGAGTGTAAAAGATTAACAGTAGAGCCTTGAAACAGCTAGCTAAATTTTTTGTACAAGTGCTGTACTCAGGCTGAGGAACAAAAATGAAAATACTACAGCATTTTGAACTCACCTTTGCTTCTCTCCGTATGGAAAAGAAACCCTTTCCTCTGAATTGAGAATCAATTTCCTGGAGGACAGAGAAGAGAGAGACAGAAGTGAAAATAGCTGATTTCACAGAAGATGAATTATAGAATTGTACGAAGAGAGGTGATTAATTAAAGAATGTAGTTAAGTATGTTTCAGAAATATTGCACTGAGAAACTAAGTGATATGTCCATGTTAAGTACAGAAAACACAAAACTTTTGACACACAACCAGCATAACCTGGTGAATTTGTTACATTGTTTATAATATAATCTGTGACATTTGGGGGTTGAGAGATTGATTGGGATTTCATTAATTTTTCATCACTCTCTTATATCCACTCTATCCCCCGTGTTGTATTCTATCATTGAGATCATGACAGATTCCTGAGTAAACCTTGCCTTATTTGTGCTCCAAGTGCCAGAGAAAATGCTTCTGGGAGTTTGACTGGCTGGGAAGAGATGATGACCCTGGACATTACAAGAGAGAGTTTGTATTTGGATGTGAAGCTGGACATTCTGTGTGGAAAACTTGGTACTATAAAACCCAAATATCATGGTTTGATTTCTGACAGCTGCATAATATCCCAGTAGTTTTTCCCTTTCCCAAACTAACAGCTGTCCAACTAAAAATGGAAATGATTTATGTTCCTCAAAGCCTAGCTGATTGACAGATAGTGCAGGAGGGAGTAATAGGCCCCCACTGTGCTATGGCATCTCTAAAGGGATGGGAAGGAAGTGGTGAGGTCACAGAGAGACTCCCTCTGCAGGGATCAGGTAAATTTCTCTTACCCAAAAAGCTGATCTATGCCTGCTCAGGCATGGAAGAGAGCTGGCCTGTGATTTTTATTGAAATTAAAGAGAAATGCACTAGCCCAAAAGGTATATATTTTCCAGATCTGTAGCCCAGAGGTACATGGTATAGTGGATTATGTATGTTCACCATACAGCAAGCAATGCAATATCTCTTTCACACAGTGTATATGTAAACTAGTTTCAGGAGGGTAAAAATATAAATTCACTGGAGTCTCTGATTTCCCTAGGTAATAGAGTTATTCAGAGAATATTAGTTGACAGCTACACCCACTTGCAGTCATCAATACTGCAAGGGCTGGCACAGAAGTTTAAAATGCCAGTGTTCATCTCTTTCTCTCCCCTAAGTCTTCATTATAATGTATCTCACTATTTTTTAGAAACTTTCAGTCTACTTTTTGGCAGATGTGACAGGCGGCTGCAACATTGATACCATCAGTGCTGTTCATCCTAGCACTTCTTCTCACAATGATTCTTAGCACATATTAATTAGCAGAAATACAAAAGGTGCAATCAATTTATTTAATATAGTTAATTAAAAAGAACTTTCGGGCGGCTATCAGATAAAATTTGGCTTGAGCAATTGCAATTCAACAAATTTTAATCAAAATATTTTCCTTTTTTTTTTTTTTTACATAAGTGTTCTTTCAAAGTTTTCTTTCGTTAATCAAAATATTTTATAGCATAGGAGGGGAGCTTCAACAAATCTTATACAGCTTATCAAAATATAAAGACACCCTGTAGGGCGTAGGACTTACGTTTTTCAAAGCTCAATGTTTAGGCAGGGGGAGGAGCAAGAAGGGAGAAAAGGTTTTGAATCCTCATAAGAAATCGGCTGCCATTTCCTTACATTTGCTTACCTATTAGTAGCTATTAGTAAAAATTTAAAATATGGTTTATAAGAAAAACTTCTCAACTGTTTCTTGCCATATGCACAAATATGCCAAAAGTTAATTAGATCACATATGTAATTTTAAATAATTGAGCTAAGTACAGCTGGAGAGTTCAGTGGGACTCATAATGAAATCCTTAGCTTAGTATTTAATTATCTCTTTGTAAAATACAACAGAAAAAATTTGGTCTTACAAAGTGATCTACAGGTCAGGAGATTCAGCCTGCATTAGATCAAAAACACTGCCAGGCAGATCAAGACATACAGCTAAAAAAAGGAGGTAGTGTATGAAATGAATGCTTTAGCTAATCTTGTGTAGTAGGGCTAGAAGGAGATAGATATTTGCTAATGATATTAATGACCATTTCAGGACTTTGCAGTTCCCCTACAAATAAATAGATGTTGGAAAGATATACTTCTATCCATCTAAAAGGAAAAGCACCTTGGACTATGTGTTTGTCGTAAGAGCTGCTCAGGATTTAATTTCATTTCTCTACTAGGAAAAATATTTGGAAAAAGCCGAGATCCTGTTAAAAAGACCTTGTTTTAAAACTTAAGGGTTTTTTTTTATCTCTAGAATAGTCAGAACTAAAGTGACACATTACAAAACCGGGAAAAAATCTTCATTGGTTGAGCTAAGAGGAGAAGACATGATCAGTAGCAAATCCCCAAATGAATGGGCATTGTCTGAAATTTAAGAAAAATATTGAGTATTTGCTGCTTTCTGAAGGGACATCAGCTTTCTAGGCTCCTACCCACTTGCAGAGCACCACTTCCTGTTGGATCCTATGCACCCTATTGGATCACAGACCTTTATTTTTCCATCTGTGGGAACTTCTCTATTCTGTGAGAGTTAGCTCACAAATTCCTCAGTGTCAGTGAAGGAGCAATGTCTTGGCTGAAGACGTGAATAATAGAATCATAGAAACTTCTGAGCTGGAATGGATCCACAAGGAACACTGAGTCCAACTCCTGGCTCTGCACAGGACAACCCCCAAACCCTTTGACTGAGGAAACTGTCCAAATGCTTCTTGAACTCTGTCAGGCTTGGTGCTGTGACCACATCCCTGGGGAGCCTGTTCCACTGCCCAATCACCTTCTTAATGAAGAATCATGAATTAATGAATTACCTGTTATCCAATGGAGATGCTGCACAAAGTTACAAATTTTAGGATGATATCTTTTTAATCAAGGAAATATGTTCTGTAGCAACCTTTTTACTCTGCTTTTTACCTCCTTTCTACCATTATCTTTGATCATGATCTACCATGAGCCATACCAAGTTTCAGCCTGTTGGTGTTTGACTCCAGTACAGTAGGAGTGGATAGCAGGGCTGAAAGATGATCCTCATAGAAAAATTATGAACAAGGATAATCATCACATAGAAGTCATGTATTTTCACATTTCACTGTTATAAGCAGGCAAAACTAAGGAAAATAAAATTCTCTCGCCTATGTAATTCTGCAGATTCATAGAAGGTAAAAATTCTGTAATTGAAATTGTGATTGTATTGTTCGGCGGAGAAGAGAACAGAGGCATTTGTACCTTGTTAAATTTCTACCAGTGTCTCTACTTGCTGATAGCTCAGTAGTTTCGAAACATACTCTAGATTTAAAACCATCAGAAATAGAGTTTCCATATACTTGTATAGTACTTAATTATAAATACATTTTTTCTTGTTAAAGGAAAAACAATGAATGCTTTATGGCACAACACAAATATTCTTCAGGTCACATCAAGTAATTGCACCCAGTTTGTATAGAGTGTCAGCAGAGTGGTTCAGATAGGAACTCAGAAACAATTGACTAAAGGCAGAAAATTAATTTAGGCTCCATAAAAATGTACTGTCTATGCTAAAATTGAAAGAGAAACCTAAAAATAAATTATACATTTTTTGTGGCAGAAGTAGAACAAAGTCATGGATATGGAGGTGAAGAGTTTGAATTTTTGCAGGAAAAGGCATGAGAAATTAATTCAGATGAAGATGTGCACTAGGTTTTTCAGAAATGAAGAAATGTTGCTTTTCAGTGAATAATGCTGAAAAGTGGAAGGCAAGCAAGAAGAAGGTGGAGATGGCAAAGCAGAAATTATAAAAACATAAGTGGGGGAAAAGGGAAAATAAGATTAAATTATAGCAGCTTTGTTTCGTTCTCTAAATTTTTAGATGGGAAACTACTACTGAAATGGATTTTGAAGATATATCCTCATTTTTACTGGGTGCTTATTTCTACTTCTGTGACATTAAAGTTTCTAAAATTAGCAGTGTTGCCAGTTTCTCAGGAACTGCTTGGTATAACCACATATGTGTAAGTGGGTTCATGAGTGATGAAAGTGTTTGCACACATGTATGTGGCTTCCACATTGCCATATTTTGTGCATCAGAGTCAGTGTACCACAATTAGCAGAGCTAACCTGGTTTATAACAGCTGAGAACATGGTCCATATATACATGGTACAATTATGATGTCTGTAATAACATAGTCTGCTTTAGGCATATTTTAGCTTAATAAAGCTATGAAAGGAAATGCAAAAGTGTATTGCCATTACAGTCTTGGAACTACTGAAGGACTGTTATATTCCTTGCATCATAAATATTTCTCATATACTAAGCTAATCCCTTTAGACTGATGCAGTATGGAAAAATAAAAGGACCTTTTTGCATTTAGTTTAAAAATGTTAAATACCATGAAAAAATATAGCATTAATGTTGAATTTTCTGTTTTTAGAGTCAACAAGTGAATTCTGTTTCTTAGAATTTGTCCTGCTACTTTATTGCCTTTAGAAGCAGTTTGGAAGTGTTGGGTGCATAATAGTCAATAAATCATATAAGGAAAGAAGAAAAGCATCTTTGTTCTCAAACAAAAATGGTAAAGGCTGTAAAATGACAGCATTTTTTAAAGAAAGAAAAAAAAAGGAAAGAAAACACCAGAAAATAATTACAGATTTAAGATCTGATAGTGTCAAACGGTAATAAGGTTAAAGAAGCGAAAAAATATTCAAATATGACTGTCATAAATTGTTGATTTCAGAAACAGACCAAGGCTGTATTCACAACAGACTTCTTTCCACTTAACTCTTATCTTTACATTTTGTTATGTCACTGATGAAATACAGCAGCGCATGCAACAGTCATCAGGAAAGCAACATTTTAATTGCAAGTAAATGCAAGTATGTTAAATCTAATCTCCAAGGAGCATATATTTACCAGGAGTTTATTATCACAGATAGACTTGTAGAATAAACAAATTGTGCAGTATCAGCTTGTCTACATATGTATTTGACTGGTTTTTATTTAAAAAGCATTAGACTACTGAATTCAAGTACAGCACTGGCTCAATACAAACCTTCATTGCTCTCCTGCAATGCTAAAGACCACACACATAAAAATATATTCTTATAAGAGAGAAACATTTGTGAAAGTGCCTTCAGTATTTGAAGACTTTATGAGTCTTTGTAACATTTTCAATTAACTACATATGTATTCTGAGTTTATCACATCATTAGATGTGATCTGTGGTTTGCTGTACTCATGTAGATGACTATATGAATTTCATACTTGAAAATTATATGACAAAATTATTAGTATTTTAAAGATAGATTTCAGTACTGACTAACATACATCACACCCCAGATGTTATACAGCACCTAACTTGAGAAAAAATGGACTATAAAAGTAGGCACAAAGAGGATTAAATTGTATATTTTAAGAAGCTTGGCTTAAATGTCTTGAACAATCATAAACTGAACACAAATTAAAATGACAGGAATTTGTCTTTCTGCATTTAAAATATTTGGATTAGAAGAAGCTCTTGAGACAGAAGAAACTACTTTATCCCTGCTAATGCTCTGATAGGATAATCATACGTTTTGAAAAAGAAAACTAGTTTTACAGACCTTACTGATTTACAGGATAATACTGACAATGTGCTAATAGAGAAATCAGCCTGAGACTTTAAGAACTTAATGGTAACTGCTGTGATGTAGTTCAGTGCTTTATCTGAACACTCGAGGTAAACTCTTCTTCCAGAGTGGAAAATGGCAATTAAAAAGTTACAATTATATCTTTGGGAAAAAAAAAAAAGTCTAAAACCTTGTCAAGCTACTATAATTAAGGCTATCACTAGAGTGAAATCTTTCTATCTCAATTTGACACCTGAGGGATAGGTGACTCAGGTTCCTATTATTGTGTTGTAAGGGAAATAACCTAAAATGATAAATTAAATGAAAATCAGATATTTGGTAACTGATCTATGGAAAACATTCTGCCCTACAACTGGAAATTTAAGGTCACAGTATTTGTGTGGCCTCATTTAGTTTAATCCTTTTACCTAAAGACTAATCATAGATGAGAATAAGTAAGCTTGAAAGGGAAGCTGGTATAATTTATATTTTCTTTGCTCCACCAACATGTCTGTAATTACTAATTTTGCTTCTCATTGGACTGAGATTTTCCTTAATGGTAAAAAAGCTAAAATTCAGGTACAGTGAGTAAAGAACAACAACTCTAACAGCTTTTAACCTCCACTCTCAGTATAAAAGAGTTCATATTTATTACATGCTGAAAAAAATAGAGGTTTTAAAAATAAATTATTCCAAAGTAGTGACATCCTAAGGTGACTATCCCTCTCCTTTGGATAACTTATATGATGACTAGGCTGAATTCTGTTCCTTTCACTGAAAAGAGCACATCTTTTAATTCTAAACTTTCCTTTCAATGCCAAATCCACTGCTTGGAACAGATTGGTGAGATGGAAGAATGTCTCCATCATAACAGTGGCAGTTCTCCTTTCAGCAAGATGCAGCTCCAGCCACCTTTCAAATACTGCCTCCAACAGAGGAGCTGGTGCTATTTTGTACATTTAAACCCACAGTCATTATGTGATCCAGTCAATGGCAGGGCCCAGAAACTTTGTTAGAGCATGGGAGATCTATAAAGAGCAACAGGACTAAAAGCCCCATATACAAGGCCATTTCCATTTTGAAAACAAATTGATATTTGAGATCCATGTCTTTCGACCATGGGCAGTCATACTTCAAAGACCACACTGTAACACTCACATATTTTCCACACATCTTGTTAATAGAATTAAAAACACCTGCCAGTTTCTTCGTGTGTGCCTCATCACTGTTCCTAGTGATGAAAAAGGGGGGAATAAGTTTGTTAAGAGGCAGAGAGGAGACATACACCCTGCTAGTAATGTTATTGCTGCCAATAATGTATCTTCCAGATCCTATTTTGCAAGGCTCTAGGTTGTGGTTGTGCTCATAATTCAGAAAGTGGTTTTAGGAAAAAGAAGTTAATAAGGAACGTGTCAGGATTTCAGGACCTATGGTTTTGCTGCAGGGCAATATTTTCATGATGATGTTCTCACAGTCAGTCAACAAATTGTGTTATTACACAATAGGTAGTTATCATAATTGAGGAGATGTCTTTTGTTACACAACCTGTTGACACTCCTGACTCAGTACTTGTGAGGGAGAGAGTTAATTTTTTGTCTGTTTCTGCAGTGAATTACTGTGAGCAGCAAGGAAAGGGACCATGAGATTTCTGCTTCTGTCTGAATTACTGCAAGACACAAATATAACCTAAAAATCCTCTCTGCTCATAATTTGCCTATTTCTAGGTAAGATTCCTATTTCCCCTCATTCACAATGCTGCTGCTTTCAGAAAATTGCTGTACGTTGTGCAACCAGACTGTCTTGCTGGTCAGTTGGCAAGAACAAACAAGTGCTAAACACACATTGGTGACATCAGGAGTTTTCAGCAAGCTTCACTCCTGCTAGCCCTTATTCTCCTGGATCGTTAGTCACTTCACACACTTCAGGTCCAGGCAGTGAATCATTGGAGCTGGCTCTGAGCTGGAGAGTCCTGCAGCTGTTGGTGTGGGATTCACCAAAGGCACTGCCAGCACAGAGGCACCAGCCAGTCTGCTGGGGTTGCAGGCTAAGGGTGGCAGCGGTTGTAGCACTGAATCAGTCATCCTTCTCTGTCAAGCCGTGTCACTTAAACCACACAAACTCCCAGATGATGAAAACCAGACTGCGCTGTTTGAAGGCAGGTTCTGTTTGTCACTACTCTTTATCTCCACCTGCTGGGGTTATTCCAAACATTCTCAACATCAACCTCTTTCCCAGAGGTAGAAGTACAAAAGCCATAGACATGATGAACAAGCAGCAGTGATGGTTATAGCAGTTTTTAATTGTGGATACAGGCAAAAAAAAGAATTTGAAATGTTAGAATGTTGGAGGTACACTTTTTCTGAATCAATACATTATTTTGCACTTTGAAAGAAATTGGAGTTTCTATGTTTATGTTTTTATATTACTAAGTAATAGAAATTGTTAGGATTTATAAAAAAAAAAAAACAGTTCAAAGGCAAAAATACTCAAAAGGCAGATTTATTCTTTTTATGTGTTTGAAAGGGATTCCAGTTTATTTGAGAACACATCATGATTTAGCATTGTTAATTTTTTCTTTAAATATTAAAAGATAATTCTCATTTATGGAGACTTACAAGATTTAAAAACAAATAGTAGAATCATAGAATGGTTTGGGTTGGAAGAGACCTTAAAGATCACCTGATTCCAACTCCCCATGCCACGGGCAGGGACACCTCTCAGCAGATGAGGTTACTCGGAGTGCCATCCAGCCTGGCCTTGAACACTTCTAGGGATGGGATGTCAACAACTTCTCTGGGCAATGATATATTAAGAAAACAATATGTTTAAAACCAATATTTTCTTAACAATATGAAATTTTTGTCTATATTTAAATAGATCTCCAAGCTTGGATAGCTGGATATACAGGAGTTTCAGCAACACTATTTAAAAATAAGTAGGAGAAAGAGTTTAGTTCATCAATAGGGTTTCCTTATTTCTTTAATTCATTAACAGGGAGCATTGTGTGAAGAAACACCAAACCGAAAGAATAAATTTTTCACATACTCTGACAGTGAGATATCTGTGGATTATTTATCTCTTGTAGAAAAGTGACTTTCACTGCATAGGCTCAGTGCTTTTGAATTTTCCATCTCCTCCGCTCATACATTTTTTACAACGCTTTTCTATCATTGCAGTAAAAGACATCTGTTATGAGACATTATGTTCCTATAAGAAGAAGTGATTTAATTTTAAAGGCTGGGATGAAGAATACCCTTTAATCCAAGCTTCATATTTGCAGTTAGTTTATTGGTGTGGGACTAACACCGATAGGTTCAATGCTTTTTGCTGGCTGGGGAGGTCCAAGTTTTCTATTTCATGAATCCAGCCCCTAAGCAATGGGCTGTTGTGCAGATTCACTGCAGGCAATATCATATTGTCCCTATTGTGTTTTCAGCTTGATTGGATGTGAGTGGCAAGTACGAGAAGTGCTCTGACTACACAGTGAAGGGCTCTCATCCTTGTTGGTTCTGCCAGTTGTTGGGGTATTTAGGGGCAGCAAAGCTGGAATTATGATTAGGGATGTCCAGAGCTGAAAAAAAATGATGGTAAGACAAAATGTATGGATTTCCAAAATCTAGAAACATTGCAAAACAACTATTGTGAATAATATCTTTTAGTCATTTAAATAGTATTAGTTACATATGTTCTAAGTCCCTTAGGAAGTGACCTGAGTTTGGCTCCAAGACTGTTGTAAGGTGTTGACATTGGTTTGAGGTTTGGTTGGTTTTTAAAAATCTTGTTTAATAGAAGAGATGTCAGTGTACATGCTGAAATTAAAGAAGTCTGCCTAGGAACAGTACTATGTCTTTGCAAAGCAGACACAGAAAGCTCAGAATATGGAACCTGGTTAAGATATCAGCATTAATGGAGAGATGAATACAGATTTTTAAGTGAGAAAGAAGGAAAATTTTGTGAACTTTTTCATTTTGGCAAAAAGAACCAAGAAAAACTTGCATAGCTGGAGAGACTGGAGATTTGCAGGAAGTAGAAGATATTCTTTTGTCTAGAGTCACAATATGGATTCACTCAGAGACAAGGACTGCTTATCAAATTTTTTTGTCTCTGGATCTGAATCTGTAGTGAATTAAAGTCTTTAGAGTACATGTTCTGCTAATACAGAATAAATGATATCAGTCAAGTTACAGTGATCAGGAAATGCATAATACTATAGCATTCATGTATGAGATATTTAAGTGTATTTTTCATAGCACATCATTTGTACACTACACAACATTTCATTTTGTTATGATGTATCATTTAAAAAAGAGAATCTTGAATGTGATGTTACAGAAATTCCATTAACTTAGATGTATTCACAGCTATATATTGACTTGGAATCTTCAGAACAAAATGTTTAAATACATACAAAAATTTTCCATTTAATCCATTTTATCCTATATAAAATAAACTCCTAATTATATAAAAATAGAGAAGGCATATTTAAACCTATAGATATTTAGAATTTCTAATAAACTCTGATGTTATAGGCTTTTTTATGAGACACTATAAGGTACACCTGTTGTTTACAAAACTTGCACAGCTACTGTAGGAACTCTAGGAATATTATTAGTTTAAATATATGGCCTCTGTAGTTTAGACCTTCCTTTTGTACAAAGTCAGGTGTTCAATGTGTTAATTTTGTCCATAACTGAAAATTGCACTAATCAAATCAGCTTTTACTTGAATAAAAATCAGAGACTGGGTTGAGTTTCCTGAACTTAGGCACCTCTACTTACTTAAGTTTTTGGTGTTTCATGCCTGGCCTCCTTTCCAAACTCTAGACATGTTATTGTGTCCCTAGTGTCTTGTGTCCTGCCTATAAGACCAGATGCTAGAGACGATTTAGAGACTCTCTAGTGGCTCTAGGTTCTCATGTTTAGGCTGCTAAAGTCACTGCTGAGTGCATTGTTAGGCCATCAAGCAAGGAAGGATTCAGTTTAATATAGCTACGTTTAGGGGATTATTTGCAATCTAAGCTTCTTGTACAGTTCACAGAGATCAGTCATTCAGTTCAGTTGCCTAGAAATAGTCCGCTAGTGTCAGTGTGAAATGTGTTAGGATATCTCACCTGACTTCCACATTTTGCTCTAGAAAAATGGCTTTTCTGGGAGTCTTATCTATTGATCCTCCATAGATATCTTCAACTCTCCAGGGCATCTCAAATTACACTAGAGATCTTTGTTTCAGCAACCTTATCCAGCCCTTAGTCAATTCACATGAATCTGCAGTCACTCCACTGACTGGATGCTGGTGTCAGCACTGGGTTCTAAATAGCTCTCCAGACACTTCTGAATAAGTACTCACATTCATCTGTCTTGAGCTGGGAAGAAAGGTAGGCAGGGAGGCAGAAAAAAGAAAGTGTGTATGTGGAGAGAGAAAAATAGAAACCAAATAAAAGAAAGAGAAAGAAAATAAGGAAAAGAAAAGAGGAATGAAGGAAGAAAAAGGAAAAGAAAGAAAGACTGTGCTAAACATCTACACACACGAACATGTTCACATGCAAATATGCATGTGTGTGCACCTACGTATATTTGTGTGAGTGTTTGAAGTCACCATTAATACAGGAAAACATCTACTGTTTAGAAACAGAAATAAATAAACTTTCAAATCATTCAGGATGTGTGGAAGCATTGACCCTGTGTTAGTGTCCTGGAGCTATTTATTTTTTCTCCATCCTAAGCTCTTTGTTGAATAAATGTCTTCTGCTTCCACAAGGAACTAAAGATCACTTAGCTAACTGAGATCTACAATATTTGTGTATTTTTCTATACCGTGTTTATTAGAAGCATGTTAGTCACAGAAATAAATTTATCACTTGCTATTCATATTATAGTTCTTATTAATATTTAATATTAGTATTTTTGTGCTTCATTATAACTTCTATGCATTTGTATTGAGAAGAAAATAAAATTTGTTTCAGTAACTGTGCAGGTTCAAAACTGCGAATAAGAACATCTGGGATGTTGTGAACCAGATAGATACTGACTAGACCTGGGGTTTGCAGTATTGGAGCAGAAATGAGAGTAACTTTGCTGAAAAGAAGTCCAGAAAAGGCAGATGCAGCAAGACATATAGGTATAACCAGTCCTTCAACTATGCACATACACAAATTTACAAGAGGAAGGTTTTGGTGTCCCATCTGAGTACAGGTGGTATTAACGCAATTTCTTCTGTCCTGTAGTTCAAACCAGGTAACCTTACAGAGAAACAGAAGAAGTTATGACATTTTGGATCAATATGTGACAAATGGAAATTGTCTGCAGCTTATCAACCTTGATTTCTTTCCTCTTTCAATTTTAGGCAATTATTCTTTCTGTTATTAGATAATTATCTTTACTTTCTTGCTTTACTATAGTGCAATCTTGCTGTAGATACCAAAGGTGACAGGAACATCAGGAAGATAGTAGTAAGGAAGCAGTAAGTGGAGAGGTTATCACTTGTTAAAGCACTGTTACAATTGTGAAAAAAATAAAATAAATCTACAAAATGTCTTTGAGAGATGCTGAGAACTAAAATTTATCTCTCTACTGATAATCATGGGCTCTATAGAGCGACACTGATTTTATGGCAGAGTAAATGCTTTATCCCTTTCCCTCTCAATCCTTCCATATTTCACAGGATACTTTTCTTTCTCTATTCTCTGGGCTGAATGTACCTTACCATCTCTCTGCCTCTTGCTTTCCTCTAATTACATCTCCTCTACTCCACAGTCACCAACTACCTTTTCTTTCAAAGTTGATCTAATTGATACATATCTAACTAAACTCTGAGTCATTGCTCTCTACTAGTACCTAGTTTTTAAAGTTATTTCAGACCTAAAAAAGGGCCTGTGTTCCTGAAAGCATGTCTAATTTCTCCAGCCACACCAGGTGGTAGAATAAAAGGTACTGTGTCTGCCTGCAGACCTTGCTTTGCTTTGTTAGAGGCCTCCTATGGAGCACCGGTGTGAGTTCAGAATTCCCTCTACTTGAACCTGAAGTGCTGGGGAGAAATTTTTTGACAAAGCATTATGACTCATTAGTGACTCAGAAACTGAGCTGGCTCAGGCAATCCCTGGGGGATTTATATCAAGGCATTCAATATGATTGATTCACCTAGTACTGAAAGCAAGAAGTTCCTCAAGGTACCTGACAACCCTAAGAATGGCATCTTAACTTGTCATCCCATATAGCTCTGTTACGGCTCTCTTGTTTGAGGTTGTTGGTGTCCTTCCCATTCTCAAGTTGTTTTTGAGGTATGGAAACTGCAGAGAGTGTAAAAAGCAGAAGTAATAAAATCTAAGCCTATGAAATTGCTGTCAAAAATAAACGTGTTACAATTCTTTGGGACCTAACGTAGAACCTTTTAAGAAAAAGAATGCAAAATGGTAAGGAATTTATAGTAAATAATAAAACAAAATAAGGACTACACAATGCTCTATGCCTTCTTTCCATAGCATTCAGGAACAAAATAGTGGTCAAAGCCTAAATATTTTTTGTTTTCTTTTAGATGCCATCTGAATATCATAACTTATTCAGGAAAGTGCGTATTTATCAGGGGACAAAACCTGAACCACATATAAACCAGGGGAATAGTTTTACTTTTCCTCAGTAATGACCTGGTTTAGATTATTAGTAAAGAAGAAAAAAAAAAACATATGCGCACTAAAATAACTAGAACAATAGTCATCCATTTCTACCTAGAGGAACAATTATTAGTCTAGAGGCCTAAGCTAAAGGTTTTGAGTTTCCACAGTATTTAGACCACAACAACTGCAAACTGCCTGCAGGTGAATCCTCTCAATCTCCATAAACTGACTGTGGTTTGTCTGTAGAACTGTTCCTGAGAAAGGCAGGAACAGAAGTACTGTTCAATAAGCTCTAAAGGATCTGCCAAAAGAAATGAAACATGATCACCATTTCAGAATTTCGTTTCTCCTGTAAATTCCACCTCTGCACTATATAGGTTGACTCTTTGGAAAGACTTTTGTAAAGGTGACACTACAGATAGTTGAACGGGTTTTAAACATAGAATTTCTTCTTTTGTTTTGACAACAATAAGTGGAGTTATAGGTAGATTTTAAAATAGATGGCTGTCAATTTTTCTGTACAGATACGTATATTTTTTGCATTTGTCTACGCAAATTAGAAAATATTAATAAAAGGCATAAGCCTTCATAGGGCTCAATGTACATTGGACAGCCATTGAATGATTATGAATCTTATGAAAGTACATATATATGGGTCTTGCTACAACTTTAGCAACATGTAGGCAGCAAGGTTTCCATCAGAACTCAAAATCAAACATTTAGTTGAGACTAAAGCTATGGCAGAATAAAAAGAAATAATAGGTTAAAATAATTGACAGAACCGACACTGATTTCAACACAAATATAACCTGTTTGGTTTTTTTTTTTTCTGTTCCTTTTTAAAAGAAATTTTAATTTAGGAAATGGTAATAAAAAGCTTAGCATTTTCTCATACAGTAAAAAATGTACAAAAAAGATTTTCTCACTCAAGCTGCTCCAAGGTTGACTTCATTGTGTTGGTCTTATGCCTTGTTTTTAGCACCCTGTGTTTTCATTCTAAGGTGTTCCTTTTAGGAGACTGTCTGTGTTTCTCTTCACTGTGTCATTGTTGTAGCTCCCCATGCCAAAGTTAGATTTGATGTTCCAGGTGCTCAACACTTCGTTGAAAGCAAACATTTTAATTCCTTGACACCTCTGAAAATCAGATCATAATTTTACTTGTGGCAAAGTCCATTAGGAATAAATACAACAAAAGAAAAAAATGTTATAAAATAATGAAGATTCAGACAATATTCTTTGAAGACTGAGATATTTGAAAACATGATGTTACTCCATCCATGTACTCTTGTATTAATAAACTAAATGAGGCCAGGGGAAGAAACTGAGCATTCTCATGCTGCATAGAGTTTAATCCTTCGTATTTCTTTAGCATGGTTTTGGTTATCCTTATTAGCACTATCCCAGAGAGTACCTGTGTAATGCTAAGGGGATAGCATTCCCTGAGGACCAAGTAATGAACTCTTCCTGTTCTGGGATGAGACATAGCTATTGACACATATTCTGTGAATCATAGAATCATAGAATCAACTGGGCTGGAAAAGACCTCCGAGATCATCAAGTCCAACCCTTGATCCAACAGCCCTGTGGTTACCAGACCATGGCACTAAGTCCCACATCCGGTCTTATCTTAAAAACCTCTAGAGATGGTGAATCCACCACCATTCCAATGCCTGATTACCCTCTCTGTAAAAAATCTTTTACCTAATATTCAACCTAAACCTTCCCTGGCACAGCTAAAGACCGTGCCCTCTTGTCCTCTTTGCCAACAGAACCCTCACTCTTAAACAGCCTCCTGCTAGGAGGAGTTTTATCCAGGAGATGCTTTAGGGCCTTTGCAGACAAAGGAGGTTTAACTTCCTGCCTTCCAGGAAACTGCCCAAACTACTAAGGGGAGGATTTTGAGAAAGTGAGTTTTTGAAATTCTTTTTTCAGTTCAACCCATACACTTGGGCAGTCAAGAGAAGGAATTCAAGGGCTACAGGAGAGAACATAAAACTAAAACTCCTGACTGTTGGCTAGGGAAAGCCAAAACAGAGCTCTTGGGATTATTTCAGTTTATGGTGTTTTTTTTCTGCACTAAATCTCTAATAGAAAATTAATATAGAAAAAACTCTATGGAGAGGGATTTAGAAATCTATAGCTCACCACTCAAAGCTATTTCTTACTAGACTGCCTACTTGATTCTTGGCCCATTATTCTTGAATAGGTTGCACAATGTCTTTTCCACCTCTTGAAATTTCCTTTAGCCTTCAAGTGTAATCTGTAGAGGGCTATTTTAACAGAGTACAAAAGACAAAATGAAATGTTGGTAAAATGTATGAAGTTGTATTCTTCTGCAAACCCATTACTGGCCATTTGATTTTTGCTAGGTTAGTAACTGGTTTATTTGCTGTATGTATGGTACCACCTTGCTTTCTGTATACCATATGTGCTGGGTTGCAGTGTTGTTCCCCTGCAACACAGGCAACTTCTGTAAGGGAGTAATAACGCAAAAATGGATTAATATAATATTGTGTTAAAAATGTCCTGATGATCTGCATAGTGAGAACTCCTAGGAGGATGGGGAGGGAAAATAAAATCACACAGTTTCATAGACTTTTGAAATAAAGTCTGCAGCTTTTGGCTTGGGGTTTACTTTTCAAACAAATCTGCAATAGTAATTTCCATTCTGAATGCCCTCCCAAAGCAATGTAATTATTGGCAGTGTTTCAGTGTACATTGAATACTGATGTTTAATTAATATTTTAATAATTTTTTATATTTAAAACCAGAATCTGGAAGATTATTTTATTGTGGTAGCTGTAGAAAATATTACACATGTCTGAGTTTTCAAGTCATATGATACACACTCAGATACTACAGTGACCTGTAGTTTTGGAATGTAGAAATGAACTGTGTAATTATTTTATATGTGGTAAATGGTGGGAAACTTTACTAAAATGATCCATAAAAATATAATCAGCCATACAGACAGACAAACAGAGAGGAGAGGGCAGCTACTCACCCAAATCTGATTCATGCACATAATGTTTCTGAATTGAAAAGTATTCAGACTATAGTAAGTGTGTAAATGAATTGCCATAATGTGCCATAACCTTCTGAAAGAGAGCTTAATTTCCTTCTATGAAATGGAGGGCCTTCTTTTTCCAACTTCTACTTCATTTCTGGTTTTAATATGTGTATAGGATCTGTACATTTAATCAGCATAGATCAAAACATATTGCTGCCTGATTACTAATATATCTAGTATTTTTTTCTATTTTACCAACCCAGGATTTTGATGCTGTTTGAATTAAGGCAGATCATGCAAACTGGAAATATGTTAGCTTATTTATAGCTGCAGCAAATAATAAAGAGTGAGAGAACCTGTTGAGACTGAAGAAGTGAAATTGGTGTTATTATTACTGTGTAACATTTGTATTGCTGTAATACATTGATGTTACACAATTTTAATCCAGCAACCAAGTTCTCCTCTTACGTGTACAGGCAAAGCAGTTTTCACATTTATTACTCAGAATTAAAGCTTCTCCTATTATTATATCTACTGTAAATTTCTGTTTCTCAGATTCCACATGACATAAATAACAAACTACACCCTTTTCTTGTGGCCATATGCGACACACACACTTAAGGAAGTCTTGAACTTGTTAGTTCTTTATGCACTACTACTATAGCATTTACTATGATGTAAATGCTACAGTGCATTTAAATGACTTGCTTTACTCTTGCATAGGTACTCTTTGGATTCTCCTACCCAAAAGTATTGGGTGCAGAGTTACATGTCAAGGTTTTTTTTTCCTGCTACTGAAAAGGGAAGAAAGTAATGTTATAAATTACTAAAGGTTGCACAGTTTGACTTACTGTAGTTCATTGAGAAAGGAGAATGATGATCTTCATGTGTACAGCTTAACCATAAAAGTGTTTCTGCTTATTCCTGTGGTCTTTCTGCTTAACTTAACTGATTTTGATTTCTGAATGCCATTTCCTTTTGAGTATAAGAAACTTGGAACAGTTGGACTTGATTTTAGCACAAACCTCACATGTCAAATCAAACATTTGTGTGGCATTATCTTTGGTGTCAAATGTCAGTCAAACTGGCATTAGATTACACAGTGGGCTGTGCTCCATACATATACACATTCACTGCAAATAATACTATTTCTTCTACTTTTGTAGAAAAGTGCAGAATGTCCCTCTTTTGTAAACAAAAGTGGAATCGTGCAGTGACAAAAGCAGAATTAGCAGAAGCTAGAACACAGCCAGGTTACAAGAATTTTTTTCAATAGTTTTCAAAGCCAATTAAATAAATGTGTTCAGATATTTTCATAATTGTGAGACATTCTTTGAGAAACAATTTACACTCTGAGTTTATTTGTAAAGATCCAGATTAGGAAATATATTTTGCCTAGCCAACAATTTGAACAGAGCTGCTGAGAAGTGCATTCAGAAGTGAGAATAATGAGCTCTGCCACTTTATTAAACTGCTTTTCTTCCCACTCCTTCTTCCTTGTTTTAATAAGTAAACTTTTTCCAGCCTAATTCAGACTAGGTTACACAGACTGGGATTCTAAAATGTTTTCACAGGACCAGAGCAAGAAAGAGAAGTAATTTTTTTGATAATATTTCAGATGCCAGAGAAGATTAGAACATAAGGAAGAATGCTGGAATGGTAAATTAATTTAAATTAATGGCTTTACAGTAGTTTTGAAGAAAAGTTTAGGGAAGAAGTACATTAATTTTGAAACTAAAACATTCCTTCACAAGTTACATAATGCCTTGTCCTACTTCACATGTAAGTTACAAACTGACTTTGACCTCTGTGTAGTTTTTAGGATTAGAGGAATTCTTTCTGCTGCAGGCTCTATCACTTTCTAAGTGATCACACTACTAAGAAAATTAGACTCATCACTGTTGCAAGTTTGACAATATTATCCTAGAAACATTTCTTGCCTGTGAGCTCTAAATTGCAGCAAATTGCATTTTTATATTTGGTAAAACACTTGAACAAGTTGCCTGGAGAGGTGGTAGATTTCCCATCCCTGGAGATATTCGACAATTACATATATGTTTTTTACTGTCATGTCTTGCATTTCTCCATGGCAGACTACTTTGTCTGTCCCCAAAAATTACCCCTTAAAGTTACAATTAAGAATGAATTGCCAGAAATATGTCTTGCTTTAAATGCTGTGCTCTGTATAACGTGCAGTACTGTTGGCAAACTGGTCACCACAATATTTCTAGATTTAGAGGGGTTTTATGGAATGTTTTACAAAATATGAGTTCAAGACCTTCTTTTTTTTCCAGAAAATAATTTGTGGGTTAATTAGCTTGGAAAAGGATACTTGTTACAATGTTAAGAAAAATAAATAATGATGTTGTTCTTGAAAACAACCCCAACAACCAAACATGTTATTTTGCTTATATTTGCTTGCTTTCTATGTATGGTCTGGACATCTATATGTGAAGATCCAGAAGCCACTGGTGTGTTCTGTGTAAAGCACAGATACTGTCATAGGCTTTAGTTCATAGGATACCTGATTAGGATTTCACAGAGGGGTACTAGAAGCCTTGGTATGTGCTCTGAGCCTGGGTCTTAGTGATACAATCAGCAAAATAATTTTTGCATAGGACTTCATCAAATGTTGGGAAAAAAAAATCAATTTGTTTTTACTATTGATGCATTCATTTGCAGAGAATAAGTTGCCTGTTACCATTACTATTTATCTAATAGACATCTTTACCTTTACCTATATCTAAAGTCCTATAACATCTCAAAATATTTTTCTTTTATATTAGTTCAGTCTTCCTGGTTTTGAAATGCAACACTTCCTAGCCCAAGCCACTTGATACTGTCATGTGCCAGAAGAAAATAAACAATAAACCCAAAATATTGGCAATAGCAGCAGCTCAAAAGGGAGCTAAAAATAAATTTATTAGTCTATGAAAAAATGGCCTGCACATAGAGACTGTAGTGACAGTAGTATTGACTAAGCTTTACCTCAGATAGTTAACACTTAACCTGTTTTGTATCGGTTTCTTACTAATTGACATTCTTTTTGTTCTTATTTGGACTTTTTCTAGTTCTAATAAATGTTTTTTGAGGTGCATATAGGGTTCAAGGTGTGAACAAACACACTGCATTCTGTTTTGTTCTCTGTCTCTTTCCTAATATTTTTTAATATTTTATTTTGAGTAATAACTTGATATTTCTATGGGATGACAGACAGGCTTTACTCCTGAATTGTAATGATCTGCTTAGCCACAATAATTTTATGTTGCAGCTGCAATTTTTATTTTTATGTGCATCATTTCCTGTTTATCTGCATTGCATTTCTTCTGTAACTTAGGTGCCAAATCACTGAGTATTTCTACGGATTTCTTCATAGTCTGGCCTCATTCACACTACCCTTAGTACCTACTTCGTGTCATCAACAAACTGTAATTTTACAGCTCACCTAATTTTTTTCAGATATTTTAGGAATACAGTAAATAGCAAAGTGATAGTGACACTTCCCTTCAAGGGTAGAAAATAGCCATTAAATCCTAACCTCTCTTTCCCATTCTTAAATCACTCTGTTGTGGTGATAATGTTTAGGTGTTTTGTTGTTGTTGTTGTTGTTGTTTTGGTTTGGTTTGGTTTGGTTTGTTTGTTTGTTTGTCTTTTGTCATTCTTTTATGAAAGTATGCCTGTGCAGTATACTTCAATGTAGTGAAGAAATAAGTTGCTAACATTTCCACCATGGAGATGAAATAGTTCATGATGAGTTAAAGTTTTACAGTATTAAAAATATTAGCATTAGTTGGTATTAAGGTTTTTCTCTTGTCACAATGCTCTAAACAATGGAAGCTTTCTTTGTCCCTTTTTTGTCTCTAAGAACTCAAACAGGACCACGATAAAAATGGCAGGAAATCCTAACACTTTTGCTTTTCCCAGTTTACAATCCTGTCTAGGTCAGGATGTTTTCATTCCTGTTTAGCTCCCTGCAGCCTCCTATTCAGCTCAGTGGCCCACAACTTTTGTGTAGACCATCTGCCAGATTGAACACAACTCCCACCTCTGCATGTTCCCTCAGTTGCTGAATCAAGCTGGGTTTATCAGCTGGAGCAGTGATAGCAGGGCAAGGACACTTAGTTTTATGGCCACTTGAGCTTTCCTGTATATATTTGCAAAACCAGAAGAGTACAGAAGGAAATCAGCTTCTATCTTTGTAAATTACTGTACAGGATAATAAACTCTAAATAGTTAATCTTTCTCACCTTTTTCTACACTTCCTTGCCACTAGCCTCCCTTTCTATGTCTTCTTCTCATCCCAGTCACTTTTATTTCTGTAATACCTGTCTCTTGCTTGTTTTCACTCTGTGTTCCTACTGTTAAAATCCATAAACTTTTGTTGTATTAAACTAACACACGCAGCTTCTCCAAAGCCACTTTGATCACTTCATTTCTATTTTTTTACCTTTTCTGTGTTTATAGATGTCAGCACCACTGCAGCAGTCTGTCTTTTGGCCCTTTTGTGTAGTTTCTTTTGCTATAAGGAAGAGGGGTGCTGAAAGACTCCCCCATTACCAAGACTAATATATGAGAAAGTTGACTGACGTATTGGTTGTCTGGGGAGTTAGAAAGGAAAAAGCTAATTTGAAATTATATTAAAGGCAAAATTAATTTCAAGATTTCAGAGTGGATTAAAAGTAAAGACTGGAAAATTAATTTACTTGGATTAGATGTAATTGTTATGAAAAAAAGAGGTATTTCTGAGGGGAAAACTTTGTTTATTTTTGACTAATGAGTTTAAAACTTCATTAAAACTTCATTATGATTAGTTTTTAAACAAAGATTAGAAATTCCTGGTTAAAGAAAAACATACCATGCTAGAAGATATCAAGCAATATCTGGAAAGGAGCTAAGTTGCTATTCCATCCACTCACTGAAATCAGAACTGGCAGTTAGATTCCGTTCAGATAGGAGCCACTTGAAATTAGAGACAGCACAGGGATATTGCCCTCTGACAGTGTTACTTTTGCAAACAAAGATGGGAATTTGGTCTGTAAATGAATAAAGAATCCTTATGAACATATACAGTTACAGGATCTCTCTGGAAAACACACTGCTTAGGAGATTCTTGTACTTGCAGCCTTGTCAAAGTATAGAAAAAAAAGACAAAAAGAAACTCCAGTAAGGACCTCTGCAGTGGATTGCTGAATGCACACATGTCCTTTTATTAATTTCCTAGCATGACCTCACCCCAAAGATAGAAATTTGTCTTAAATGAATGATCAGTGCTATTAATTAACTGTTCTGACTTTCCAGAAATTTTCAAGAGGAGATTTTGAAGACAGAGTTCAACATGCAATATAAAATCTACTCTTTGGCAGTAGTCATTTAAAGACAATGAGCCCTACTCATGTACCCAAAAGTGTGTTGTATGTTGCTGCTGAGCAAAATGGAGTAGCTAGAGCAAAACAGTTCCCATAAACTGGATGACATCCTGATAATGGTGGTACCTGAAGGGTAAAGTGAAAGCCAGTTCTATTGCTCATTTCCTGGAGGGAGAAAAAAAAAAGAAAACAAAAGGAGACGAAGAAGGCCTGATGAATATTAAAAAGTAAGCCATGTTGTGATGAAGCACCAAAAAGACTGTGACAAGAAATGGAATGTTAAAACAGTTAATTCAATAAGGCACTTCGCAATTTTTTCTTTTGAAGAAGAGAGACTTGTAGAGCAAACAGGATTTAAAGCATTCTGCTGCTCACATATAGCCTTGCCTTGTGTCATCTGTTAACAGAGAATTATTGCAGACACAACCCCACCTATTATTATAATAGAAATTTCTATTAACTGTTTTTTCAGGTAAAACAAAATTTTCTCAACAACAGAAGAAACAATTGAATGCAACCTTTAATAGGACAATGTTTCCTCTGAGAACACCATGGGATATGAGGTTCCTTCTGTAGCTTTGAGTTAATTGCACAGAAAAGACTGCAGGAGATGCTTTTTGTTTAAAATTGTTGCTGGCACTGCATTAAGAGATGCCACTCCTAATTAAAATGAAACATGTAATTCTGCGTGGAAAACTAGTGATGCCAATACAGATCCTGAAACATCTTGGGGTAACAAATTTTAGAAATAAGACAACACAAGCATAAGCAGCAAATACGTGAAAGAATTCTAGTTCGTAACAAATAGATTTCCAAGAGTACATTTTCTGAAATAGCTACAATTTTACTTACCTTTGGTTAAAAAGTCAATTTTCTTGACCTTACATTTATGTAGATCTGAGAAGTCTTGACTAGATTCAGCTTTGGCGAAATGACCTAGATTTTGTAAGAAATCAATAAAGCAAGTGATTTGTGTCCTTTAGGCATCTATGAATGAATGCCCAAAATCATTGTCAAGATTTACATGAGTAAACCCAACAACCAGTACTGTTTTAAGAAAAATTTACATGTTCTGCAGCCTGCAGCAAATACAGAAGGTTCTTTGGTAATTAATATTAAATCAAAGAGCAAAATTCAAAATTAAGCTAGGTTGAATCTAGTCTGAAAGCAAATCATTAACTTTCACATCTAAGTGTTTTCGTCTGGAAAGAGAGGAAGAAAGAAGAAGGATGAAGATAAAATTTCTTCATCAGTTCTTTGACCATTACGCCATATATTTTTAACAGAAAATAGGTTTCTTCACCCAAATAAGTGCAATTACTCTCCTCAAAAATTTAGTAGCCAGAAGCTGCCTTTGTACATTAGTGAATGACTGAAGTGTATGACGTTAAGTATAAAGGTAAGATAAACACAAAACTTGTTTCATAAAATTATTTCAACACATCAGTTGAAAATTTTTTTTCTCACAAGAGCTCAGAAAGGAACCTCCAAATTTCTTCAGGGTCTGATCAAATTCAGAACAGCATCAATCTGCCTTCAAAACTTTCATGGTTTTCTGAAGCATGTAGGAAAATTATTTAACAATACAGGAAGGGTACAAATAAAAAAAAAAACACATAAGAAAAACTATTTAGATGTAACAAAACACAATACTGATTTTGCTAAGTAGGGAAAATCATTTGTATATGTCATCTCAGGCTGTCTTCTGTTCCTAGAATCCATTCAGCTCCTAAGTTTAGTCAATGTACAATAAACTTCAATCCGAGCTTTCCACCTGAAACTCAGTCTTTCCTTCACAATACCTCTCTTCCAGATATTATTTCCCTCTTACACCTCAGAATCTCCTCAGAAGAAGGTCACTGTGCTGCTGGACTCTAATCTTTGGTTTCTATAAAGTGCCTTTTTCAGTAAACTGAAACATCTCAATTAACAAAATCCAAGATGCTATTCCATGATGTACTTTGACAATCCACTTCAAGGATGAGAAAAAGAAAATAGACTGCTGAATTCCCATCAAATTTAAGAAGAAAGTTAAATCATTATTTTCTCTCTTGCTTGCAAATGGTGATTATCTATTTTGCCACTTTCCATACTAACTCCACTTTAATTTTTTAAAAAAAGAGAAATGCTCCCTTAAGTGTTATTAGAACTGCTTGTGTATTCTTCATACTCTTCTAAAATGTTAATCATGAAACAGTATTAATTCAGGCTAAACTTTTTGACAGGGCATACTTTGAAGTGGACATCAAATTGTGTAGGTTTTCCTCATCCCCCGCGCCCCCACCATTAACCAGTATTATGCACTGTGCTATCATAAAGTCAGGGCAAAATGTGCCTCATTAACTATTTCACCTTAATAGATAGCAAATACGTTTCAATAATGTTCCATCTGGAATTACAGATTTTCTACCTCTTGACTTTCCAGCTCCTGTTATGGGACAGTGACTTAGAGTTCACTCCTATGGTGTTTGTCTATTCTGTTATGCAGCTGCCATCACCTCCAGTGGAGGTGGAGGCCTTGCAGATCCCTCTGTATTTAACTTCATTCATTAGCATATGGTGAACAGAGCTTTGTGTGCTGAGATGGATCTTATACCTTTCTATCAGTATTATTTGTTATTCTTCCGCATCTTGCCTCTAATTTTCGAGCATTAAACTTCCAAAACAAAGAGACTTGATGAGAGTTCTAAAGATTCTTTATGAAATACAGAATTTAGCAAGTTAACTCTGCAGACAACTTTGAAAGTTGCAGGCCAGACCTGCCAATAATCCTGAAATCCCACCTGTCCTTTCAGTAAGAACAGCTCAAATTACTTTGTTTTGTGGGTCAGTGTCCTACCTCCATCCTTCCCCTCACAAAAATCTGTGAGAACAAATACATCAGAAATGTAAAAAGTATGTTTTAAAGTATGTTTTAAGTATGTTTTTAATCTGTTTCCTGACCAGGAATACTGAGAAGGGAGTTCTAGAGCTGTTTAACTCCGTTTTGAGAATGTTCTGTGAAAAACCTGTTCCTACTTCTACCCAGACTTGGTCAGAGTTAAAAATCATCAACTCTGTAAAGTGTCAAAGAAAGAGCAAGAAAAATTCCACTGTGATAACACTCGTTATAAAATCAGTGGGACCCTTACCATTTCATGGACCCTGCCAGGGTGCCTTTGCTTCCTTCAGTTCCCATTAGAAATTAGTGATAGCCAAATGAATTCACTCATTACTGTGCTTGCAATAGCTGGAAATACATAGTGTATGTTTGGCAAAGACTTTTACACAGAAAAACATTCAACCAAATTAATTTATACTTTGACAAAACATTTTCATAAGTTTAAGAAAAGAGAGAAGAAATAAAACTTCTTTGGACTCTTTGGAACAACTAGAAAGAAACAGTTTCTTTTTTTACTTGTAAGCAGCTTTTTTCTTCCAAAATGTGTTTTATCTAAAAATATTTTCATAAAATCTTGCATAAACTGCTTTTATTTGATTTGACAGACATATATGATGTTTCTTCAGAAACATTTTTGTTCTAAAACAACTTGTGAGTTTTCTTTCACCAATACATGGAAAATCCATTCTTACACCAGCTGTCATGACCTCAATTTTTATATTTTTTTCATCATTAGATTATTAATTAATATTTCTTATTTAATTTTGGTTTCCCTCAACAGTTAAAAGACTTCTTGTTTCAGGCACTGTACAAAGACAAGTTTTTCTAAGAAGATCCTGTACAGGTATCTTACAATCAAAAAGTCCTGTTTTGTAAAATAAGTAAAAGTCTTTTTGGCTCTGCTACTTTATGGCTCTCAGACTCACCGGTAAAACACAAGAATCCCCATACTTTGGATATTTAATATTGCTGAAATAAATAATCATGCAGTACCATCTCACTAACAGTAGTAAAAAAGAGCAGCCAATACACGTGTGCATGTATGTAATTAATACCTCTGACAGTTTTGTAAGAGTTGCAATGAAGAATTTAATCTTATAAATAAGAACAGAATTTTCCTTTGGACCAACACATTTACTCACAATCTATAAGTTTATAAATTAAATGCTGCTACAAGGTTGTCTTCTACAGGATGCATCACTGGAAATTAAAACACAAGCCTACTTCTCTTAAAAGTATAGTTTCTGTGACAAAACACAGTTGTTTTTTAGTTTACCTTGATTTCAGATTTCTCTGGAACACAGCTTCTGTGTTCATCAAGAGCTTATATGCATTTTCTAAATAAATAAGTATATGCAATCAGAAAATATCCTTTCTCATGAGCCAAATCATCATGTTTCTGAGTGCTCACAGACGGAGAAACGAATGCGGAGGGTTGAATCACCACACATTAACAGCAAACACAAAAAAATTTGTGCAAACAGAGGACTGATTAAAATGCACTCTTTGGAGATTTGCAGAATATATTATGGTCAGCAGCATAATGGCTTCTGCTTTAGGTATTTTATAGTACAGCACAATATATATCAGTGGGGCAGGAAAATGCTAATAATGGACACATATATACTGAATTAATTTCTCAAGGGACAAGTCTGTTCAGCCCAGCATACTCAGGCATCATTCCTTCTAGACTTCAGCTAATTAATGTAGTGCAATTTAAGAAAAGGTGCAAGGGATCATATTGATAACTGTCAATAGTGTACATTCAAAACATCTATTATTTTTCTTCTGCGTCCTTGGAGGCCTGAAAAAAACCCAAAGTCCACCAATCACTTACAGTTAATTGCTAAGCAGAAGGCAATGAAAAAAAATTTAACCCCCCTGTTCTCTTTTGTTGTTATTTTATCTGTATTCCCTTCCCCCACTCTCAATCTATCAGAAGCATATAGAGAACCAGGACTTACTCTTTTTAATCTATTAATTAAAAATTTGTTTCTTCGGGAATTGGATCATCATCTAATCCATTTAGATGTTAGAAGACTTATTATTTTTAAGTAAGTGTTTTGTGTGTCTGACTGAAGGATGTTATTGAAAGCCTGGATTGTGTTAAGCATCCTTCATTCTCAATGGTTTCAAGTAGAAAACACTTTACAAAATTAGGACATCCAGGAACAAAGAACTGAACTGTTGTTCTAAATCTTTCTACAAACTCAGATCCTATGAAAAAAGAAACTTTACTTGAGGCCTAACATCTAGACTTGCTTTTTCCAAGGTTAAAGAGTCTCCTTTTGTCCTTTGCTCTTACTGTGGAGATTTGTAATGCTTTTTGTTTAATTAAGTGACAGAATAAATTGACCAAGGCGATCAGGAAGTGTTTTGATCCAGATTACTGGAATGGAAACTATACTCAGCTTTCCCAGTAACTTGTATGCCAGCATCCTTCTCCATTAGATCTGACAACTGCAATTTGCTCTGGACCTCTTGATGCAGCTTGTCACTACCAACAGGCCAGTATGTACATGGCCAGGGGTTACAACATACTGATTCATTAGGCTACAACCACGAATCTGCCACTTCAGAGAAAAGGCCCATCCATCTCTCCACATTTAGCTGTCATTCCTACCATGAATGTAATGCTATTACTGAGACAGCCAAGGCCATTGCTCATGCCAGATGTTGTTAGGAATTCAATCCATCCTATCTGTGAACACTAGCCCCTTCAAACAACAAGATGTTGAGTGAATTACATATTGAGTGGTGAGGTTTTTTGGCATTTAATTATCCAGCTGAAAGGAACATGCTTAATTGTTACTGCAGTTACTGGTCAGTGATTAACAGAGGAATTTTATGAAGCGATGATGGAGCATTGGCAGTTGAATAAATGTTTCACAGGACTGCAATGGCTATGACAAAAAAATCTGTATGTCTGTACTGTACACAAATGTCTCTTGTTGGGTAAAATGAACATATTTTGTTTTGCTTTTAAGTGAGAAAACATTTCATTATTCCAGTAGGGCAAATTCATGCTGCTCAAACTCCTGCTAACCAGTTTTGGCCCTTCAAGCAGGATCATTGCCAGGGTGTACAAGGATAGCATCACAATGCCAGTTGTTCATAAATTTTCAGATATCTGTGCCTGGGTATCCAGGGAAACGTCTGAGGGACTGCCGTGTTCAGCAAAAGGGGTTCGTAATACGCTTGGAGATGAGTTGGTCCTACAGAAGTCCAGAGACACCAGTCATCTCTGCTTAGCTCTGCAAGGCAGGAAAACCCAAGACCAGCACTTCACATATGACTTCAAAGCAGAACTCTGAAACTGAAATGAAGCGAAGCCTCATCCTTTCATTAGGCTGATTAAAACTGTCCACATTACAGAAATAGTCTTGTACTTCTGTACTTGGCTCAAGCTGAAGAAAGAAATACTATCAATATATGTGATATTTTCAGTCTAACTAATAATGCTGTGTAATCTCCATGGACGTTCGATCCTGTAATATGCCCAGCTATATTTCAACAATAAAGCCTTGCGGAAATTGTATCAGGTCTTAGGATTTTCTTAGTTTCCCTATGTGAAGCTTCATTCTTATTTATAAATGCAAGAAAGAAAAATAAGCAGCTGAAAAGTGATGAGTTTATTCTCCTAGATTTTAACTGGGAAATAAGAAACATCCAGTATGACAGAAACAGAATAAAGCTGACACTTTCTGAGAGTAAACATGGACACTGCCTTTGATTTGTTTTTGTCACTTTTTCTCATTTAATCTGGCTTAATGATATAGTCTGGAATCTAAGAAGTATTTGTCCCATTCATTCACTAACAAGTAAGTGATGCTTTGTTCATTTACCAACTTTATTTTGTTGCCACATAGAAAAAAATTATTGGTGATCTTCATGTTCCTTTGATGAAACCAATTTGTCTAACATTGTTGAAATGACTGTATTTAAAGGAGAAAAACAAATGCTCAAAGCAACTACCACTGATGGCTTTTTGAAAGTATTTAAACTAACTTTATACTATATTTAGTGATAATTTATCACAGCTTATCAGAGCTTAGGCTGAAGAGGACCACGTAGCTTGTGCAAGTTTTTTTGCAGTTATGTATAATAGCTTACAAAGACAATGTCTCATAACTTGATCTAGTCTAGGAGAGTACTTTTTCTGCTCCTGCTCTTTATTTGTTGAGACTAATGGCCTTCAAAACTGAGGGATCCCAATTAGCAGCAATATATGGCTCCGATAGATTGGTACCCTTGCACATTCAGACCTAGACTTAAATAATTTCACAGATTCCAGTGGATGTCATTCACACCAGCCCTGGGAATGCTATTTTTTCTTCTCCCTTAACACTCTGAGAATCTTTATACAAACAATAACATTGCAGTCAGCTGTGCCTGCTACTCTAGTCCTAATTCTATTCTGCTAATTTTTCTCATCTTAAAGCCAAAGCAATTGCTTGAGCTGGCCATATCTAGGGGTTCTGGTTGCTGTGTGTCAGTTCATTACAGCTTTGTAAATACTAAAACACTTGACAACTGAGTCACAGGTCCCCTGCTAAGTATTAAGAGTTAATCTGTTGACAGGCTGATACCTGACAAAAGAGTGGGAACAGGTATTAATATAGTTAACTATTTAGGGTTAATAATCCATTTATACAGCGCCTTCTGCGAGATCTGATCTTGCAAGCTGGAAAGAAGCCTTAAATTTCTTTTGCTTTAATGAGCTTTAGACCAATCAGGTGCTGAATCTTGACAGCTTTGTACTGTACAGTCTGCAGTGCTAAATTTGATATTTTAGTTTTAAAAATCCATAAAAAACATCACAGCGCCTTAAAAGAATTTGTGTACCTTATATAACCACAACTCCTTAATGAAGTGGGCACAACCATCTGCACTGATTCCTCAGTGTATGAAGCACAGCACTGATATCCAGTATGATCTGACTTGGAATTTGGCTTCACTGAGGCTCACACACAGATATTTGCACATTTGATATTTTAGGTAGAGACACTGTAAGATAGAGTTTCAGCTCACAGCAAAAAAAATATAAAGGAAATGAAGGAACCTAAAAATTATGTTATCACTTACAGTCTCTGTGAATCCATCTACAAGGTTCCAACTTTTTTTTTTGCCAGTCATTATTTGCCAGTCATTAGATCTGGTTGGAAGGTAATGTGCAATGTTATATTACTTACTGCTTTGTAAGACAGATAATTAATACAGTAACCTTTATGGTTTTCCCATTTCTACCATGATTTGCCAGCTTAATCAATTATATTTATAAAATATATTAAATATATTTATTAAATATAATTAATATTAATAATATTAAATATATTTAATTACATGTGTCTATTTATTATCATCTGCAGCTGATTTAGATGAAAAGGGAATTGTAAGAACATGAGAGCTTGTCTGGGCCGCTTCATGCAAGGTCAGGGAAATAAAGGAATAGCATTAGTAGACCTGCTGAATTCCTCTTCAGCCTCTTGGATTCAGGTCATGATGATATCATGTTGACATAGACACTGGGACATTGACTCACACTTCAATTATTATAGAACACTGGTAGTGGTCTTTCTGGAGGCAGCTAGGAGCACATTTTTTTAAACTGAAAATTTGACTTGCATTATCCATTCTGCCTTTGCCTTTAATTCCTGTGCGTCTTAGTTGCAAAGTGCAGTGTTGTAGTCTGATAATTCTCTGCACATCTTTTTTCTTTGTCCTGGAAAAAGGAGAGCTATTTCTGTAAAGGACGGCATGGAATCCTATAATGACAACCAAGCACATCTCCACACCTTACAGAAGCTCACCTACATAAATAATTACCTCAAGAGTATCTAAAATCACACTGTAATCTACTGCACTTTCGAGAAGTTTAAAATTATGGGTGTTTGCAAGACGAGATGACTTCAGAAAAATAAGATTCTGACTACTTATGGCTAAAAGATTATTGACCAAATATCCTACTGTTCTACATTCAAATTTTGCCTGGGGTGTCCATAGGAAAAAACTATTCTGCACTTTCCAGGCTGAAAGAGGTACAGCCTTAGTTTGTGTCGGCTAAATGCAGCTCCTTTCCTGTGAATGGCCTTTCATTACAAGGCAATGTCAGTGCTTCACAGAGCTCTCCTGTTTGTATCCATGTTGGTTTATTACATTTTAGGACTTTATTTATGGACTAAGTATTGCATACCTAAGTACTATTAATAAGGGATTCCCTGTTGTGAAAGGTATATTTGAAGAATTACCAATGTTAATTTTTTAGAATACCAGTGTCATTGCCTGGTTTCCATTAAATACTTCACTTCTGCTCCATACTTTTTTTGTAGGGTGATTATTAAAAACAAAGTTTATTATTGAGCATTTCCTCAATTTTCTGTGCTTAGTAGCTTTCTTTCAAGTGTCTATTTTTGTGTAAAATCTGTTTTGTGTCTTGTACCATATCAGGCATTCTGTTAGCAATTCACAAACAATATGATATCACTGAAGGGAGAGGGGATGTCCTTAACCTGTGAACAGATTTAGGAATGTAGGTCTTATTGGTTTTCACAGGAACTCGAGTTTCTATGTTTTGTATGTGCTTTAGTTATTCTCGCATCAAATAAATTATTTACAAATTATTCACTCTATTCCAATTACTGCATCTCCCAAATGTAAATATAAATTGACTGATACCAGTGTAATTTAAAACTGGTTTTAGGAGGCTTGAGATTTAAAGTTTAAAATAAGAAAATTGATGATTAACCATACAGTTTTTTATTGCTGAGGTATTTTCTATAAACTTTATTAAAAAATTTGATTATTCTGGTCAACAGTGAATAGCTCTGAAGGTAAGTATTAAAGAAGAATTTTTTTTTTTGAATGCAACATCGAGTGTTTTCTCATTCAGTGTTACTTTATTCCTTGAAGAACTTCATTTTCTGACTACCAAGAAAGAACACTTGACATCAAATCTTGAAGATGAGGCCATAGAGAAATTTATCTTGTCATATCTCTAGCTGATACTATGGAATGATTTCTGAAGGAAATGAGAAACACTTTGGCCTGTTTCTTAATACTGGTGTGGAAATAACCAGTATTTTGTCTGAAAAATAGCTAGAGGCTTTGCCTGTTGTGGGATGCATGGATGCATATTTTCCCTGTAGGAACACACAGCAATCCTGATCCAGCAGAACTCCAAGTCACATGCAGAACTTTGATCATTCAGTAGTTTTAGTGAAGTGCTTACACTCTTTCATGATCAAGGCTGTGGTCTGATACAAAGCTCTGAGGTGAATGGAGGATTTAATTGGCTTTGGAGGTTCAGATTGTTCTTTAAGCACAGTGTTGGTATTACGTGTATTGAATAATCTGACCATTCTTCTCTGGGTGCTTGGGACTGATACTTGGACTGTGGCTTACTAAATGTCCCTGTCACTGTGGATGGCTGCTGGGGTAAGTAACAGATATATTTTTGAAAGATTGCTCCATCATAAATCATTCCTCCTGGCCATCTCTATGCAACTAGTGAAAAAAGTATATTTAATCAAGCATTGAAAGTCGTACCTCAAATCATGTCAAAATTAGAATATGTCTGTTCAGTAAACCTGTTTTAGCTGTTTAACTGTCGAATATTTGGTTTATTTTCTTTTTATTGCTAAATGTAGGGGCTAAAGTTCCAACTACTAGAAATAGATCAGTGCGTGATGACAAAACCGAGTCACGAGGTGCGTGATTAACCTCGATCCAATAGTTATGAGTTAAAGTGAGAAACCTGGATTTGTATACTCCAGTAATAACACCACTTGGTATTAACCATGATGTCGGTTTAATATTAGGCCACTTCTCACTTCATTAAGACTGCAGTAGAAATATAGTATTGGTTTTCCATAGCCTGACAGCAGCAGTGTGTCAATTAAAATATGCTTGTAGTGGAAAAAGTCTGTATTTGCTTTTTGCTATAGAGTTCATATTAGCAAGAAATTGTTGAAAAAAGAGCAGGAGGGTGGGCGGGCAGCAAGTGAGTCTGAGGGCACAAAGGAAAGAGACCTTTCAGAGAATTTGCAAGGAGTGAGAAAATATATTCAAATATATTCAAGGTAGCAGTGGCTAAATGGCTACAGCCCAGATGACAGGACTGCAAGTGGTTCCCTTGGAAACATCCTTCTATTCAGAGAAGTAGGAGAGTCTAACTGGCTTTTAGGTCATGCAGACCATCTTTCCACTAGTGCAAAAATATAGCTGAAAAACATGAAATAATTAGTATAATCTAAAATCAAATTAATAGACAAATGTAAAATTTTCCCACTTTAAATCCCAAAGCCTTGTATCATAGGATGCAGGTTTATTCTGCCCTCCCTATTTGGTGCTGTATGTCACTTAAAATTAGAACATAAAGGCTGTTTTGAGCTAGGACCTCCTTTGTATATCTGGGGGTTCACATTAGCACAGGTTCACATTAGCACAAGTTCACAAGCTCTCTCTCTTCCTCTGATCTGTGGATTGTACCAAACACATTATTTTTTAACTACCAGCTATAGTGTTTAAGTAGTTGTAACAGGGAAATCTAAAATCCATCTCAGATGATATATTTCAGAATTTGGCCCTGTATATATGTATTTAAAAGAGGATTATAACACTTCTTAGTGAAAATTGCAAGCTGAGAAAGCAGAAACCCCCCTGCATTTGCTGGGGTTTGCTTTGAGCAATCTTCAAGCTTTCTCTTCAGGGCTCGATAAATGCAATCAGTTCTGAATGAAGTGCTACTCACTGAAGAGGATATTTACTGAAAATTAATTCTACCTGGTTCAGTCAAGAATTATTAATAATTATAAATATTTCTTAAATAAGATAGATTTTTTTTTTTTCTGACAAGTCACTGTTATGGATTTAGTTTTATTGTTTCTCAAATAAAACATTTATGGCTTTCAGATGGATTTATAGTCACTGAGAAACCTGAAGAAAAAGAAATTTCCTGACTTACAGATCATATAAGATCCATCCTCTGTGTCCAGCAGAGGGGAGAAAAAATAGGTTCAACTCTCTCATATCCTGGACGTGTACAATAAGTTTTTCTAGACAGGATGAGATACCTGAGGAATAAGCTAAACTAGCCACAATGGAATTCTTTGTGGATGTGGCTGGATAGCAGCAAGCAGATACCTGAATTAGGTGAGACACCTTCCAGCATCATTGCTGGCTGGTATCTTATTCTTCAGCACCCACAGTGTCATTACACTTTTTCATTTTGAGAATTTATGCCTCACTGTATCCATGTAGATCGAAGAATTGTTTTTGAATCCTTTAGATGACTTTGATGAATTCTGACAGCACTTATTTATACTCGACTTTCTAATAATTTTTTTCTCATATTCAAATTATCATCAAACCAGACCTGTCTTCTGCTACCTTTACTGTACATATTCATGAGCAGGTGGTTCACCAAGAGCAGAAAACACCTGTGCTTCCTTCAGAGTGATGTGACTTTGATTTTTCTTGCCTGAGTACACTGACTTGAATGATTATTTATCTTGGCTTAGCAAAGCTCTCTATTGATACAAAATTCACCCAGAGCATACTGCAAAGCAGAAGGGAAAATTCCAATTATAGCATCTCTTTCACCGGTTTCTTGCCCCCATCACCACTTGACAATCACTATGTTTCAGATCTAATTTTCTTTTTTCATGAGCAGTGAATGGTGTACGGGTAACAGAACACAACATCAATAAAGCCAATGGTACAATTGTCAGTGTCTTCTCTGAAGGCCAAACTTTCATTATTTTATGGATATTTATGAGGAAAAGATCCATCTAAAGCTAAACATGGTTTGAGTTAAACCATATGGTTGATACAAGACACTTTCCACACTTCAGTAAAAAAGGATAGTTTCATTCATGTTCCAAACACATCAAGACAGTAAAGCAGCAGTTCAGAAATGGATAAATACAGGTAAACACCATACCTGGAAGAGAAGAAGGTCACCAGTGGCTGTCCCAGGGTGAAACAGAGAGGATTTATGCTAATGTCTCTCTTGCCATAGTCCATGTGAAGTGTGTGGTGGCCACAACGATCTAAGATTTCCAGCCCTGTCTTCTCTGCAGCTACTTGTTCCTAGTCTTCATCTCAGTTTGCTCAGCTGCTTTGGTGCAACTGTGTGGCAACACTTTATAGACCAAATAAATGATCTTATCTGAGATGTTTTTTTGAGGGACAAAGTACAAGGCAGGAGGGAAGAAAAGTAACCAAGGAGAGGAATACTTAAGTGTAGCCCTCCTGTAAAATGGAATTGCATCCTGACACAAAAGCAGCATTCTGTAAATATATGACAAGCTAAAAAAGGGAGAATCACTTGCTAATGAAGTTTCAGGATTGCACAGCTGAATAATGCTCATGATCTAGAAAAGGCCTTGCAGTACTGGCAATCAGAAAGGTCAAATGTGGTGCCACTTAAGGTTAAGATGGCTTCACAGCGAAAAAAAGGATGATTTTAATACTGAGCCAGTAAAAAGAGAACAGATTTTCTTTTCTCAGACTGTGACTTAATATAAGCATTTGTAGATTCTTGCTGGGTGAAATCTTAAATTCCATCTAAATGAAACATTCATCTACTTGACAGTTTGTGGTGAATAGCAGCTTCTGTTTTCTGTCAGTATGAATTATGCATGTTTGGAAAAAAGCTTCCAAATTTCAATTAGTGAATCTTAATTTTCTTTCTTAGACCAGATGGACTTTGTTAACAAAAGGATTGTATCTATATCTAATGGAACCTCAAATTGTTTTAATCAATTTCAATTGAGATAAATATTTGAAGCATTAAACCTGTCTCCACTATTTTTTTAACAAAGTCATTCTGGATATCAACAGCACACTGCTCAGTTTATTACTTTTTTATCCAATTAGAAAGCAGAATCCCCATGCACTAATTGGCAAGTACATAAAAGAATCTACATGTTGCTTAAGCAGCAGAGAAGCAAGCAAGTTTAATTAACTTGTAACAGGCAATTTGTAACTAATTACATTTAGTGTTAGATGGTGCTGGTTTACTGGCTTAGAGGGGGGAAAATTCTTGTTCAGCTTATTCTAAGTCCCAAAATAGATTAAATATTTTTCCTACAATAAAGCCATGAGTTTTAATACTGGATATTTTACAGCCTTTTTGACCTGTTTCATGTCTTTGAAACACTACAGTAGTGTTCATATTGGGGACTCTCCAGTTGCACTAAGTCTCATTGCATTCAACAGGAGTCAAATATTTTTTCTCAGACTAAGTACTTTTAATTACACAGTTCAGTTACTTCAGCTTGTTCAGTAACCTCAATCCCTTCAGCAGTGCTCCCTCTTGCTTGTGAAATACCATTTAGCAAATGTGTATGAAGTTCTGAGCAATTTAATGTGCATATCTAATTTGTTTAAATTTTGTTAAATCACAGAATTTTAATTTGTTTTATTTTTCAGAATTCATGCAGCAGATACTTGCAGTGAATTTTTAAATTTAGACATTTAAATTCATCATTCTTTCATTGTACAGAAATATATTTTGTTTGCTACGGGCAAGTGCAAAAATTAAAATCTTTGTAACATTTGTGTGTGTATGTGTAAGTGAAGAGGTAAACATTTACTGCATTCTTTTCGTAAGACTGCACAGAGCTTTATCATTGGTTCAAAGAGATGCTCTAATTGTCATATTCATTAGTGCCCTCAGCATAATGAGTTTGTGAATTCAATACATCTCCATGCATTTCCATCACATTGATAAGCCTATGAAGGACATGAATATCAAATCAGAAAAATTAAAAATTGAATAATAATGATTACAGACATATCTTCTAGAAGCAACCACTCAGGACAAAAAAATCAGACTTATTGACAGTTACTCAAACTGTAACTCTGTTATCTGACATCTATAAACTACATGAATGATATAGTTCCCTTCAGTCCCACTGAAAGAGTGTGCAGCAACTGAAGAGGGATGTTTGCACTGCCAAGCCTGACCACTTTTAGGCTCCCTATGGAGTTAACAGAGCATGTTACACTTAGAGGTGATTCAAAGAATTGAAGTGGGAATCCTAATTGCTGCCTAATACAGGTACTCTGAATAGCCCCTTGAAAACATCCACCTTTCTTCACAGTATAGGAAACCTAATCATTGAGGTCAAGCTCCTAAACTCAAGAGATGTGATTTTTTTTCACCTATTCCTAATAACTACACATTGTGGCAAATACTATAGTGAACAGGGGACAGAAAGCTTTCTCTGGCTGCACAGCAGATGTTAGATCATTATTTCTCATCAGGAGAATGGTAAAACCAGAACAAAATATTTTTCTGTTCAACTTGTAGGTCATTTTTATAGTATATGTTTTATATATGCGTTTATAATAAATCAATAACTGCATCTTCCCTCTCAGTTTTTCATGGCTGTATGCTTGACTTTGGTTTCTTAATGGGCTTGTTGCCCAGACTAGTATAATATTTTTTTCTATGGTGAGAAAAGTTCTCTAATCCTTTTTGAAGATTAATAACATCTGCTGCAGTTTGGGATTATATGGAAAGACATTAATGGATGCCCAGAATGAATTCCAGTTAAGTATCAGTTTGTGTAAACAGAAATGTGACAAAAATAAAAGTAACACCAGCAGCAACACATCTGTTTAAAGAACTAATGCAAACTACAAGTACTTTAGGACAGTAATTTAGGCTATTTTTCAACATTTCCTGTTTGACACATAACCATATAAGATATGTCAGAAGCTTGATCCAGTTGATGTGATGTATACCAGCCTTTTCTTTAGGAAGAACAAAGCTGCAAAGCATAATCTTTCAAGGTCTGGGGGAGGGCAGTGAAAGGCTCAGTATGAGTTTTTAATTGTTATACATTGCTTCTATCCTCTGGAAACAGGTTCTGAATGTCTTACTGTATTAACCACCCTTTTATTTGCTCAGTATGCATCACCTCAGAAATAAAAAGTGATGCAAAGTCACTGATGAAGAATATTCATACTGAATTTGATTACCATTGAATATCAAATGGTAATCTTCCCCTGAGTGTGCTGTTGTAACAGAAGCAATTACAAGTTGCGCAGCAATAATAGATACAACCTAGTCAGAAATAAGTGTACTCATGTGTGTGGCCAGTCACTCATCCAGTGACTTATTAGTTAGGTTTGCTAGCTTAGGCACAGTTTTGTGGGGGGAAAAAGAAGGTAAACAACAACTGCTCAAAGTTAGACATAGGAATATGGACACTCATCTGTGGAACTCAAGTTCTAGTTCTTTGCTTATTTACGCCGTGCTACATCTGTCTGTGCCATAGTACGTATGTGCCCTAAAACTAAGTTGTTTAAAATATTAAATAAAAAATGTTAAAAATTGTTTGTGAGAAACCATTTTTAACACTGCTTACTTAGTACTTTTCTTAAGTACAAAATAATTTTACTCTTTATTGTATATTTCTAATGTACATAATAATAATTTATCTTCCAATCGTGCATTTCTAAGAGAAAAGGGTTTGTGCAGAAATGATTCTAATCCTATTTTTTCACCTCTTCAAATGAAAATCTGTGGGGTTTAATATTTGGGTCTGCCAAGTTACTGTGCAGTAAATCTACATGAAAGGCATCACCTTTGGCATTATTATTATTATTATTATTATTATTATTATTATTATATTTGTTAATTCCAGTGTGGGTTTTTATTTGTGCAGAAAATTAGTAAGCAGAAGGTGCATCAAACTGAGCAAACATCCACTGAGCAAGTACAGTAAATTAAAGCGGTGATATTAAGACACCTTTTATTTCTACCCAGCACAAAGCCAGGCCACTCTATGAGCCTCAGAGTATTTCTATGTGTATATAAGTATTTAATGCAACAAAAAAAATCCTGATTCTTAGTCATTAAAAATCTTGATTATCTATAACAGTCATGCCATGTTTCTAGATCAGCACCTCACCTGTGCCTGAAGACTATTTACCTCATTTATCCTGTCATTTATGGGAGAGATATAGGTAAGTCCTCCTGCGTGTGTGTAGTGGTGCAGATCACCTGTAAAAGTGCAGTAGGTGTCTGAATTCCCTGTGTAAAACCAGTGTGTACTGTACATAGCATTAAACCTCCATCCTGGCAAGGCCTTATAGTGTGATGACCATGGTGATAAAATTAAGGCATGTGGTTTTGATTGCAGGTTGTGCAAAATAATAACTGATAATCCTACTGATTTAAGAGCATAGCCCTGATGATCAAGTACTGTGTTTAAATTTCAAACTGAGATCTTTCTTTTCTTGGCCATGGGCATTCCGTGTGACAGAAGCCAGTGACTTCACTTCCCAGAGATTTACTTCCTTCTTTCATTTCATTCCTGCATTTAACTATTGACTCTGGACACAGAATCATTTAGTTGAAATATTTTATATAAAACTCTCTTTTAATCCTAGTCTGGTCTTAATTCTCTTTTAGTAGAAGTCTGGTCTTGATTAGTGTTTCTCAATACTACCACAGTGTAAATAAATAATACAAGGAAAAGTTAGGATTTAATTGATTACCGTTTATAAACCCATTTTTTTGTGACTAAATTATGCCAGGATCAACATAAGGTAGCAGTGCCAAATCCATCAAAGTTCTGACATTAATTAGAAGCAGACTTTTTTTTTAATTTCTGAAAAGAGAGAACCATGGTTTATTACACATTTTGTATCAAATGTACAGCATATCTGTTTTCTTTATGAAATCATCAGATAAGCACAAGATGTGAGCAAGGTTGAAAAAATACATTGAATGTATTTAACTTAACTATTATTGAATAAAATAATAATACCAGTGATGGAATGACTGATTAATTCCTGGCCTCTTGGTAATATAAGAATCAGTCTCGTACAGAATTTAATATTAGCCAGTAGCTAGGGATATTGGTCATGTTAACTGCTATGAATCTTGTTAAGTGTTGGCAGTCATCTGAATTTTCACACAGGCTGAACTGCAGAGACCATTCTGCATTTATTTTATCCAAGTTTGAGCTAAACAGAAATTCTTATATAGAGAAGTTCATCTTGGGAAGTAGGGAATGGCACTGGGGAGGGAGAAATGGCGTGCTGGGGTTTGATGTTCTTCTGTGCCCTTCTGTGACAGTATTTATCTGCTCATATTGGCTCCTTGGGAAGGAAAACTGTCAAAGGACAAGCAGAGTTTAACAGCAAGAACTAAAGTAGTTATAAAAGTCATTAAACATGCTCACATTAGCATGATTATGCTTTCCTAAAGACCAGGGACAATTTTGAAATATCTGTCACACAGTGAATCTTATACACAGCAGAACAAATGGACAAGTTCACACTTCTACCTAGCCAAGAGCAGATCCTACTAATTTTTTACACAACATCTGGCTGATCTGGCATGTGGGACCAGAGTGAGACGTTGATTTTATTTGAAAAGCATGAAGTAAAATGTGAGGACAGAGAAAATACATCTTTGAGGATTTACTCACAGGACCTCTACCAAGGTATAAACCTTCAACACGTCACCTTCCTCCACTTCCTTAATCCGCCGCGGAAAGAGGTAACTTGAAAGGTTTATGCTTTCTGAGGAGACTCCCATGTTGTAAACTCTGAGATCTTCATGGAGCTCTAAAATGCTGTTTTGACAGATGTCTTTTAAAGTAAGGAACTTTCTCACAAAGCCTGCTACAAATTAGAGAAAACTCAATTCACAAGAGCTTTGAGAAATACAGCAAGAGCGAGCTGTGTGTATTTTGTTAACCTTTCAACATACTGGTTACAAGATTTGCTGTAGCCACTCTGCCCAATTACAAAACAAAACAGAACCACAGTAAAACTGTCTGCCAAGTGTTGAGAAATATAGAAATGGAAGAGCCAAATCCACAAAGATCCCTTAGGCAATACAATCTCCAGGACAGGCAGGTACACAGACATCTGGAAACTTTAGGAAACACGCCTTTAAATTTCATGAGCTTATGACCTGCTTTAAAAAAAAAAAAAAAGGAAGAAAAAGTACAATAATGAAATATTTTTAGACCAATCAATCTATTTATGTCACAAAGGGACTATAGTAAAAATTAAATGAAAACAAAATATAGTTTGAAAAAATTAAAATATTTTTCAGCCTTAACCTCACCCTTAAAAATGAATGAAAGAAAATTAATTCTATTTTGATGTAGACAGCAATAACAATAATAATGATAATGATAATGATAATGATAATAATAATAATAATAATGCCATACATTGAATAGATTTCTTTTATATCGTATTTGAGTGGAATGTCCAGCTATTAGTTGGGGGAAAAAATTCAATCTAGAAGACATTTTACCCCTAATCTGTGGAAATTTTTCTGTTTTCACTGAACCATAATCACTGGAGAACTGTCAATATTTGTGAACATCAGTGGACAAAATACTGCAAACTTTTAATCCACACAAACATAGTTTTTTCCATAGGGAAACCCAGAAACATCAGTTATAGTAATGGAAACACTGAATTAAATTAACTACTGTTACTGTGTTGGACAATAGGAAACGTTAAAAAAGTCTCAGTGTTTACTCAGAGCAAGTGAATGTAAGAATAAGAAGAAAACAAACCCAAAATAATGGGGCTTTAAATTAGTTAGTGTATTTTTGTCAGTAATAATTTTAAGTAGAACTTCATACAGATAAATAAAAGTGGCCTGTGTTTCAGTGACCTCCTTGTGGTCAGTCCTAAAGTGAAGAGGTTTCATATCCTTGGCAGGAGTAATCAAGAATTAGTGAGCATAAACAAATCTACATCAGAGAAGCTAGTTCAATATACTGTAATAAATGTGATTTATCTTACGGGATAAAATTCCCTGAAATTAATCACAAAATATTTTAAGTATGGCAGAGTGTGACCTAACATTTGCCAAGAACTGCTCAACTCTTTATGTTAGTGTGCATGCAAAGGTGTAAAATAATGGTTTATCTTGTTCTCAGAAAACATTAACATCTGCAAGACAATTACATTTGTTCCTTTTACAATTAGATTTATCAATCTAAAATATCAACTCTTGAGATGTTGCTAAAATAGAGCCTATGAAAGAAGTTTATCATTTCAGCTGCATGGCCTTTTTCTAAATGTATAGTCATATTTAGATAGGCTAAATGGAAACACAGCAATCCTTATCTTTCTTGAATGAGTTACCTGGAATAATTTGTTTTTTATATCTTATTTGGAAATTGTCAACAAAGACAGCAATAGCATTAGTTGCTTTCTCATGCTTGCTTACTCCTGTTGGAAGATTTCACTTTCCATTAGAGAGTCCACAAGCACAGATTTCTGTGTTTATTTATATGACATTATGAAAACTGGTAAAATGCTTGTCAGGAAAGGTGTATGTTACCGTATTTTATCTTGTTTAACAGGCTTGCTGTTGTTTCAGTTTCCCAGTGGGCTATGCTAGAGATGATAAAAGAAACATTTTAATTACAGTTTGAACTCAATCCACTTCTTCCTTGAGTTATACTGCAAAAAATTCACTGCTTGAATGTAAATGTAAAATTTGTGAATTACTTGAAAAGGTCTTTCTCTCTAAGCATAAAATGCAGCCATAGACAGTACACATTATTTATTCTGTAAGTCCATCGGTCTGGGTATTGAAGAACACCCTGATGATTCAGCTAATACCACAGGAAAACCTTTTTCCTCCTGTACTGCTCTTAGGAATAATTGAAGTGTTATTTGGGGTTGTTTGGTTTTAATTTACTCTGTATTTTGGATCTGGTACTACTCTCAAGTTCTCTTCTAATTTCATAGTGATTTCCATCACACAACATTGGGTTCTCTTATGAAAGAAAGAAGCCTGGGTATAGAGTTTGAAAAGGACATGTTCAATCGGTTGTTATGAGGCTATTGCTGGCAGTCAGACTCATGACCTCTCACTGCTTACATGCAGGTATTGTAAAGAAGATGAGGAATGCCCAACAGGCCTTTGGCAAGATTCATTAAAGATTGGGTCATCAGGACAACTGCAGTTAATCCAGGAAACCTGGAATAAGAGGAATAGATTAATATTTAATATTTAATCTACCATATATGCTTGACCAGCTCATAAAAGAGGATAGATTCTTTTTTATTCCTTAATTGAGGCATTTCATACAAATTCCATGGAAAATTCAAGTTGGTACAGTAGCAAAGCTTGCACAAAAAGCATATTATTGAGGACTTCTTGAGCTCTCTTTTAAATAGAAAGTGAGAAATTAAGAACCTCCAAGCCTATTTTCTTTTACTTCTAAAGTCTACTGAATGATTTATTTTTGAAGAAACTGAATAACTTCTTGCAAACAAATATTTTGTCATAAGAGAGATTTTACATCCCCTTATATATGAAAAAGTCAGAGTGATTTCTCAATGATCATTACTTTTTTTCCTTTCAGTGTTAATAATCTTGTATAATTTTGACTATCTCTTGGAACTACCAGTAAGGGGAAGAATTTCAGTATTTACCCCTGGATATAAATTAAAAAAAAAAAAAAAAATCCCAACAGAATCCCCCAAATCTCAATGAATTTTCAAAAAATATTCTGAAAGTTATACACTTTGAAAGTGAATTTGAAAGTGAACAAATAAAATATGCTAAATTTTAACGACTAGGAAGAATGAACAAAAAAGATTGTAAATATTTGCTCTGATTCTACGATTCATGAAAAGCCTCCCAGAATTAATATGAGATCTTCAGGACAGAGCAAAGTAACAGCTGGATAGATCTTGGTACACTGAATTAGTCCTTTTTCATTGCTTGAGGATTTAAATTTTTTTCTTTGCCATATGATTTCTGGAACAGTACAGCTACCCTTCTTAGCTGATATATAAACATTCTATAATGTAATATATAATTTCTTACATTAGTATGGATACAGTGAACTTGAATTATAGATGAATACCCGACAAACATCTGGTCCAAGTGATACATAGCACTGTATTTCATAACCCACACAGTGCTCTCTGCTGCTAATACCTATTAAGTTACATTTTCTGCCATGCAAATTATATTTAGTGTTAAATTACCTCATAACCTTTATATGTTTTGTACGTTTTCATCACTATTGAAACGGGGGGAAAAAACCTGGTTATACTCTAAGTCTCATTTTCATCACCTGACAGTTTCTTTAACTTTCTTTGTGTATTCAATCTTATAGGGCATATGGCTTAGTTATAAAACCCCCCACATTGTTACCTTTTATTGATGATATTAACAACACTGATTATTCAAAATTCTGATTTTTTTTCTCCTAGGTAATTTTATGTGTTCTTGCATATACATGTAGTGAAATGCAGGAATAGTTTTTTCAGGACTAAAACACATATCAGCATGTCCAGGATAATGAGGCTGATTCAGTAAGACTAGACCTTCAAGCTACATTTTCCATTCACATTCTCCTTAAAACTACAATGACACATGCATGAATGAACAGCAATGAAGTGGTTAATTCACTAGGAAAAGAAAGAACAGCTGTGGGCACCTTATGAAAAACTATGTTTGACCTGTCCATCATGAAGACATTTGTTCTTTAATGCTGCAGGTGGCAGAGTTACTAAGAAAATCAACTTAATTCAACACGATCTTGGGAATGACTTGTTTTCTTGATAGTTTTCTGAACAGTGCACCTCTATGTCAAGTCATGATCTTTGCTGCAATACTTAAAGATTCTGACTGGGAACCAAAAGATCATTGCAAAGAGTATTGTGAAGGAGACATTATGCTCAGCATCTTTCAGCATATGCAAATACAAACTACAGCATAAGATTAGGACACAAGTGAAAGAAGCATTTTACCATTATAGAGAAAAACCCAATAAACACACCGTTGTTTCTAGGTCTAAACTATTGTCTGCACTTTCCAATAGCTAAATCTACTGATACGCATTTTCTGTAAGTCAAAAAATTACTCACAAATTTAATTTCCTTTATCTTGTATTTCACTGAAAATTAGGTCATACTTAATATAGTTAAACAGTTAGTCTGCAGGTCCTTAAATAGAATTCTTATGAAAGTCAGTGGTATTGTAGCAGAAAAAAAAGATGGTCAGTTAAATACCCTGGGAAGTACAGCTTCTAGTTTTCTGTAGATTCTGGAAATGTGTGCATGAGGAGCTCACATGTTTCAGATAAGAAAAAAGCAAATTGTCATTTTAACTGACCATGAAGCAGAGAGCAAAGAAATAATATGTTCCTTAGAAATGGCTCCAAAAGGCAACAGTAACAACTGGTAGAACTTTTAATATTCTGTTGCTACTTATTACTGACTATGGGTGCCCTTTCTCAATCTGCACAAGTGAAATGACCCACTCACACTGGTTGGAGCAGAGACAGAATATACAGTGCATGCGTTGGAATATGAAGCCAGGGCATAAGCTGTGTAGGCTGCTGAATCCCTGTTATTTTAGACCAGTGACTACTGTTACTGTTCAGGTATCTTCACAAACTCACAAAAAGGGTCTGGGCACCACTCTGTGAGCCATCAGTGTAGCAGGGCCTTAAGGGATCTGGCCATGAACAGGAAGCTATTGAGTTAACCGAGTTAAACTGTGAAATTTGGTGTGGTGATAACACTTTCTTGCATCTTAAATGTGAGAGATGTGTGAGTTATAATTTGCTTGAAAACATTAAACAGATTAAAGAAAATCAATTTGTTTGAGTACCTTTTCCCAACCACTTTTGGATAGAACACAGATACAAATTCCTATTTTAAATGGAAATTAATTCAGTGCTCTTTTCTTCATGAAGCAATCATGCCAAGAGAAACATTTTTCGTAGTCCAGGGCTGTACAGCTGGCAGATTTAACCTGAAATAGATACAGAGATATAAAAAAGTATGTTTTCAGCCAGATGAGTGCAATTTAGTTTATTGCTATGTTTATTATCTTAACTTCCAAGGGAAAATCCAGAATATAGTCTGTTATTCCAATATACAAGATGCCTATCCTAAAAAATGTATCATATAAATAAACCCAATAGAAATAATAATTAAATATATATCAGGGTGCAACTTCAAGAGGTCTGATTTTTCCTAGGTACAACACACTTGATATTATGTCTGTCTGCTAAAAATTAAAAGTCTTAAATTTTGTTTAAAGAAATGAATTTGTACATTTTATCTCTTTCTAGGAAAATATTTCTGTTTTGCTGTTACTTCCAGGCTTTTGCTCTAGGTATTGAGTAATATTTGTGCATTTTTTGGAACTGAAACTCTGAAAACAATGTAAATCAAACCAGCATAAAGTGGGACTGATCGAGTATTGTAGTTGCTGACTTATAATGAAAGAAAAAATATGCTTAAAGCTTGAAAATTCTTCCAGTTTCATTGTGGTCATATGCACAGAACTGGTAATGATGGGGTTAAAATAGAAAAAAAATAGATGTAGGCAATGGGAACTGTGCTGCTTTCACACAGGTGATAATGAAATTCTTTAGACCTCTGCAGGTGTAATTTAGTCAATTAGAGCACTAATTGAACAATTTCCTAATTGTTAAAGCAAATAACTAATATTATGTCTGTCCCCTGAGCCATCAGTTGAAGAAAGAAACATATAATTATCAGCTCATCAACCTAAGGGCAATTTACGAAGCCTAAAATAAACAGGTGGTATTCTAATAGAGACCAAGTTATAAATAACTTCTTTTGTATGAGTAATGGGCAGTCATTTGTAAATGACAGTCCTGGACAACTCTAGGATTACCTTTCCTTATTCAAATGTAGACACAAACAAATTGCTTCTAAGTAAGCGCAGATTTTAAAGTAGTGTGAAAAGAACTTTTCAACTACAGATGTCAATTGCAGGTAAAAAAGATCTTCTGTATCAGGTTTAAGGAGACAAAAAGGAGCATTACCACATACCTCAATATCTGTGTTTAACATTTTTTACTTTAATGTTTTCTTCTTATGGGGCAAGGGAGGTGGTTTTATCACATGTGTATGGATTTATTTGGTCTGTAGGACCTCTGGTACAACCACATATCCATCTATTATGTCTATTGGTTATGTTTCGTGGACGTCACACCTCTGTGGCCATATAAGGATGCATCCCTTTCCTGAATACACCTGTACTGTGTTGGTTATAACCGAGTCTTGAGATTCTCTTGTCATACTATTGTTTAAAAAAAAAAAACAGTTGCATAAATATAACCCAGCATAAATATCTGTTGTATAACCTAAAAAGTATATTTCTTCTTACCTTATAATCTAAAAAGTAGGTTTTTTTCTTACTTTATGTTATATATCTATGGTGCAGAGGCCTTTGCCATCCAGTCAGCTTTCATTTCTGTGAGAAGAAATAAGCCTATGTAAGCTGCGGGAGCCCCCGGTGGTCTAGTGGTTAAGACGCAGGGCTGGTACCCTTGAGACCGCGGGTTCGATTCCCGGTCAG
>JAWWES010000081.1:11786097-11797185 GCA_035583135.1 Lophotriccus pileatus | reverse complement strand
CTCGAAGGCCTTATCTGCATATGCGGGTAAGAACCTTCCCCGGCTCTTCGTTCGCGAAGACGGGCCATTATTATTATGTAAGCTGCAAGGTATCACATCAAGGGCAGAGAATTAAAACTGCAATGAATCTATAGGATCTATTAGAAACTTCTAAAACTATCTGTTCAACTTTTATATGGCCCTGTTAGAAGCAAGAACACCCATGGCTTCAACATATTTTATAAGATACAAGTGTCATGGTGGAGCATTCAGTTGTGTATAGAAATCTGGGCTCCACACTACAAGGTCTTCAAGTTACACTGGAGGAACTATTTTTTCAGTCCCTGTGCCAGTGTCATGTCCCTCAGGTGAGTAATGCAGAGAAGTATGTTTACAGAGTGGTGCAAAAAAAACAATTATGAGGGGAGACTTCCAGTTAGATGTTCATGCAACATCAATTCTTCATTGATTTTTTTATACTGTTTTAAGGATTTAATAGTGGGTATGCTTCAGACTTAGAGCCCAAATCCTTCCTCTGTTATTTTCATGCAGTCTCATATACATCAGTAACAGTAATAATCAAACAGAGAATTTCTAAAATAAAAGAAAGCAGAGAGGATAAAGGTGTGAAAGGTCTCTACTTTTCATGAATTCTGGTGAAAAAATGGTGCATGCTGCCACCTCCTGTAGTACATCTCTTCAACATACTTCAAATCAAGTCACAACTAAGCTGAAGTCTGACCATAATTAATACTTATTTCCTTCTGGATCCTTGTACTCACAAGTCTCCAAGCTTCTTGCCACTTAACAAAGGGAGAAATTGAGGGTAGAGTTTCAGAGAGTCAGAGAATCATTAAGGTTGGAAAAGGCCTCCAAGGTCATTGAGTTGAACCTTTGACTAAATACCATTTTGCCAACTAGACCATGTTCAGTCATTTCTTGAATACTTCCAGGGATGGTGACTCCACTACCTTCCTGGGCACCCATTCCAATACTTAACCGTCCTTTCTGTGAAGAAATTCTTCCCTGATGTCCAACCTGAACTTTTCCTGGTGCAGTTTTAAGCCATTTTCTCTTGTCCCGTTTCTGGTTGCCTGAGAGAAAAGGCCAACCCTCATCTTGTTTGCAGACATGAAAATTCATGTACCTGTATGTTATCAAGGTATCTAAGCTCCTGTTACTATCAGTGGAGCTCTAAGTCAATATAGTCACTGGGCTGGTAGAGTTATTTAGATCACCTTGAAACAGAGACCTACGCTGGCCCAGACTTTAACTGCCCTAACAATTGTACAAACACCATGCTGTTAATTTACTGAAAGATATGAAAACTGCAACTTGAATCTTAAGCACAACTGGATCTTGAAGACAAAATGACCAAACCCCTTACATAAACATAGGAACAGCTGTATGTTACATACTCTGGATGATGGTGGTGAGCTTTTAAATCACCTAGTTCTATATGGATTTTGAAATGGCACATTAATGAAATGAATGAAAGCACAGGTTAACTGAATGGAACCCAGCTTCATTTACACTTCAATTCTCCTAAAGATATTTTAACTACCTACTCACATTAAGTAACTAATTGCAATTCCCAATCTGCCTCATTGGCAATTCATTTGAAATGCAAGTTGGTAGTGCATGCTTTACTATTCACTAGAAAACAAGGAAGCATTAATCTTGCTTTATTTATACCTGTGAGATCTCATGCCAACATTTTCAAGTGTAAAAACTTGTGGCATATAAATTAAGCTTAGCAGAAATAGAAAGCCACCTTTTGGTGGAAATTTGACATTTCCCATACATGCCAGTCCCCAGGCAGTTTGTATTATTTCTTTTCTCGGTAAAGTCCATTAAGTAACTGTATATTGAACATGAGTTTTCAGATGAATGTATGCTTAAAATGGAGAATATTAAGGATGTCGATTTCAAATGGTTTAATGTTGAAAAATTATGTTGTCAGATTTATTACCATTCTGACACCAGCCGTTCTTAAACTGAGCCTGCAAAAGTTGCTTAAGGTGAGCAATAATAAAGGAGTGGGAAGAAATTTATTTTCATTAGTGTTCTTTACAATTTTTGAAAGCGAAAACTTATCTTTTTATTTCCTGAGCACCTGTGACAGGAAAGATGTGTTCTTTGTCCTGAAAATATTGTTGACACTGTTGCAGGTTTGAATTTTCACACAAGTTTATGAGAATAGCTTCTGAATCAGAGACATTTTATTTCACACAGGACAGTGAAATACAGACCTGAGAGTAAAAACTGTCTGGATTTATTGTTACCTTTTCTTTATGCTTCTATAATCTTTGTTTTAGTGTCATAATAAATCACTAATAGACAGCTGTGTAGAAAATTCCCCCCCACCCCCCCAAGTAACAATAATTAAAACACTGTAAATGCAAAATGATACAATAACAAAAACAAACCTTGGGTAGCATGTAGACTGATTATTTTATTTGGGTTCAGTTTCTTTGGTGTGTAACTACCATGGTCAATACAGTCAAAAAACACTCTTGTCTTGCTGTTTGAATAGTTAGGAAATTAAGAAGTGAAATAGCATCCCATCGACCACTTCTCTCAACACCTTTCCTTTTTTAATGCTTTTTATTTAACACATTTTTGCAGATTTGGCTTGCATACAAACATACAAAGAAGCAGGAGTCTGTGAATCTTAGGAACCTTAGGCTGAAGTTTCTATTCAAAACTGTTCTTCCCAAATACAATTTTTTAGGGAGTACTTAATCATGCTATCACTTTTCATTTTCTTGGTTTATTCTTCAAATTTCTTTCATTTTCTGTTCTTTGAATCTCTACAACCTAGATCAAAAATATGATCACTTCTTCATTTTTGATAGTGATACTGTGACAGTGAGTTGCTTCTAATTTGTCAGCTTGTGAGCATTCAGACTTTTTTCAAAAACCAGAAAGCTCAGTGGAAAAATGCCAGTAAAGACTGGTAATGTTGATAGCATATGTTGCCAATAACTTGAATTTTGCTATCAAATTTTAAACAAGTTCTACTGGTTATTTAACTTACTCCAGCAAAACTTGTGTGCTTATCTGACAAGTTACTGAGCTATTCATTGGCCTACAGCTGGACTTTATTACCACTGCTCACAACCCTTTGAGCTCAGTAGTTCAACCTGTTTTCAACGCACCCCACCATCCTTATATCTAGCCCGCACTTCATCAGTTTGTCAGTGAAGATGTTATGGTAGGGAGTGCTGAAAACTGAAACCCTTACCAAAGACAAACAATGTCCACTGCTCTACACTCATCTACTAAGCTTGTCATTTTGTCACAGAATGCTGTGATGCTCATCAGGCATGATTTCCAGCTTCTAAATTCATGTTGACTGTTTCAAATGATCTTCATGTCCTTAATAAATCTGGAAATTTTTTTCAGACCTGTATGTGTCATCACCTTCCTAGGATAGAGGTGAAGCTAATCAGCCTATAGTTCTCTAGATTATTTTTCTTGCCCTTCCTAAAGCTGAGTGACCTTTATTTCTTCTAGTCCTCAGGGATCTCCCCAGACCGTGATGATCTTTCAAACATAATTCATATAACCACAGAATGAGTAACATTAGAAGGGATCACGGTGGGTCATCTGGTCCAACCCAACTGCTCAAGCAGATTAGGTTTAATTCCAGGATTAATTCCAGAAGGTTCTTGAATATCTCCACTGAGGGAGACACCACAACCTCTCTGGGCAATCTGTTCCAGAGTGTGTAAGTCCCTGCACAGTAAAGAAGTTCTTCCTGATATTCAGGTGGAACTTCCTGTGCATCAGTTTCTGCCTGTAAATTGAGAAGGGTGACTCAATGGCATTGTCTGACTCCTCATGGATTTGTGTATGTCCAGTCTGGCGTTTCTCACTTTCTTGTCTAGGCCTCCAGGTCTATACCAGTTTCTTCTTTGCTCTTTTCTACACAGCCAGCTTGGCAGATCACATTGTTATGGGTTCCATACCTTTTTCCTCACTGCTAAAAATTGTATTTGATACTAAAACTTCTGCTTTTAAGCAACACGGTGCATTGCATGCCTGTTGTTATAAGTTCCAAAGACAAAAAGTCTATTAATTAGAACTAACTGCTTTACATCAGAACCAGCAGTATTTAAGCAGGTATCACAAAGAACTGAGAACCTGAACTTCACATCAGCATTGTTTAATAAAATTAGGTTATTTAATATCAACATGTATTTTATTCTATTTTAATTTTCCCATATATAACTAAGTTATTGTTATAATTAACTGTGACAGGACAGAAAGAAGGGTAGAAATTTTGAGTTCCCGGATGGTAAAAAGAGCATCAACAGCATAAGTTGTCATTACCAGACCAAAACTCACAGCCAAGCAGAGTCTTCAACACAAGAACATTCAGAGCAGTAACAACCAAGGGACCACCAAATATCCCACAATATTCCAAGAACGTTGCAACCAAGACAAAATCAATTATTCGAATATTCAGACTGCACAGGTAACAAAGAGCTATGGTTTGTATTTTATTATAAATGAACACATTTTCTGGAATTTCTGGGTAAGGGATATTTGTTCCAGATAATTTTTATAACTTAATATGAAAAGGCAGTTTTTCTTCCTAGTGAGCCAAATCACACATTTGATTTCATAGAAGAGCTTCTACCTGTTTTGTTTTTTAAGCGTCCTTTAAAATTTTCTGGTGACTGGTAGGAATCATTCTTTGGATTAAATATTTTTACCAATCTCTTTTACTGTTGATAAGAAATGTCCTCTTTTAGTGGAACACCTTTAGTCATCACTGCTCCATCATCTTTGTACAATTATTGCCTCGGCTTTGAGAAATTATGCCTTCTTTTTACTACGGTTTGTAATTGAAATTACTACAGTTTGTAATTTTGGATGCCTAATCTTGTCACTGCTCAAATGAATCAAACTCTATTGAGTGACTCACCAGGATTATTTTTGATTTGAACAGATCTTGACAGTTACTGCTTTGCATGCCTAATCTGATTCATTGGCTCTGCTCTGGTTGCACATGCTCAATTAGGAACAAAGAAAGAAACAAACCAGTAAAGCTCACCATTTAATATGTGGAATATTCCTTTGGAGCAGAGATAAACCTTAACGGTGTGTTTTTCTAGAGCTGTCATAGACCTTGCATTCAGTGTCTTTTACAAATAACTCTGAATTTGAAGACAAAAGTAAAAGTGATAGTAAAAGAGCCCCCAGTAACAGAATTACAATTATATGTATATCCCCTTGGCAAAAGCTGATCACACTGGGAACTGGATCTCTTGACTGGGTCAATTTGATTTTGATAGCCTCAGGACTCAGAGGATATACTTGTAAATTGTGAAGTCTCAGGATCAGTCTCAGTCATTATAAAATCCTGGCATCCAGTGAAACCCTTTCAACTTTCTTGGTCTTTGCTATCAGTGAAGATTACATATAGGTATATATAAATAATTTCTCTTCTGTGACTTGAGTACTCTGACTTTCTTCAAGAACATTGTTTTGGAAATCAGGTAGTATGATATTTTCTGACAGCAAACAAAAGAAAAAAATGGGAGGTTATTAGAGCAGGTAAATAAAATTCTTAGTATGCAGGAATATGGATTTTTACTCATTGATTAATATACTACCCTGTGAAGCAGATTTATTGATTAATGGGAATGTAAATGCAAAAGCACACTGTTTTAATCAAATTAGGAAGCAAGGGACACAGAAAATGTAAATGCATAAAGAAAGCCCTGGATATATTTTATAGTCATTCATCTGTTTCCATGCCTAATCAAAACATAACAAGTTAATGTGACAAGAAGACATAAGATTGATTAACATGAGTGAAAAGACAGGTATGTAAATCCAATCTGCTCTAAATTCTTGCAATTGAGAATAACAAATCTCTTCTTGGAGTGGTTCATCACACTCATTCACATGAATAAATCAGTAGCTGCATTAGGTCCAATTAAAGGTCCTCTTCAACAATTATACCAGTCTCCTCTACTGATCAGTAGAAGGGAGATTTAAAGCAGGAATAAATTCATATAAGTGGTGCCCATAGGCATGTGAGGCTGATACCGATGCCTGACATACAGGGACTGAGTCTGCTCTGAGCCCATAGGAAACTCCATCTGCAGATGTTAGTGATGTGGGATCAATTAGCAAGAAGTACCTTTGGGAAAGCTGGACAAAAATTTGGACTGTTGTGGGAAATTTTGGCAATCCTGGGAGTGCTTTTGGCTCCCTCGTCCTATCACATCTCCATGACTGACCAACATGTATCAGTTTCCCAGACACCTTCAACTGGTGGATTTTTTTTACCCTTTGATGACCTTTCTCTTTTAGAGGTGGATAGGAAAGGGCATCTATTGTTTCTCTCAATGAAATAACATATGGTTATTGCTAGAAATAGATGTGACATTTTCATTTGGGCAATGACACATATGAAAGTCTTTCTTCTTCCCAGCTATAGTTTGTTCCACTACTGCCAGTGCCACTTCACAGATCACAAAGCCTAAATTTATTTTCAACGCAGTTGTGTTCAGGGTGTAATCGTGATAGTAATTGAATGTCAGCAGTTTAAGAAGTTTTGAAAGAATGTAAGCTTACAAAAATATAAAGAGAAGTTTTCATTTTCACTCCAGTAACAATTACAAATCATCAACATAAAAAAGCATATTCCAGAAGGGTTTGGTTCCTCTTCTTAACAGCAAGGACAACAAAAAACCAACAGTAACAACATATTAATAGTAATAATTACTTATTACTTGCCTTTCATGAAATTGTTGCCTCCTAAGCAGAATTGTCCCAAATTCTAAAACAGAGTTACTTAAATACAAGTCTATAATGTGATGGTTCTGCTTTGAAAGTGTTTGATTCCTTCACAGTATGAAGATTTGAGAAGGGTTATTATTATCCTAGCCAGGACAAAAAAGATATTCTATAAGGGCACTCAATATAGCTCTATATTAAAGATCCAAACAATATTTTTAAAATCCATCTTAGCATATCAATAAAAAGTCTGATATATATATTTCTGACCCCTGTAGGTATTGCTTATGAGCCAGGAGGGAAAATATAGTACTTAAAAAAGGCAAAGGAAGAGTGTGAAGCTTAGAATAACAATTCTAAAATTTCATACAGTAAAATATATTTTCAAAAGACATTAAACTGAAAACACTTCACTCTAGAACTTTGGATCAATTCTTTGAAAATAAGCATTATCATGAATTTAATTAATTAATTAATTTCAAAGTTTTCAGAATATTATAAAGACCTAAACTTTGAAACAGACTTAACACTAAAACAACATGATGACAATGTTTCAACTCTTGAAAATAATGACTATGGACTACCTTTCAGAGATTCCTTTCTGTTTAAATTAACCATCAAGTTAAAATTATAAAGCAGAAAAACTTGAGCATTCTCCTGTAATCTGGGGTACCTCAAAGCTGAATGGTGTCTTAATGTCATATGCCTACATCCAGCTTGTCCACAGAGCATTCCATGTAAAAATGATCTGGTGAAAACTACTAGAAAACTACTAAAAAACTAATGTAGTTTTGCCTCACTTATCCATTTATTCTCTCTGATATTAAATAGCATTGTCACACATATATGGGTTCATAACTATCTCAGTAAATAGTAAAGATAGACCACATTGCTGAGAGAAGATGTGATAGAGATAAAGCAAATTTCAGATCAGTGACTATGTCACCCAAACTTATATTTCTCTACTCAGAGATCCTCAGATTTGCTTAAAATGGCATTAACTCTATGCTGATCTAACTTTCCCACTCATCCCAAAAGTGATAGCAAAAATCTATTGCAGAGCTCCAGGAGTGGAATTAAGCCATAAAAACAGGTCTCAGTCAGCTTTAGGACTGTATCAGCCAATTATGGCTTGCAGCAGAGCTGTGGCTGATCTTGTCTAGCTCTTTCTGTCATGTATTTTCACCTTCATCTCCCTGTCAACAAAAGCCACACCAAACTTTCTAGAGTCTGAACTGACTGTGTGCGAGGACACCCAGAATTTACAGCAGTTAGCTACAGGTATAGGAATCACTGTAGGTAATTTATAGGATGTATGCGATGGAAAGGGCTGGAAAATACATGTGATCCATGCTTTCCAGGGGACCTGTGGAGAAGAACAACCTGATTATCATAAATTTCTTACTATAAAATCATTCTGGTTTATTTACATTTTGAGTAAAATGTCCTGGATACTTTTTATTCAATGCATGCATCCTCCTCATCCATAACACTGGTAGTGATACTTCCCACTTCAATAAACTCTATAAATGGAAGCTTCTTCCTGAAAAGAAACTGCACCAGGGGACTTTATGCCCTAAATTTTGAACAAAAAGAAGTGAAACAAATGCTTTTCACCCTGAAAATGTTGCTTCTTAAAGTAATTTCTCAGCACATGATTACAAATATAATTAATTTTCCAAGGGATCACAGCATAAATCAAAGAACTGATTAAACCATATTGTTTGTTACATGACAATTCTATTGAAAGAAAATCAGATGCTGAAGACAAAAGGTAATTTTGGGTCACATTGTTTGTTTTTAGCTACTTTCTCTTACCAGTTCAAAAGGAGATTTGTGTTGCTTATTCAGCCCTCTCTCTTAATAAGCTCTCACTGTGATTTTCTATAAGAGCAAACAGATCTTCTTAAGGAAAACTTTCTTAAAGTTAGAAACAAGTACAGAACACCCAGAGGCATGAGGTCTGTAGAATCTTTAAAAGGTAGCTGGAGGTGAGAGCTATGGAATCTGATAACCAAAATCTCTAGTCTGGCAAATAAATGTTTAGGGGATAGACATGTACTCCACAAAAACAACCAAACCTAAGGCTGAAACTTTAGGTTTCAACCACTCCGCAACTGAATTTATTCTATATTGTTTATACTATTAATTCTTTGTAATATGGTTGTTCCAAAGACTTCACTCTTGTACAACAACAACAATGTAGAAAGGTTTTTTTTTTTATGCCAGTGGGCTGGATCATCACTGTCTTTTCTATGCACTTACAAGCCCAATTCAGATTGTGATTTTCATGAACTAAATAACATGACAAAGGTAAATTGCTTGAAGACCATGACCATGACATTGTTTCTCCTTCTACAATAATGGTAGGTTCATTTGTGGTCAAAGTACCTTAATGGTTGTTCTTATGACAGGGATTTAGAGAGATTGATCTGGGAGCAATATCACTAAGAAAGTCAGAGGGAAAAAGATAAATAGGATTGAACATCTGGTTAGCATCTTTTTGTGATGCCTAGTGAAACGAATGGTCATTGCTTCTGCCTTTCTACAAGAAACAGTCAGGAAAAAGCAGGCAGAGAGACATCTGGAGGAGGAAACGCTGGTAAAACAATTGCAGCAACTCACCCGACCTGCATCTTGTTTTCCCAAATCCCTCTGTGAAAGCTTCCCAAGAATCTTCACATCTAGACTGTCTTCCTGTTGCCTGTCTTGGAGCTCAGAGCTGGCACTGTTCTGCTCTAGGCAGGGATCTGTCTCAGCCTTGGTAGCTCTCCCAGTGGAAATTTTTTTACTTTGATTTCAGACTAATCTGGCAGGCCATTCTGACACTAGCTGGAGTTTTTTTTCATTTCACTTGCTGAGTTTTGATTGAACTGCTGCAGTAAATTTTCTGAGTAAGAATGGCAAAGTTGCATTTTCTGATCCTGTTTTTATAAAGTCAGTTTGAAACCTGTCGTTGTAAGTTCAAACTAATCAGTGTATGTAATGCAGGTAACTAATCTATTCAAGAAACTGTATTTGAAGATTGGAAACCACAGGCTGTTTGGATGACAAATGCAATGCTGAAAGTACCTTAATATCATATTTGTCTGAAAGATAAGCTATTGTGAAACTAAGTACACATAAGAAACAATGCAAATAAGCAATAAGAAATCTTTTTATTTGGATATCTAATAGAAGATATCCAAATCTACCCGAAGAATGTACTTTGTTGTTCATAAATAAAATGAATCAGAACATGTGAAAAATTTTTTACTGAACAGTTTTGCCTTCCTGTTTCAATTTTTCATGTGCAAGAAATGCTCTTTCATTATAGCTAACAGTCTTTGCAAAATTGGGTCACTTATCAACTCATAAAATTTGAAGAGATATTTAAATTTCTTGAAGATTATTTATGATATATTTCTAAGTGAAACAAAGTCTGTTACATATCTGGATTTAAGATGCTTATAATACACTATTATGATCATGAATGGCTAAAATGAAAATAAGGCATTAAAATCCTTAGAGAAAAATATTCTAAGTAATTTGAACTGAAATATTCCTAATAATATATTCAACCATGAAGTGAAATAGTTACCAAAATCACCGACTAAATCAAATAGAAGGGAGGAAAGCATAGGAAAATTGAAAACACAGTAAAGATATAAACCACAGAATTGCACAGGACTGATGACAGCTGGAACGAGTGTGAATCCAAGAAGCCATATGGAGTTCCTCTGTTTCTGTCTTTTCTGGTAGCACCAGGAGAGCTACTGGGGAACAGCTGGCTCGGTTCTGCCTGCAGCCCAGTAGGGTTGCTGGTAATGTCTGTAATCCTGACGTGGGGGGCGAGGGAGGAGAGGCATCACTGAAATCCTGCTGTCCTGAGCAGATATTTGTGCATATGAGAATATTAAATTTGCTCCTTCTGGAGGTTTGTCCTGCTTCTTGTCCTGTCCTTTTTTCTATGCATCTTGATATGAACTGTCTAGTCAGGATATAAAGTGGGTCAATTCTTTTCACCTCTGTTGCCTGCACAGAGAAGAGCACCTTTCACAGCTGTATTTGTTTCCCACGTAATCACCTTTCTCTGCTTTGGGGGAAGTTACAACTGCAGTGCACTGGATATGTTTTTCCCGTGATTAATTTTAATAAGGAAAATATTGATTTGTCAAACCTGAAGGCTTTTATACATATGCTTATTTGTTTCTGTGGGAGCCCCCGGTGGTCTAGTGGTTAAGACGCAGGGCTGGTACCCTTGAGACCGCGGGTTCGATTCCCGTTCAGGGAGCTCCCCGGGTAGATGGAGCTCGTTAGCCCTTAAGGCAATCCATCTAAGAGAAGGACACTCTGAAAACAAACCTACGT
>JAWWES010000081.1:11741272-11785997 GCA_035583135.1 Lophotriccus pileatus | reverse complement strand
GTCACCTAAAAAATCCACTGCGCAGGCTCGAAGGCCTTATCTGCATATGCGGGTAAGGACCTTCCCCGGCTCTTCGCGAAGACGGGCCATTATTTTATTTGTTTCTGTGGAAGTTTTATTAGGAAATTTTCAAAAGAACAAATGTGTTTAGGTAAAATTTGATGTTCAGTTGGATTGACTGAAAAGGAATCTTTGTTTATATCTTTGCCTAATATATAATCATATGATTCAGGAATGAGAGTTCCCCAACAAGCAAGAGACTACTTAGTTCAGAAGAGGGTTTTCTCAATGAAGAATTAAATAAAGTAAAAACTTAAACTCTCATATTTTCTTAAGTTGGATTTGTGTTGCTCATTTACTACTAGTTTATACCAAAATAAAGGTTTATCTCAAAAAAAAAAAAAAAAGAAAAAAGCATAGCTAAGAAATACTTGATATTTTCTAATGTATTTTTTTCATTTTACTACTTTACCAGGCGAATTATTTCTTCCTAAAAAACCTCTCATTCCAGAGATGTTAAGATTAACTGCTGTGATATTATTAGAAAAAAAGAAAGACTGCTTTGCTTTTCCCCCGATATTAAATTATTTTTACAAGGTAAATTCTAGGAGAGTGACATTTGGTGTCAACACTGTATAAACAATAGCTGCCCTGCAATTGCTAATCTATTTCCTTCATTACTGCTGATGTCCTGAAACCCACAGAACACCAGAACTGACAGAAAAACAACCCATTTCCTCCAAACTTTCCTGCTGAATAATTACTTCCTATGTTTATCTGATATATGCTTCCTGTGGGCAGTTTCCATATGCTTTCCTGTGCATGGGTTTTTTTAAGGACTCCAAGAAAAACTAAATTTTGCTGAGCACCTCCTCAAACTAAGAAGCTGAACAGATTAACACAAGACAGAAAGATCTTTAAATATCCTTGAAAACATTTTCTTCAAGGATTTTGATACTGTTTTTACTAACATCTTGATTATAAAAATTTACATTGCTTCAGTTTTTAAAGGTGGATCAACTTTGCCTATTTATTACTGCTGTTGTAAACAAAATAGTTTTTAGTCTTCTTCCTTGTGTACACAAACCCTTTACTTAAACTCATTAATTATGAAAGAAACTATTGTCATCTTCAGATACAAGAGAGAGCTTTTATCTTTATAGGGACTTAAAGAACTCGACATATTCTGTTCAGTTGTGTGGGATGATAGGAAGCTGCACATTTCTGAATACTCTCTTGCAACATGCCCTAGACATCAGCACAAAGACAATGTGGAACAGGGCTTAGGGACATAAATCCTCCCATTTCCCCTGTCTCCTGGGGCATTCTGAATTACATGAAACACTCACAATGCAGATTTGGTGCTTCTGTACATACCCATAGCACTAGTCATTTTTCATAGATGTCATTTCTCTAGTAATTTTCCAGGGAAAAATGAAGTACTTGATCTCATGAAATATTCCTCTTTTTGTTAATGTCCCCAGCTGCTCTGTGTGAAAAGGCCCTTCAGTAACATTTAGCAGAATTGTCTTTGGTAGAAGTTGGCCTTTAAAGTTGTGGGTTTTATTTGTTTGGGGTTTTTTTGTGAGAGCTATGATTTCTTAGGTATATGAGGAGTACGTGACTTACTAGTGACATCAGAATCTGTATGTGACAAAATTTCTTTGGGATTCTTCCATAAATTCTCTGACAAATGATTACGTCTTCAGGTTGGATGAATCTGAATGAATGGGCAGATATTTAATTCAGACGGTAGACATGAGTGTTTCCAAACTCACAGGTATTGGTGTCTTCTTGGGTGGGAAAATGGTGATGTTGGTTTATGTAGATAAATGACAAACCAAGTGATTAATTCAGCTATTTATGTTAATCTTTCATCAGAATCTGTTTTACAAGTAGAAGAGCAGTGCATGATTTATCTCTTAATGGAACAAAAAAGTAATTTTGCAATACTTTGGCTAAGACAAAGCTTTCCCTCTTGATGGAATGAATTACTCTTCATTGTCAGAAGGACATCTATTATTTGTAGCTGGAAAACAAATTAGCCTAAATATATATGACTATGTATATACTTGGTTTCAGGTATTAATTGAAAATAGTTTTTTACTGTAAATTACTAGAACCTTCTAAACCTTACTAGAATACCTATGTTGATTAAGTGTTTGGTGATACATTCTCTGTGTAGAAGAAAAATCATAGTGTTTTCAGCAACAGGTCTTATCCTGTAACAGTTTCATGATGTTTAATTGGCTGAATGCATTCAATGAGTGGAGCTTATAGCTGTACCAGGTAAGATCTTCATTTTGAAAGAAGCTGTGTAATAAATGGGGAAAGCTAAATCAGTTATGAGAAATGGCTGTGCTTTCAAGAGGCAGGCTTCATCTGGAGAGTAATGAAGAAGGCTGGAAGTTTCTGTACTGTGGAGAGAGAGGCACTTTTCTGATGTGAAATGAGAAGACCAATTATTCAATACTTCCAGAAGTGGGTGGAGCTTCAGCAGACGCAATGTTCGATTAGATTCTTCCACCATCTACTCAGTATAAACTGGACAATGCTCTCAGGCGCCTGATGTGATTCTTGAGGAGTCCTGGACAGGGACAGTTGGACTCAATGATCCTGATGGGTCCCTTCCAACTCAGCATATTTTGTAGAATCCTAAATATGTGGAATCCCAAATATGTGGAATCCTAAATACGTGGAATCCTATGATTCTGTGGAATCCTAAATATGCAAATTTCCTAAATTACATTTCTCTTTAGAAGGGGAAAAAACTTCCTTCAAATTATGTTTTAATTTAACAAGTAAAATCCTAGTGAAATTGATTTTAATTAAAACTCAGTTATTGTACAGTTCTTATTTTATGTTTATTAACAGGGTGCAGTGAGATACCATTATCTTGAAAGAAAATTGAAGTTCTTTCCTAATTTTAGCATTGTAAAAGGAAACAAATATATTTTAATATTTTAAGCATCTAGAATGAATCTCATTAGTATTTGAAGGATTTTTTTGCTATTCCTGTTGCTGACATTTCTCCTTATGGTTTCATTTTATCAAACCTTTATCTTTAAGCACAAATCCCCAGGACAAATGCAAGAGTGACTGGATTTGATACAAATCTAAAAGTACACATATCTGTCATTATGGCTGCAGCCTAAATAAACAATACAAATTGTACAGTGGAACATAAAATTAATTTCTGAGTCTGAAGGTTCTACTTCGGTAAAATACTCTGTGAAATTAAAAAAAGAAAGAAAAGAAAAAATCAAACAGGATTAAAACATACATCAACTGAATATAGGATTTCAAACATTAACATCCATCATTCATGGTTGCATGGTCATTTCGTGGGGTTATTACCTCGTAAAACAGCAGAGCTTATGTTCTTTTGACTGTGTCTTTCTATCTTAACATATTTGGAAGTCTTTCAAATTCAACTTTAGAACTGATTTACATAAGTTTATGGTGTTTATTTCAGTTCTGTTACATCCTGTACTTTGGCACTCTCATTTGAGGAATACATTGCCTTCTTATCAATGCTCACACAAAATAGCTTAATGGAAGTTCTAAAAATGTCATCCTTCACTGTGGCTTTAAATGTGTCTTTCTTGGATTAGTAGTTTTTTCTAGCTTTCTCTAGCTTTTAGTTCCTTTTTTTTCTTCAGTTAAAGATCAAAATGGATGTTCTCTAAATATAAATATGCTTACCTTTGCCTTTGCCAGCTTTGTCATGAAATCTCCTCTCTCCACAGTACAGAAACTTCCACCATCCTTCATTACTCTCCAGATGAAGCCTGCCTCATAAAGATGAAGCCCTCTCTCATAAATGATTTACATTTCTCCATGTATTCTACAACAGCTAAAACAACATCCAGTCTGAATAGTTATACATCAGGTGAGGTATCCTCGCGCTAACCTGCTCAGACCTTGTAGGTATGGAGAAAAGTATTGGGATGGAAATATTGCCATGTAAAGTAACACAATAATCATGACATTGTCAAGAAAAGTCACTAGTGGCCACCATAAAATTTGAACTGACTATAAGTCATGCCATACCATTTTGTAAAAGTCAAATATTTAAAAATTAATCAAAGGCTGTATTTCTTGTATGAACTTCCATGACAGTAGATGTTGATTTGGTGGTACACCCAAAATTTCATGGGCTTGTACTAGTTTTACATAGTATTACACAAAATGGTTGCAACTGTCTAATAAAATAATTAGTCCTTTAGCTATGCTAATAGTGTTCAACTTTGATTTTCTGCTCTACAGGCAACAGAGAAATAGACACTTTTATTCATTGTGCTGCTGCTATCTCCGCACAAGAATGAACAAATCTATAATTTGGTTAAACCATCATCAAACCTTTCATTGACTCAAAACATTTCAGACCTTCAGTTTACACTTTTGATCTAATAGTCAATAAAAGGGAACCTGGTATTATGAAAATAGTGAGGCAATTTGAACATTAGGTGAAGCACAGGGGAAGTAATGCTTTGCTTATGTTTCCATGTCATACATACGCTGCTAAACAAAAAGCAGATCCAAGATATTTGTGTCCATCATGACAGATGTATAACATTCACTGTGTTTCTACATCGTTAGTCAGGCTGATACAAGATTTCACTGACTGCAAATGGAAAGGACTGTATTATTTTCACAATTATCTTAGATTCTTTCATTCTCTGATGGACATTTTTCATGACAGTTATGAACGTGATTAGTATCAGAGGTTAGGTGGTACCAGTCTGAAAAGAGGGAAGTAATGGTTGGGGTGTCCAGGGACATGTGGATTCATCGTATCATTTTGCCAGCTAAGAACAGTGAGGCTGTAGAGACATTATAAGTGACCACCAGTAAACAATTTTTACATATGTTTTCAATAGTCTCCTGCTTAAGTCTATGTTTTCAGTCTGAGTTCGCTGGTCAGTCACTCATTAAGTTTACATGTAATTGTTTAATTTAATGACTCTGTCAATGTACTGTAATTAGAGACTTAGAAACATATCACAGCATTTTTCCCTCTCTACCTCCAGTCACAAATCTTGGGTGACAGTGTGACTTGGACAAATGTAGACCACCATGTTGAAAGACATTAGGATAAAAAGGGTCTTAATTTAGATATTCCATGTTCCAGACAAGATCATCAGCCTAGGGCTTAAAAGCATTGATGTCTTCTTCTATGGAAGATTTTTGATAAAGGAAAAGAATTTTTTCTTTGAGAAGGCTTCTCTAGAATGTTCAGTGAAACAGGGAGTGGAAAACTATTTTCTGTTTTCTTAGTAGTCTGATTTAATTCTATTAATAGTAACAGTTTAATTTAAATATCCTACAGGATCATGATCTGTGCCTCCCTCACTTTAATCATTTGTAAGGAAAAAGGAAATTTACAAAATGAATCAGAACTCAATTCCTTATCAGGAAGTATTTAATACATTTAATAGTCCTACTCTTAACAAGCTATTTAATGGGGTTAAAACTATGACAAATTTGGCCTATATATGAACATGCTCCTTAACATGACTTTTAATAAGTTTTCTTCATTATTTGTGGCAAAAAGATCTGGGGAAAAGGTCTTGAGAAATGGGCCATTCTCTTGTTTATTTGGTGATCACAGAAGTCAAAAGATGCAAAGTACAGTTTATTTTTATTATTATTACACTCTGGTTGAGACCCAAAAGTTAAGACATGTCTTTTGGAATGACATCAAGTATGCAGTGTTTTCTACTCATCTAAAATGCTATTTTTTATGTGACTGTGTTTCAATGCACTTTGTCTCAAGGCTTGTGTGTTGTTTGATACAGTACTGTACCCAGTAGATATAGCATTATGTAGATTGTAAAACAGCTCTGAGCCAATGATTAAACTGTGGTGGCACAATAACCATGAGCTGAGCACCCAAGAATGTGGCAGGTAACCACAAGCTATAATTCTGGCAATTATAGCAATGATATTTTGAGAGACTGGATGGCTGCAGTGGTATTTTTATGTTCCTTCTTAAGGTCTTCCTCTAAGTTAACTACTCAGTTTTGCTTAGCTGGGCTGGCGTGAATGTTTAGCATATTGGAAAAGTTATTCCAACCCAGCAAGATGTTTAATTTCTATGTATTCTCTCTGTTTAGTATGTCAGGGCATGGAAAGGAGATGCAAAATCAATAGGATTATATGCAAAGGATCGGATTTAACAGTGCTTTCCCCCTCTTTCCCCTCCCCCCCCCCCATATTAGTATATTTATTCCAAAGATTTCTGTGTTGTTTTAGTTACATGGACAGAGAAGATACAAATTCTGGATTTTGTAGAAGAAAGCAAAAGAGCTAATATTTTTCTCATAGTTGCACATATAATCTATTAGACAGGAAAGGAAAAAAACAAATATTACCACTTGAATGACAAGAGAACTTCATAAACTGCAAATATATTTAGACAAACAAAACAAACCGGCACTTGAGGAAGAGGTGTTGTTGTCACACGTTTAAGGTGATAAAACAAATTTTAGCATATTCATAGTAGTTTGGCCTTAAAGACAAATACTGTCTCAACTAATTTTGGCTTCAAGTGATCAGACTGTACAACTGTGTAAAGGCCTCATTTAAAGTGATGTCAATATCCTCTTCTTTGAATGCTTGTGTATTAGCACATGGTTATTTGCATCACACACCTTACTCGTGCCATACCTGCTGCCACTTGTACCAAATGTGCAGCTTGTCATTTCCTTCCCTCCACTTCCATTTCATGAATAAACTCATGAAAAAGTGTTTCTGCTTTCCACCAGCTGCAGTGACGAAGTTGCTTTTCTCCCATTTCATCTTGTTCAAGAACTGTAGCCTCTAAATTTGAGCATTTCTCCCAAATTAATATGCCCATTAATTTTAATAGATTGATGTTACGCATGATACTTATCAGATTTTTAAAATTAAATATGACATTTGTCTGTTAGTTGTATAGCTCAACCTGATGTTTTGCTTGAATGTACTATTAATAACCTCCCATACATGTTGTTTTTCTTTTTTTGCTGATGTTTTTAAACAAAAATATTGTTAAAATATTATTGCTAAAAGGACTCATATTACATTTTGTTATATTTATTTTGGTTATTATTTGTTTTTTGATGGTCCAGTAATGACACAATGCACCATTTTTCCTGAGAAAACATCTAATATATATTTTCTCTTTTAGTATGTAGTACTTTTTTTCTCTAATAAAAATGATGTAATTCAGTGGCCTGTATATATGTGAATATATATGAAGATGAGGAAGTATAAATGATAGTGCCTCAGCACAGCTGACAGAAATTAAAAGGTAGGAGTCCTACTTGTCATGCAAAGACACAGATACATTTGATTCACTGAGGTGAATCAGAAGATAAGCTGGCTTTCACTTATGTCTTTTGTGCTGAGGTATCATGTTCTTTTAACTGTCTGTTAAATACACCAGCTATAGAGTTTGCTTTTCGGGCAGTTTTTGTACCTCATGCTGTGGAAGTCTAGGAAATACCATGTGGACAAAGCTAGTATTGCACCTGCAAAATGTGATCAAGGATTTGAAAACTGCTGATTTTCTTTCCTATACTGACAACATGTTTTGGTTTTAATCACAGTATAGTCCATTTCTATTATTAAGTGTTGCCTGAGTTGAAATAGAACAAACCTTTTAGGTACAAAAATGCTGTAATAATTTCCACATGTGGTATTTTTCTCACTGTTATTTCTTAAACTGAAAAATACTTAACTCCCAGAGAAACCTATCAATGTTGAATAATTATAAAGGTGACACTGATGTACATCTTATTATATGGTTTTATATCTTAGGAGAATATACAGTCTAGATAGCATGCCAGACCTCTGAATTCTGACACAAAATATCAGATATAGGAGTGTGCTTACCTTGAATTCTGTCCTCCTCTGGACACTCTGACAATACAGAAAAATCCTGTGTAATTAATCAGAGAACAGCAATCAGAATTCCTGATGCAGCTTTCTACTTCTGAACAGCTTTTGGCTTTTAAGAGATAGATATTTGGAAATTACCATAAGTGTTATGGTTGTTTAAAACTAACTTTTCCTTCCGATATCTATAAGATTTTAGTAAGAATAAACTAAATGAAACTGTCTGCAATGTCTGAAAAGAGTAATCCTTCCTATTAATTCTCTTCAGGTCTTTGAATTTTAGAAGATACATTTGGGATCTCCCACTGCAAGAAAACAGCTTGCCATATCTTATGATTAAGTCTACAGGAGAGTTATCACTTTATTTTTTGTCAGAACAATGGGGACTCTCTCCATGTTTTAATTGCAACAAAAAGGATGGGGCCCATCTCATAAATAAATGAAATGTTGATTTATTTATGTACTCAATTATGTATTTTTAATAGTCATAAAATTAAAGGGAAACAGTAATATTTATAAAGAGGCTTCATTATACTGAAGGAGTCTGTGGTACATTTAGGTAATGCTCCCAACATCTTGATAGGAGTCAGTATGGTACTGAATTTCATAGAGAAATAAATTTATATCCATTGATCTTCCAATCCTGTCCATTATATATCATGCAGACAATTTTATTTTTCATAAACCTGACAAATTCTTGTCAGTGTCTGGACTACATGAATTTTTAACTGTAAAATCTTCCTTTGAATGAAATATGCCAGAGTAAATCTATTTGCCTTTGTTTTTCTCATTCACTGGATCATATCCCTCACACACGAAATATTACTTTTAAATAAGCAAATTTTCACTGTCAAGGAAGACCATAATGATTGTGCAATAGAGAATGTGGTCTGATGTGTCAATAGTCCATGTTTTATAGCTCCTGAATTACACACTGAAAGAACTTGTTGCTTCATGGGTCTGAAGACTGAACATGACAAGAATGTCTGCTTGTGTTTACTGAAAATACTTTTATTTTCTTAAGAAAAAAATATTAATAATTTGATTTTTATTATAAATGGAATTCAAAATTCTTTAAGATATACATATAACATTATTCTTAGATATAAATACTGTCTTTGGAACTCAGATATTCTAATTATTTTTTAGGTTGAATCTTACATAATAACACTGTAGAATTGCAAAATGAACTCAAAACATACCCCAGTGTGTCAGTTGTCTTTCACTTCTACACTAGAAAACTCCATGAGACATAAAGTGGAGCCAGATTCTAAAGTGTTGTTTTTTTTTTTTTTTATGAAGCAGCTTAAAATAATTGGTAACACTATTTAATCTTTAAAAGATTTGAAATTTGATCTGTGCAATTACTTATAAAATTCTAATAGAGGTGCAAACTAAGGTAATCCTTGCTAAATGATCTTTATCCTCGTTTGATCCAACCTTTTTCTCTTTTGTGCTCTCTGTTCTTTCTTATAATCAGCCTCCAAATGTCTCCTGTTTATTAAGTGGTCAATCATAGAAGTTTCTCCTGAAGTCACAGGAGCTTGAGTGACAGTAGAAGTTACTGGGGTAAATGAAAAATAAAGTAAGATCTATGAAAAATGTAAAAAACATCCCAGTGAATATGGGAATCTACTTTGCTCCCAAGCCACATTGTCCTCCTTTATCTGATCATTCAGGAACATGCAGAATGGGGAAGATGCTTCCAGTCAGAGATGATTGAAAATTTTGGGGTAGTTTATTCTCCATGAGGGCGCCTTTCCCTCTCCTGGGCATGGGAAAAGGTCAGATGTCCACTTTCAGATTTGAGTATTGAAATCTTTTCAGTGAAACGCAGTTTCCAGTAGGAGAATAAAAGTGATATTTCTATTCTTGTGTCAGATTAATGTTTATCTCACCTCTCAGAATATCAGAAGTAGAAATGAGGTAGTAGAAAACAATTGGAACAAAGAATGAAGCAGCATAGGAGGATTAACAGAAGAATCTGAAGTGAAATTTGATTGCAAATATTGTTTAGAGAGTAAGAAAATGAGAAGTTTTGAAAACTCCAAGCAAAAATGCATAAAACCATATACTTCTTCTACTCAAGGGTTATTTCTCCAGCCAAAAATACAGTGACTTTATGCTTTCAAAGTTTTTTTTTTTAAATATGAAAATACTTTTATTATGTTTAATTTTGAAAAGAAGTAAGTCAGTTAAAAATAAGTTGTTCATCTAATAGTATTTAGATTGGTTTTTTTTAAGGGTAAATATTGATACTCTGTTTATTATGTGAAGTCCTTTAGAACAAAGAGATATTTCAGGTGGAGGGAGGAAGGAAGGGAGATGTTTTTGGCTTAACTTCCCCAATTAAGTAGTGACCAGTGCTCAGTGTGGTCAGTGCTGTAGCTGTCTGATGTTATGCACCATTCTAATCAGAAAGCTTTCAGTCAGAATGGGATTGTATCTGTCTCTGTGTTTGTTTTTTAATGCATATGAATTTCATGCTTCTGAAATAAAGGCTATTTGCATAAGCTGTGAATATCTGAGCTTGATATTGCTGACCACAGCAAAGGCCATTACAGTTCATGGTAGCAAATGTTAGTATATGTAAATTAAATATTTTTTTCTTTTTTTATCTTTGGGTAATTGGCACATTTTCTATATGCCTGAGCCACTAGTAGAATAAGTTATGTGGAAATGGAACTTATTAACAGCTGGGCAAAGAGGACAGTGTTGATTTGTAAGATACGACAGCCAAATCAGCTTCATTTATCTGATATAAAAAAATAAAGCAATATTTCTCTTTTTAAATTTAATTTTGGTCTATGAAACCTGATATTTCTTGTGTGTTGCTGGTAGGACACATCCTGGTGCTGAGTCTGAAAATCTATGTTGTCTTTTAGCCCTAATCCAGTAAAAATAAAATTCTCTATTTTCTGAAGAGCCAACCTCAGTAGTTATTTGTTAATTTTGTAGTCTAAACTGTCTTTATGTAATTTATTCACAAAGATAATTTTTAACATTTTAATGTCTCTACAAAACAAAATCGTTCAACCTTTCTTTTTGTTATACAGAATGAAGTAGCAGAACAGAAAAAAGTAGAAAAAGCAAAATTTTGGTAGTCTTTTAAAGACCAAAAACCAATTTTGTATATGAATTACTGTAGCTGTTATTCATTTTGATTTCACATCTTTTTCAATTTATTCCCTGGGTATAATTCTGACTTAAGTAGCTGATATTGTAGACAGATGTTAGCTGAAATCTGCTTGGATTAGTTTTCTTGCAGAAATTTACAGATATGGACACACTATATAGACATCTAAGTTTTCAGAAACTAATGGGTTACAGATACACTTTAAGCTTTTCAGGCCATGTGTTTGAAAACATTTCTGCATCGTGTCATATCAATTTGCCACCTGAGAACAGAAAGAAGGAAATGAAGTGTTACTGTCACAATCAGCTACTAGAACATATGATTTTACTTTAATATTAGAAGGTTACATTCACAAATGATGATGGTTTTGGTTTTTTAGCTTAAAGGAAATAAGGGAAAGGTGTTGTGAGCTCTGAGCATCTGGTTTCTGTCTCAAACTTTCCTATATTTCTAGAAATCATTATGTACCAGTTTATAGGGCTAAGGAAGAACAAATGATATGACAGAGTAGCCAAAATGAAGTAGTATGTTCCCCTTCTAGCTCCCACTGTTTTTGCAACTACTGCAGGGTCCAATTACAATTTTACTTAAATACTTCTGGCTTTTTCTCTCTTTAGGAAAAAGATGAATAAGGACACTGCTGTTCATATTGTGGTGGGGAGGTAGCAACTGATCTTGGACAAGGCTGCAATGACTTTGAAAATCCTTCTCTCCTGCCCCGCTCACTTCCAGCAAAAGCCCACTTTTCAAAGAAATAAGAGTTTTAGCAGAAGAAAAAGGTGGGGAGATGGTGCCTTCTGGTTTCCTTTTTGATTCAACAAATGCCTCTATCAATGAACCTATTTATGCTTTCTGCATCAGAGCTCATATGTTTACGCTCAAGCAGCTACAAAGAAGAATGAAACTTGAAAGTGCTTCAGATTTTACACTGAAATGCTGGAAAGCATACGTATTTTTTTATTATTCTTTTTCTTTATGTTGTTTGATTGCTACTTGCCTTTTAAGCAATCTAATCTCATTGATTTCTGTGGCACCCACTTTGTTTGCAATTGGGAAGGCATTAGTAGCTAATGAGGTCAAAAGTCTGTACTTTTTGGTCTGTTCCATCTAAAGTACACACGCTATAATTAAGTGTCTGTTGGGTTTTCTACCTCGGTGCTCGACTGGTTAAAGGTGAAGGACAAAGTAACATAAAGGTGGAAATCCAGAATGTAGATTTTTCCAAAACTGACACTCATCTTTCACTTATACCTGGAAGCCAGATTCCAAAGGATATACCTAGAACTGCCCCTGCCCTGGCAGTGTGATGAAGCTGAGTGCTCACAGGCATCCCTCTATTCCTCTTCTTTAAGAGCTCTGAGACAGAAGCTTCTCTCAAAACAGGCTTGATAGGCAGGACCTCATAGAAAACACAGAAGGAGAAAAGGTTTGTCTTTTTGTAATGTACCTTTTGACAACTGGTTGTGTTCTGGGAGCACTTAAACAAAGCATTGCAAATTCCTCTGTACTGACGAGGAATTTGAACACAATTTCTAATATTCAGAGCACATCAGGCATCTTGGGAATATTCTTTTAACCCTTCCTTAGAAATTATTGTGGAAATCAGGGGCTCTAACAAATTTCCTGAATAAGAAGGCAGTGTTTAGTATGTTTTCTTGGAAACAGGTTGGTCTAGATTTAAATATTACATACCAATGTTCAGTGATGCAGGATGCAGAGCATCTGCCCCCTCCCTTGTTTATAAATATTTAATTTTTAAAATAAAGTCATTCTCCTTAGGTCACTTACTGCCTGAAGGACTTCTTTTATTGCCCCTAGAGTATGTTCCTACATCTAGGATTGGGCACTCTTCTAATAGCTGGGTCAAAGGATGTTATTAATTTGCTTAAGGTGGACACATTTCTCCTCAATCTATTGTCTACTTCAGGTAGCTCAGCAGGCTGGTTTTATATATACCCCTATCTTAGGCATTAATTATCTTCATTCAATCTCTGGGTAACAGTGATTATCCTATGCAACAAGATTATTAAAAGTAAGAAAATAAGGTACTTACCCCAGCAGCATGCAAACTATTTTACATATTTTTTCTAAAACCTTCTGCTTTAAAACATATTTGTATGTGCTCAATGTTCCACCATTTTCTAAATCTTGAAGACTTTGGAATTTCTCATACAAATTAAATTAAGAAAGTGAATAAATTCAACAAACTGCCTGTCTGGATTTGGATATTTAATTGCAAAGGTTCAGATGGCTACTGAATATGCAAATTTAGTATATTCCTTCTTTTGGAAAGAATATATTCCTTTAGTAGGAATATTTATTTTCTTTTTGGATTGTTTATTTTAACCTTGTGTAGTTCAGGCTAAAATTCTGGGTTTTATGTTATATTTACCATAATAATAATAACGATACAACAGTCTAAATTACTCAAAAGAGGACAATATCCTGAGGAAAGAATTTTTATGGTGTGTGATGCCCTCTCCACAAAGATAACCTTGGAAGTGCCCTTCCATCAACCTAACCCCAAGTTCCTACAGATTATGAGACTTGATTGTTTCTTTGACTTATAGCCTACATGGTCTGTGGTTGCTTTATTTATTTAGTGTCTTTTTTTATTTGTATAATTCTGCCACAGTCTAAAAATCTATTGAGTAATGTACAAGCAGCCATCATGTACAACTAAAACACTGTTTTATGACTTATAAAATGAGGGTCTCAATGAAAAGTTCATCCAAACCCTGTGTTTGTTCTAATATTCTCCACAATAGGCTATACAGTGTAGCCGGTCTGAATGTAGAGCTGCAGTTCAGCTAACATGGTTTGACCTAAGGAGTGACTCAGAAAGGCTATAGGAGGTCTAGCAAGAACATCAGTGAAGCAGAGGAATAAATCAATCAGTGCCTCAAATACGTGTGCTTGGCAGTAGTTAAACTTCCCTTTTTCTCTGTGTGAATGTGACTGCATTTACAGCGAGAGAAAGAAACAATTGGACATCCTCTCGTGTGTGCTGAAATACCTTGCTGTGGATTTCAACCCATTACAGAAATACAGCCCCAGGTTTTTGGTCCTAATCAGAAGGCTTCTTTTTCAGGTAGCATTTCCTAAGGTGGTACTTATAGTCAAGGCAAAAGGACATTTTCCTGACATCACATCTAATCTGAGTCTGTCTAATTCCCCATGTCTAATCTGTGTCTGCCTTGATAGTTTTAATTTTATATTCCAGTATCCCTCTATTCTACCAGGTTCCCAATCTACCCACTCAGCTGACCCCATGAGACAACTGAGATGTTGGCATGAGAGGTCGTGGATTAGAGGAATTTATTTTCAGGCATGTCTGTGAAGTGTCAGTCATGGTGTTAGCACTAGATAATCTGAAACTGGCAAATGTGAGGAAATTAAATTTAAAGCTGGCACTTGATCTTTAATTCACTGTTCTGCATGTGGTAATGATATAATTTTACAGCAGTTTGAATTAAGGTTGGAGTAGGATCAGACTTTAATCTGATTTATCTGGTTTTTGTCATTTTAATCTAGTTTAACAGCATGTTTAATTTGGAAGACTTTCCTAGTCACCTTAGGGAATTGCCTTGTAGTACATCACGGTATTTGATACTGAAACCTAAAAAAAGATGTCATCAGAATCTCCTTTCTTTTACTTGATAGCACTGATATTAGCTCCACATGTTGGAGTACAGAGTGTTTCCGCAAGAGCCATAGGCTGATTGAACCTTGGAACTTCATCACTGTAAGCAAAGGCCTCAATTACAATGAAGAGAAGCTTTTTGAAATAATTGTCTGTTAATGTCACTGATGCCAGCAACAGAGGGTGCAACAATCATTAGCACTAGAGCAATGTATTATGCATTCACATTCTACAGATATGATTCTGCTCGTATTGTTTTCACAACTGGAATTTATTCATGAAGTAAAGGCTTAGCATATTTTCCTAACTTGACATTTTGCTGGACAGGCTTCCATCTGAACTCAGTTGTGGATTTATTTATACCTGCTACATTTTTTTTCCAGATCTCATTGTCAGTACAATAGTTCAAATCCTTACCCCATGACCTCACTGTATTTTATAGTGGAGCATTTTTAGACCGACAAGGGGAAATTTATTCATTGTCCATACTGGATTTCCATCTTCTCGGTTAGTTACACCCACAGTAGCAGAAGGAGGATGACAGGCAATACTATAAAATGTAAACATTTTAGCGTGTGTCTTGATCGTAGACCTTGTCAGGGAACATATTTTATCATTTATGGACCCAGTGTTTCACTTCTGCTTGGATAGTACTGCTGGCCAAAGGGAATCTAAAGCAAAGAGTTGAAAGAAAGCTGTGCCAGGGTCCCTCATGCTGCTGGTCTTAGCTCCTTGGTAGGTACGGAGCAAGATGAAAGATCAGCACTGCTGGAGACTGTAGCAAGGACTGTTATGACCTCGTGTTGGAAATAGTGTTTGAGAAAGGATCTTTGCACCTCAGAGGAGGGGAACTAATAACACTAGCAAATCCTCTTTGTTTTGTGCCCCACAAGTAGAAAGACAATCCTAGAAATGAGTGACATCTTCATAGGCTTCATTGGCAGAAATTATTTATGTGGGTTGTTCCATGTATCCCTTAAAGCTACAGATATGCCTTTTTAAGTTGGGGGTTAGTTCCCAAACAAAGGAACAAAATTTTCTACGTATGTGAGCTTGGATTTATTCACAAAGGCAAAAATGGCTGTCTGGTTTCAAATGAGAGCTATGACCTGACATTAGGTTGCACTGTTTATTTCTGAACACAACTAATTTCTATTTAAATCTAGTTCCAGGGACCAAGTATGAGAATTTTGGTATATATTTTCCACTTATATGATTCAAAGGCATTTTGTGCCCTCTGGTGACGATTTAGAGCTCCATTTTGCAAGACTGGCAGCACAGTTTTTGGTATGAGAGCTCTACCAGTTCTATTGATAAGATTTTCTGCTCCTAAGTTGTGCTCAAAGAATAGTTTATTAAAAAAATAAATAAATTTTAAAACACCAAACCAAGTAGGGCTAGATGTCTGTACGCTCTTTTGTACACTAGGTACCATGTGCACTTGACAGATTTTCATCTGAGCCGTGCTGGGTTTCCCAATTCTATTTTGCTCCTGTAATCAAAGCATCTAGAACTGATCACATGAGGTAAAATTGGGAAAGAATCATTAAGTGAGTCTTTTGATATAACTGAACTACCTCTCACCACAAAAGGAGTCTTGTCAAAGTATAAAAATTATACCCTAATAACAGCACATCTTATATTACAAAATGTAAGATAATTTCCATATTAGAAGATCATCAAATACCTGCTGTTCAATATGCTTTTTGTGTATGAAAACTTGACGAAGTCAATGAGTCTCTTACATGAGAAAATCTTGTCCTACTGAATCTTACTTTTGGAGGCCTCACTAGAACCAATATGTAATCACATTTGGAAGTGAATCACTGCCCATTTTAAACAGCATGCAGAAAGAGTTGAAACCAGCAAATTAAATCCTTTGTGGCATAAAAGAGTGATAAAATTAATAAGTTAATGAAACAGTTCAAAGATTTTGAGTTACTATAAAAGGGCACAAAATAGCTAGAACTTAGCTGGATAGTTGGAGTTGTCACCAATACTCTTGCAAAAGTTGTCATTTAGAAATAATTTACTTTTTGATTTCATGCAAAAATAATCAAAAAGAGTGTGGCATGCTGTCACTCCACACTGAGGCACTGCTCCAGTACTGCAGGGGGAAACCATCGCAAACTGTACTTTCCCCCTGAGATTGTCTTTTGCCATCCAACTATTACCCTAAAGTAGGAGAAGGGACAATCAATCCTTACCCACAATACCATGACTTTTCTGTACCAGAGCAATGTAATATTTTTACTGGCAGTAGCCCTGATTAACAGTTTGATGTGTGTGTCTGTTGGCAATTGAAAGCCCTATGGGGTCATCTGAGTGGTTCTTTCTGACTTTTTGTTAGGTTTTGGATCAGACCCTAAAAGAAAGTTGTCTGACAGACTAAGGGAGAAACCAACAAAACACAGGCAGTATCTGTTCCCAAGGCAGCCATGGATATACTGTTGCCTTTTGGGCAAGTCTCTCAATTTGAAAAAGTGTTATACTATTTTAGTTGAAATAATAGTAGTTAAGCTAGTAAACTGTTTGGAAAATTAATTAATGTTTGTAAAAAGTTTGTAAGTGAGTTAAAGGTGTTAGAAAGTGTACAGAATTCTAGTATTGTTAGCAGGTCTATTTTTAATAAATCCCCCTTGATCATAATTCATTATCCCTCTGAGACTTCATACAAGGCTTTTTAGTCAATGCTTTCTCCTGCAATCCATATTAATTAGCAATATTGGTCTGTTGGTTCTACAGTATTTACCATTTTTCCCTCTGGTTTCACAATACTGTAATTAAAGCATTCCTAAGAGAACTGGTTAATGAATTGACCTGAAATGCCTTATTATAGATCCTACTCTAAACTTACTTTTAAAATGCACTACAAAGTTTTGCAGAGTTTAGCTGGAAATCCACTGGAGTCTGGAGCATGATTCCAACTCCCCAAAAGACAAAAGATGAAGAAGCACAAGGTATAAAACCTAAATTAACTTCTACCTCTGTCTGTAAATCAATCTTGGTAAGTGCAGCATTACAAAGGACGGCTCATGCTAGAGAGTGGTTTATGCTTATGCAAAAGATTAGTTTCTAATCCTACTATAAGAAGGAAAGAAATATATTTCTGCTCTCATCTGAAGCTCCAGCAATTTCATTAAAGCTCTCATTATGGAATTAACATCTTGTTCTTTGTTTATTTATATCACCATTTGTGATCTTACTTACCCTCACCCCTATCTGCAAACTGTATACAAGTTACACTAACAGGAAACTTTTATAAGCAACTTTTTTTCTTGTCATCACCAAGACTCTTTTTGTTATTTTTAAGAACTAGAGCTCTGGGTGTTTTGGGGGGAAAGAATACACAAAGATCCTGCCAGAAATCATCTTCTAGAGTAACATGCAATTTGTAATGCAGGCAGTTTGGTTATGTAGGCATTTTCTTTCTCACAATTCTCCAGTTCAAATGAATAAACCCCATTCTTCTCAATATTTTCATATGCTGGATTCTTGTAATAGGCTAAAGAGAGAAGCAAACAGATGTTTATGGAATTGTAATGATGGAAAAGAGAAAGGGCTATTCATGGTTGGATTTGGGAGGGGTGAAAAGGGTGGTAATATAATAAGTTGAAGTATGCCTTGGGGAAAGAAATAAGAGCAAATTAAACTCAACATCGAGCGCATAAAGACTGCTGATTTATTTTATGTACTTATACATTAAGGTTTGAATTAGTTATCAGTGCTAATTGATATTAGCATTGGGACTGATGCTGTTTAACATCTTTGCTGTGGACAGCCAGATTGAGGGCACCCTCAGCATTTTGCTGATAACACCAAGCTGTGTGGTGCAGTTACACGCTGTAGGGAAGGGCTGCCATCCAGAGGGACCTGGGCAGGCTTGAGAGGTGGGTCTGTGCAAACCTCATGAAATCTGCACAAGTGCAAGGCCAAGTGCAAGGTCCTGAACTTTGGCTGAGGCAACCTCAAGCACAAATCCAGGCTGGGCAGAGAATGGACTGAGAGCAGCCCTGGAGGGATAGACCTGGGAGTGTTCGTGGATGAGAAGCTCAACATGACCTGACAATGTGCACTTGCATCCTAGAAAGCCAAATGTGTCCTTGGCTGCACCAAAAGAGGCTTGAAAAACCTGTCAAAGGGAGATGATTCCCCTGTTCTGCTCTTTTGAGACCCCCACCTGGAATACTGCATCCAACTCTGGGGCCCCAAGCATAAGAAGGAGTCCAGAGGAGGACGCGAAGATGATCAGGGGACTGGAGCTCCTCTCCTACAACAGACTCAGAGAACTGGGGCTGTTTCACCTGGAGAAGTCTCCAGGGAAACCTTCTAGCATCTTCCAGTACCTAAAAGAGGCTTAAAAGAAGACTGAAGAGGGACATTTATCATGGGCATGTAGTGATAGAACTACATGCTTTAAACTGAATGTAATGCTTTAAACTGAAAGGCTTAGATTAGATGTAAGGAAGAAATTCTTTACTATGAGGGTAGTGAGGCACTACTACAGGTTATCCAGAGAAGCTGTGAATGCCCCATCCCTGGAAGTATTCCAGGCCAGATTGGATGGGGCTCTGAGCAACCTTCTCTTTGTGTCTCTGCCCATGGCAGGGAGGTTGGAACTATACGATCTTTAAGGTCTCTTCCAATCAAACTGTTCTATGATTCTAATGTAACTTTAAATATTATTCCTTTGGACTGTGCTCAGGAGAAGATCACTTTACATTTAATCACGTAGCTAGTAAATTGGATTACTGTGTGATAAAATTCCAGCTGACTAATACATTTGGTGCTAATAACAGATTCCATGGAAAACTAGAGTTTTATGAAAAACTGGCAGATACTTGAAGATGACTTCTCTATGCAATAATCTGAAAATACCACATACACTTGTGGTAGTCTGCTGAAGTGGAATCATTTCTGTATAAATAGAAAAATTCTATCACAGTACCCAAGAATTTGAGGGTGTCCAAGAGTGTGTCATTTTTCTAAAGCATTATTATAAAAAAAGTCTAAAACTTCCAATTCACACTGACTAAATGTTAAGAAGTCAGGACAATTTTTTGAACTATCCTAATTCACTGAATTTAAAAAAAAACTAGACACAGATTTCAGAAAGATGAATGAGAAGAAGATACCTTGTAAACCATCCAACATCATATTCAGAGCTGAAAACAATGCCATATTTTTCCTCCCTTGAAACTACTCATCCACAATATATACATAGCTCAGCTCATTGATATTGAATGTTTTCCAATAAATCGAACAAATTTAACCCTTTCTTGTATCACAGGAATAACACAGTGTAGTAAGCTGACTTTAGCTTGGATTTTAAAAATGTAATTTTAATGGAATGGAAGTTTGTATTCCTTGATTTCAATGAGAATGATTCGTATGCTTGTAGTTAGATATGAATTAATTACAGTTGTGAAAGTCATAGTTCTGTGTGAAGGCCTGAAGACAGTACTATTATGATTAATCCTGATCTGCAACATAAACTGTTTCATATCTGTGCCTAGAATCTAAACTAATTTAGTACTTAACTCGATTGTATGTCCCAGAAAGGCATGGAGTGGTGAATGTGAGCAGAAACTCTAAGATGCATAGAACCCACATATTAAACAGTTTCCTCTTAGAGAACTACAATCTCTGTTGGGCTAGGACTCATTTTCCAGGAAGGATTTTAGGAATCCAGAAACATGCATAATAATAGAGGAATGTTTGAGATCTCTCATTCATGCATTCTAACTCACAACATTCCTAGTAGCCCCAAGGTTTCGTTCTCAGAGCTCCAAAGATTAGTAATTTGGTTTTAAGACCTAGCGAAAGAAAGCTCCAAAGCTATATGTTAGATGTCAGTTATCAGATTAAATTTGTTGTCAATTTTGGCTTTCTATAACCTTTTTCATACTACTGAGCAAAAGTTCAGTATGAATCTTCACAGTTTTACACCTGGCAGAGGTGGAGTAACCAAGTGTAGCATTCATTGAATAAGCCTCAGAGCTGATGTTTTCCACATCTGTGCATTAAAAGTATTTGGGTTTACAATGTGGTAATTCATTGTCTTCAAGCTGAATGGTGATAAGCTCTGCAAGTCTTGCTGATCTGCTGAACAAAAACAGGGCTATAGATTTCAAGTCCGTGAGAGAAGCTACAAAAGGACCTTAAACAATTTAGTATGAAAATAGTTAAGTGATGTTGTCACTATTTTTTTCTGTTTCCTCCTTGGGAAACTTTTTAAAAAACAGCAATTCAGCTGGGGAAACTCTGAAATTCAAGATGTACGAAGAATTATTTCAATTTCATGTTGCAATACTCACTCTATAGCATTGTTAAATATTTCTCATTTTATTAATTGGAATGACCCCAAGAAATAGAACCAGTGACTCCTGAATTTTCCAGAGAATGAATCTTTTCATTTGAACTAATGGTAAGTTACCCCCAGAAAATTGAGTTTGTGTTCATAATGAAGTTATGAAATCTACTGCTGAATTCATTAAATTGGAACAACTTTTATTTCATTATAGTAACAAACACAGCAAATTAATTTTCTCAACGAGGCATCAGTATGTGTTTTTAATAGAGAGCACTATTATATGTGAACAATTAAAATCATTTACATTTGGAGAACATTGATTATGAATGATGTTATTATCCCATTAACATAGCAAACCCAATCAAAACTGAATGTTAAAGAGTTGAAATTGTGCATTTAAAATAATAAGTCAATTACATGCAGATATAGACAGGAGTCTGGAACTTCGGTATGAAATGATGGCTGTGACTTGCACATACGATTAGTAAATCTGCACTGTCCCTTAAGGTCTAATTAAGCACTATAGACTGGAACACAGAAAGCCCCATACACATAATTACCTACTGTGTGCTTGCTTATCTATTTAAAATATTACTTCTGTAATTAATTATGTGTGAAAAATTATGAGCGTCACTTTATCTGTGTAATCTTATCAAATAATCACTCTGCCTATAAAGAAATACCAACATTTTAATTCTTTACAAAGGAACACAACCTGAGGTTGTAAAATTACATTTCTCAGGAAACTATGGTCTTTTGCACAATGTTATTATGATTGTGTGTGTGTGTGAACTTTTTTTTTCCCTAACAACATCCATTTGGATAAATAAAGAGCTGTATGCCATTGGACCTTTTGTTTTTATTGAAATAAGAAATTGAAATCAGGCAATCCTGTAATGTGATATGGATACTCTGCAGTAAAGAAAGCGAAGATGTCCCTCCAAAGAGGGTCCTTGATCCCTGTCACTTTCAGTCTCCTAAAGTTGTTGTACTTCAGGCTTGATATGACTGAGGTTAAAAAATTTACACTCATCTGCAGGCAGCAAAAAACTCCTTAAACTTATGCATTAATCCAGTAAGATTTCTAATATGGTCCTTGAGGACTTACCTTGGCTGAAGGTTTTCAGCACAGGCTTGTGACAAGGTATAGTGAAAAAAATATATAATCAAAGCAACAATAATTCTGCTTAATAAAAATTGTTTTCAATGGCAGCTATGACAGTAAACTTCCCCTCCTTGATGGCTAACTCCACAGGAAGCCTGCTGCTCTATCACCTGTTTCTCCCAAGGGAATTTAGGTCTCATCACACTATCACAGAAAATTGGGGCTGGAAACAAACCTTTGTAGGTCATCTTGTCTGCTGCCTAAAGGCAAGATCAATAATTCCTGATGATGTTTGTCTGACCTCGTCTCCCTGAAATGGGTACTAGAAGGTTTTTTAATCTTTGTCTGTCCTTAACTCTTGCAATTGCCTTAAAGTCAATAAGGTGACTACCCATGTGTCTTGCCCGAGCTCCCTTGCATCACTGTGTGATTTCTCATGTATTTCTTCAGTGTGAATCAGACTTTTGCCTTCTTCCAGTGATGGCATTTAAGTCTAAGAATTATAACGAATCCTCACTTCATTAATCAAATAAAAATGATATTGTGGATGCTAAGGAACCTATAAACTCTCTGTCTATAGGAGAAAAGGATATTCAAATGAGTGGGTTATTATGATTTGAGGTCAGCATTCCCCAATAAATAACCTGAAGCAAAGTGTATGAGGATTCATGTGTCTTTTTTTCTTGCAAAGTCAACACTTATACTCACTTTGGTGGCTAAGAAAATATTAGTAATTTACTCTGCCAAGAATAACAATCCATTTTATATACACTCAGCCAAATTATACAATAGAAACATGGGAGATTTGTCTGCTATCTTTAGAAAAGCTGCTTTTGAAAAGCAAGACTTACTCAAACAGATGTGGCTCCAGTTTGCAGCACTTCTCTGCTGGCAGCCAGCAAGTGCATGTGGAAAATCAAGAGACAACTCCTTTACACCCAGAAACCACAGATATGTGTGCAACTGCTAGTTAGCATTTGCTCCTCCTTATCTCTCTTTTTTTTTTTTTTATGATTTGATATTAATTTATCCCCAGCAAGGTTTTTTTAATCTAGTCAGAGCATTGCCTTTCTTTCTTCAAGCCACGATGGTGGGAAGAAGCATTAACCTCACATGGCACAAAGTTATCCAGACCCTTCCTGTTTGATGCAAGTGATGTTTGTCATCTTACCCCCTGTTTGCATTCATCTGCATATGCACCAAGAAATGTCACTTGTCTGACACCTTCCTGACACAGAGCAGAGTATGGAATGTCTAGCTGAGGTGAAGGACACTCTCTTTGGGGAATTATGGAGTACCTAGATGCGACGGTTGATAGGATGGGGAAAGGGGAGCTCCATTCCCAGGGGTTCTCAGCCCCGGGGATCTGGAGGGGATAGGTGCTCCCCCTGCCCCCCTCCACGTGGTCCCATTGCCGCCGCAAGAGACAGCACACACAGGCCGTGTAGGGAGAAGGCAAAGAGAGTGTTTATTGTTAGGGAGGTTACTTATATAGTTTCCAGTGGGATTCACAGAGTAACCAATGAGAAGTTCAGGGGGTTACAGGAACACCAATAGCAAGAAGGGGTTAAAAACTAATAGGAAGACTTGAGGATATCTTCCTAGGACATTCCAGAGGAGATAAGACTTGCCCGTGGGGGTTCTGGGAAGAAGAAGGGAGTTAGCAAAAAGACTACAAAAAGCCATTTTGTCAAACAACAGTTTCTCATATACTGCAAACCCAACTCCCAACACCTGGACTGTAGTTGCTTCTCTCAGCAGCTGCCTATCCACGACATGAGTGAGCTGTAGGTCCTGCATGACCTACCCTTCCAGTATGGGCACTGGGTCAACTTGCAATGTCCTACCTGAAAGAGAGAAAAGGAAGGTTCATTCTGAATGGGACAGATGAGGTCTTTTTTTTCAACCAGTAATTAGAGAGAGGTTGGTCTGTAATCACTTCATGCAGAAAATGTTCTTGGCAACACTATAATTTGGGTATCAAAGATGCCATTTTTGCATACTGAGTAGACTATTAGTGGGGCTGTAGTATGACTAGCTGTGAGATCAGGGTAATCACAGAATTCAACAAATTGCTTTTCTACTCCTCATTAACTTCAGCTTTTGCCTGGATTAGTTTGAACCAGCTGTAATTCATCTAGGCTTTGGTCTCCTTCCTGCATTGAGAGATAACTGGTAAACAGCACCATCTGCATGAACAAGAGAGTTGAGACTTCACTGTATTTTGTTTTGTTTTTCTTTTTCTTTGCAGACAGCAAAGCAGCACCAGCTGAAATTAATCTTTGTGATGAATAAACAATTGATTCAGTCCTTGTGAACACCCAGCTGGATTAATGGGACAGGAAAAGATTTACACTAAGTAAGCAACTGCTCTCTACACCACACAGTCAGAGAAAACACAATTAGTTGTATGTGATGCTATTGGCAGTTGCTTGCCTGGTGGTCACATCTGCACCACTTATGGTATCCTGTCAGGATGTCAGCTGGGGCAAATTAGTGTCCTCCCACTATGTCAAGCAGAATTCAGCTCACTGTTTGGAACATTTCTTTCAGCAGGAAAATACACAAATATGTGTAATGAAAACAAGCATAGATAGAACATGTATATATTAGTGAAAGTTTTTTATCTTCCTAAATCTGAAATCAAAGCCAAAATAGCTCTTCCTCCGTTTCTCTCTCAGATTAAAATATGTTTGTCACCGTGAGTTTCTCTCACAACTTTGGTTAATAATATATTTGTAATAGTGACTGAGGCCATGCAGCAATGACAAGGGTGTTCTCACGTCTCTTATTGCCTCAGAAACCAACACGAAATTATTTTCTCACTGTCCTAAATTACAGTTGAATAAATTCAATAACAAAATTGGTCAGACAGATCAACTCAGAAGCTCATGTCAGAGAACAGAAGAAATAAACCAGAAATAAATCACTTACACAATCTCTAGAATGAATTTAAGATAAACTGACTTATTATCCAGTTGCTCTGATTGAAAACAGACTAAAAATAATTATTTCCCGTTGCTATTTTGTAATCAAATTTTATTAAATATAAACACTAAAATTGTTCATTATCTCCCCAGTTTGTGTGAATAATAGAAGTTGTTCTGTAAAACTGCAATTTGATTTTTTTTGTGGCTTTCCTAGTGCCTTGAATTTCAAGTGTTTGTGACTATAGTTCACCCACAACATTTTATAACTATTAAATATCACAGTGATTATACATGCTAATAAAATTGCTAAAAATTACGTGTATTTCCTGCTCACTAGAAAATATTTATAGTGCAAGGTACCCTAATTCAAGAATTTCTATCTTCACCATCCTTCTGCTAGAGACATATAAGTAACCAGAGAAAAAGGACAACTGTTTATTTCAAAAGTTTTTCTAAAATAAACCAAATTACATATAGTAAACTCTTTAGTAGATTTCAAGACTTTGTCAGAAAATTTTTAATTGGCCCCTTAGTGTAAACTATTATTAAGGAATAGGGTTATTAAAGCAAGAAGATTTCAGAGAAAATGTAATGTCTCACTACGATTTTTTTCAATGAAGGAGCTTTATGCAAGAAAGTTAAAAATGGAGTTTTCATAGAAAAAAAAATCTGTTTAGGACAACATTTTGTCAGCTATTTTGTACTCTTAGCCCAGGAGATTGCTAACAAACAAAACAATGTATTTAAACAAAATAAATAGGTGGGTGTCTCAGAATAATTTGTGAGGTCACACTTTGAATACTGTGTTCAGTTTTGGGCCCCTCAGTACAAGAAGGACACTGAGGTGTTGGAGCATGTCCAGAGAAGAGCAACGAGGTTGAGAATGGTCTGGAGCACAAGACTTAAGAGGAGCTGCTGAGGGAGCTGGGGTTGTTCAGCCTGGAGAAAAGGAGGCTCAGGGGAAAAGTAATTGCTCTCTACAGCTACCTGAAATGAGGCTGTGGAGAGGTGGCTGTTGGTCTCTTCTCCCAAGTTACAAGCAATACAAGACAAAATGGCCTGAAGTTGCACCTTTGGGTAGGTTTAGATTGGATATTAGGAGAAATTTATTCACTGAAAGAGTGCTTAAGCATTGGAACAGGCTTCCAAAAGAAGTGTTTGAGTCACTATCCCTGGAGGTATTTAAAAGATGTGTAGATGTGGCACTTAGGGACACAGATTAGTAGTGGACTTGGCAGTGCTAGGTTAACAGCTGGACTTACTGATTTTAAAGGTCTTTTCCAACTTAAACAATTCTAGGATTCTATATTTCACGGACAGATCTGTTTCCTCTTCAGCTGGCAATTAAAAGCAAATTCTACATCTCCATATATAACTGCTATAATAGTGGGTCACTTGAAGTTATTATAGAATCATAGAATCATTAAGATTGTAAAAGACCTCCATCCTTGATCTATAACATGGAATTTTGTTCAGGCTTGATACCAGGATTCAGAAAAAAAAATTGCTTCTCTTCAGTGGTCTGCAAGTTTCAAATAATTTTTTTAAATTACAGTTTTATCATGCTCTGTCCAGCTCAAGGATCCATTAGAGACCCGAACTTCTTTTGCAGTTGCTATCTTCAGAGCTACTTTCTTTCTTGGATGAGATCCTGATGTGCACATTCTTATCTTTTCAAACTTGCCCTTGGTCCTTTCTACCTAACTTTTTAAACTGTATTCTCTCCAGTTTCTCTCTTCCCATTGTTTTTCTATTGCCTTTGAACTGTTTTGATTCTTGTCTCTCACAGATTTTACACACTTACCCTTTGTAGTTCTCATAATCATACTTATTGTCATAGAAATCTATGTTTTGTAGTCGCTTTTTTTATGTTTGATCTGGAATCTTAGTCAGACTTTCAGTTCATGAATGTGATAGTTAACTTGGCTTTAGTCTTTATATGATGCACTTAGGGTTCCTAACTTCTGTTTCAGTGGAAAGATTGTTCCTTGACTTTTTTTTTAAAGACCCTGATGGGTTACGCACAGATAGTTTCCAGATGTCTTCTTTAAAATAGTTTCAGATTATTTTAGTTGCATTCCTTGTATCCTGCCTCTGCTATTTATATTCTCAGTTGTGCATAGGAATGGCAACCATATATAAATTAAATGCAAATTTGTGCAAGTCTTGCAAAACCAGATGAATGAATTATTCTGTGGCAGCTGTTAACCACTCTTCTTGTCTCAACTTCCTATCCGAGTTCATGCAAAGCACCTCAGAGCAGAACAAAAAATAAATAGAAAATAGGAGGAGGTCCAGTAAAAGAGGCTGTAAACATTCCTCCCTGCTAGAGCTCTGTTGTGTCATTTGCCTTATTCACACCACAGAAGAGCAGTCAAGTAGGCTCCTCACTCTGGCAATCCTGCTGGGAGCACACCACATCCAAATTTGTGTGTGAAACCAATCACTTACTGTTCTTAAGCCACTGTGAGATGCTTGGAGCCAAATGGAAATGTTCTTGGCAGTACTGGAGGGAGTCTTGGATTTGGATAAAGGCAAAGATGCCGGCAGGAGTTTGGTCTTGTGGAGAAAATGACAGGGTTGTCTCTAATTAAAACAGAATCAGGATTCTCAATCTCTAACATTCCTCAAATCCCTTTCCTGCAGAGACTTGACAGCTGTGAAAAAAGGATGTCCTTCATCATTCCTACTAAATGACCAGGTAGACATTAACTGGAGTGCTATAAGATCCCAAGGTTACTTGTAATCCATGAGAATATGAGCGTGATTCTTCAAGAGGAGACTTATTTTCTTCAGAAAAATCTAGGGAGCTTCTGAAGAAATAGTTCATGAATCTTGCAAAGCTTCAATGCAACATCCAGGCTATGCTAGGAGGAGGTTGTTCAGAAATCCATTAGTACTTTCCCTTTCTTAAGGCCTAAGGAAATCATGTTTAATTATGTGGTCACATATTTTCTTTAGGGAGGTGAGCCTTATTTGTACACTGACAGGTAAGACAAGGGGTTGTTTGTATGTTTTCTGTCACTGATTCCTTCCTTACTAGAAAGACTCAGATACCAGTTATCAAAGGGCAAAGGTTGAATTCCAGTGTCATTTTTTTTAGGAGAAAGAGTAAATAACATAAAAAAGTTTTTCAGTGCTCTGACTGAATTTGAGGTATTATGTATAGTATCAGAAGAGAAGTCAAACTTCTACAGAGAATTTGTGAGGGTTGGACCCCTTCCTTCTACAGAAAAGATACATATATTAAGTTTAGAAGTGGAAGAAGATGTAACCACAATACATAGTACAAGAATTAGGGTAACTGCAAGCATTGAAAACCCCTCCAATACACTAAGATCTGATTATTTTGATTTTCAAAAATTAAGAAGCACTGCATTCCTACTAATGTTTCAATATGTTTCGAAATAGTGCATTTAGAGAAGAGTTGTGTTTGCTGGCAAGATCAGCTGATGGTGCAGTTTAGAAAGAATGTGGGAATGGAAGCAGCTGAGGAACATCCTAAAATTATTGCTGCTTCCTGCAATCTATGGTGTAACATGGCGTAGCAGAGTGGAGAGTCTGTAGTCTGCTTAGGAAATTGCTTTATAGACATAAATGCTTTCTGAGTGCGGAAAGAGTGTTGTCTGAGGTCAATTCTATCGTTTCTTCACTTACTTTGTGATCAGGGAGACATTGCTCATGGACTAAACACTGGGAAATACGGTTTTGGTGGAAAATTCACTTACCTTTTCTTTTTCTTTTTTTTTTTTTTTTGATAAGACAAAGGAATTTATGAAAAGTTAGAGAGACAATACTTTGATTTGTGCTTCTTCACTATTTCCCTAAATGTCTAATTTAAGGGCCTCCTGGTACATATTACAGAAAGTTTGAGTCAAATACTATGTTTGGCCTCTCTGTGTACAATGAATTGGTTAAAGCCTAAATTGTTATGAATTTGGGGAAAATGCATGGTTTTAATCTGGTTGGGGGGTAATCTATATTATCACATAATATGGGACTTGTTTTCTATGTGCTCTTGAAGATCAGCTTATAATTTTCAGTTTCACAGCCCTTTTGGAGAGAAAACCCAAGACTATTGAATCGCTACTTTATTTGCAGATTATTTTGCAACATCTTCAGCAAAGAAACTAAGTAATTTTGATCTATTCAATGTTATGTACATAAATCTCTATGAAAATAGAATACTATTTTTTGTGTAGTTGTAGTGGCTAATAGGGTCAGCAAATGTATAATATAAAAATATTAAATATTGATAGATTGTAATTTCTGGATTTAGCTTACACATAATAAGCCAGCACAATTAGCCTCATCATAATCCTCATGAATAACTTTATGCCTCATTCAAACTCTGAGATCTCTTTTTATATTAAATAATAATAAATACATAATAATGATTTACAATTGAATGGATAATATTTAATTCATTAATTGATGATTTTATTGATGTTTATTGGTGACTCACTGCATCATTCTTTTTTCAGAGGTATTGTTAGTTATAGTTTTTAGGCTCAGGTAACCTGACTTTACAGTTATTAAGAATCAAATACATCTTATAAGATGTTCTATAAATTCACACTTTATACGAAAGGTATTTTAGGGGAGGTGGAGTGGAAAAAGCGAACCTGTTCACTACCAGATCAGATCACTAAAACTCCTGGACTCTAGTCTATATTTTATTTCATTGCTGTCTTGCTAGTTTTATAAGGATGTTTTACACTTTTATTTGGGTTATTTTATTATGTAGACTTTAGATTAATTAGGAGAATGATGTCTTTTTTTTCTTGCTTCACATTTATTTTTGTCTTTCACTTATTTCAAAGATTTTAGCTTAGTAATGACAGAATTACAAGTTAACCATTATTCCAAGGTCTGCAGAGTAACAACACGTTGTTGACACTGTGCTTGTTCTCATAGGAATAAGCAGCAATGAGTCAGTAATTAGCTAGGTAGGCTTTCATTATTGTGATAGATGAGGCACCTTGTATCTGGCAGATATCTTTTCTAAAAGCTGATCTATTATACCCCCTTTTTTTTTTTTTTCCTCGGGGCTGGAATCATAATATAAATAAACTTGCAATTAGGTGAAAGCAAACTCATTTGAGGCCTTTTTGATACCTAGGAGCTAACAAGGTTTGACTGTATAATTTAGAAAAGTTTCCAAACTTCCACCTAATTAAAATGAAATGGGCTGATACATAAATTCTGAGAAAAAAAATATGCTCAAGCTTCATAGTTTATGCTCTCAGCTCAAAACTACACAGGTCAGGTATAAATTCTCTTTGTGTTTCAGTTGTGACTAAAAAGCCAGGTTAGAAATGTAGGAATTTATCCCATGTGATGCAGAAATAAGGAAAACATGAAACTCATGAGAACTGAAACCAGCTGTTCTTCTGTTTCCGTTCACTGAGCGCAGAGTGACAGGTGACATTGTTCGTAGAGGCCCCATCTGTCAGATTTAATGACCTCTTATTAAAACTGTGCTTAAGTATTCAACAATAAGCCAGATATTTAGTCATCATGGTATAGAATGTTTCTCAGGAAACAAATTTCACCTGTAAATAAGAGGGAATAAAAGCCAGGAAATTAGGACTTTTCCTAAAGTGTTGATTTTAAAATACTGTAAGTGAAGGCAAAAAATGTATTGGTACCTGTGATTATAACTATACAAGGTTGAATTATCTATTATAGTTGTAGGTGTTGTGTGAATTACTTAATTTTCCAAATAACAAAAGAACAGTTCTATTTACAGCATAACACTGGCTACAGAAATGAGTGGCTGGGAGGGGAAAGGCAACTGATTTAGCCAATGACTGTGTTACAGTCAAACCTGACACAGCATAGAGTGACCTTACCATCAGAGGATTTTTGACACATTGATACTGAAAAGTGTCTTGATTATACTGAGTAACAGATGATATCACCATCTGTACTAGTTTTAGCAAGATAATAGTAATCAGCAGAAATATGAAATTTGTACTTGTATTATAAATCCCTCTGCTGTGCTTTCTTCTCTTTCCATCTTCAGAGTCATGCCTTCTTTCCTTGCTCCTGCTTCTCACTTGGGTTGCATTTTTTTGAAGAACAAAAGGATCATTTTTGACAGACTCTCTCACACCACTGGAATGATAGAGCAGCTTGAAATGGCACAGTATTTTGTACCTGAAAGTACCAACTTCTTTTTTGGCAAGGAGTGAAATTACTTTGCTGAAATAATCTCACCAAAAGTTTTCCTCATAAAATTTGTGTAGATGTTAAGCAGTCAAAAATTGTGTGGAAAAAGTTAACATTTACATATTTATAAATTCCTTACATGAATTTATTAGTAATTTCTACCAAGACTGTTTAAAATAAATAAAATCTTATGCTCTGGATAAAAGGAAGATTAAAGTTCAGGATAATGATCTTAAAAGACCTTTACAACACTGGAAGGAGAAGTTTTCCACTTAATGATCTCAAATCACTGAGCAAAAAACACTGAGGCTTTTTAAAGTGCCTCTAAAATAAAACTTCTTAGCTTTGCTAAGGTAATGCAAAAGATTATTTAGTTTGCTCTAAAAAATCTAAAAAGCAAAAGAAATGTTTATTTCTTATTAATTTATTTTTCATTGTTATTTTTAATTATGGTGTTTATCTTTTTCCCAAGTTATTAAAATATTTTGAAAAAAATTTTTACTCTCTCTCTGACTGGCTGCCACAGGATAGTTTAGGTTGGAGAGAACCTCAGCAGGCCTCTTCTCCAAACTCCTGCTCAAAATAAGGTTACCCATGACAGAGCAGGTTACTCAAGTCTTAGAATCCTCATGGATAGAGATTCCAGATTGGGCAACCTGTTTTTATGTTCAATTATGTTCTTTGGGAAAACAGTTTTCCTGTATCTAGATGGATCTAACTTATGTCAATCTCTGCTTCTTGAACTCTGGCCATAAAATGCTGTAGGCCAACTCCAAATTCCCACAGACCTCTCCTGGGTACTGAAAGAAGAATGGATTTGGGCATGAAGTCTGTTCTGCTCTAAACCCTCTTTCTCCAGACAGACCAGTCCCAGCTCCCTCAGATGCTTTGCACAGGGTCAATGCTCCAGTCCCAACCCCCTAAGTAGCCTTGGCTCAACTCACTCCAGTTTGTTAATGTGCGGTCTCTCTCCTGACGATGCCCTGTTCACACAGCCCAGGACAATGTCAGCTCTTGTTGTTCCCAAAAGTGTCCTTCCCATAGGTCTCCCTGGACATCCCAGCCCACGCCTGTTCCACTGCAAGGGAATCCTCCCTTCCCTGTGCTGGACTGGACTTTGGTCCTGGCTGAATTTCATGAGGTTCCTGGTGACCCATTTCTCCAGCCTGTGCAGGTCCTTCTGCATGGCCCTGCCCTGGAGTATCTTATCTTAGCCCCTGGTTGGGTATTGCCTGCAATAGGGTCTGAGTGCACTCACTTGTGCTACCCAGCCCAAACTGTAAAACCTACATAGGGCCTGTCAGAACCGAACCAGGTGCTTTCATATGCCATGTTCCTCTCAAAGGTGTTAGGAAGAACAGATCTAATGATAGACACCAGTGATATTCTACTAGTTACCAATCTCCATTACCCACTGCCCTCTGAGCCTCACTGTTTAATCACTTTTTTATCCATCCAGTTGTCCATCCACCCAAAGTATAAAATCCTACTTTTAGTAAAAGAATTTTGTGGGAGATTGCGTGGGATGGTTCAATGTTACTATCAGAGAAAGAGGAGAAATTTGTTTTAGGGCTGATTTGATCATGAGTCTGTAGTCTGTAGCTTCCAGGTCACAGGAAAATTTTCCAATATCTAGTTCATGGAGAAGCCTAACCTTACCTATTTCTCAAGCTTTCATGTGAAGCTGGACATTCAGGCAACATATTTTCATATATACTTTCATTACACTTATGCTAGCATGGTCAGCACTACTTCATCCTCTGGGCACTGTGGTCCTTAACTCTTCTGTATCAAATAAACAGTGTCTGTAGCACTCCCAAAGTGTGTGCAGTAATCACACAAACAGTTGCAAACGAATAGAAAGTACTCTGTTTGGCACAGAATTTGTAGTCATGAACAGGTTACCATGTTTTTCATAACAAGCTCAATACTAGAAGTCAAAAACATTTTACTGCTGCAAGAGACTATTAAAGGGAATTGAGACACCACTGTCCAGAACACAAAGGAGAGTCTTTACTTTCTCAAAACATCAGTGTTAGTAGTGTCAGTGAGATCTTAATAATTAACCACTTTTTATGAACTTAATCTTAGCTCATTTAGAATTTTTCATGGATGATATTATCTGTTTTCGTTTTTCTACTGTTTTTTTCCGCCCTTTTTGTTTGTTGGTTTGTTTTTTTTTTGGCTTCCAAAGCAAAGAAAAGAATGAAGTAAGAAACATTCAAAATATGATGACAATAAGACATGTGTCTTCTGGTTTAAGCCTATTTAGTTAGCTGCAGTCCCAGTAGGAATATTTTTTTCCATTTATTTCTCTTCTCTAGTTTGTTTTTTGATTATTGCATTTAATTTAATTTAATACATTTTCTTTTAATTTTATTCTTTCATTCTTATGGCTTTTCATGTTTTCTTTGATATTTATTCAGGTTTTAGGAGTAAAAGCTTGAATATGACAGGAAAGCATTTCAGGTGTGTTATAGAAATGATTGAAACAAAGCTGTTTCCCTCTAATATTCTTGAAATACCTCTTTCTTCAGAATTACCTGCTTTGGGAAAGTTTTACTTTTATCCAGGGTTTCAGTCCTAGACAATTCTTTCCCTTATATGCTTTTTTTGGTGGTTTATCACTGAGACATTAAATAAATAATGTTTCTGTCATTAGACCTCCTTTTATTTCCAGCATGAAGAAGGAATTCATCAAAGCAAAGATTAGATGGGACAGGTTTCTATGTGATTTTAAAAAATAATGGTCTTTCCAGGGGAGAGCATAACTTTTCCCACTAAGGTATGATCTTCAGACTGTGTTGAGCACCTGCAGCTCCCACTAACTTTAGCAGAATATGTGCATGCTAAGCATCACTTAAAAATTAGCACAGTGCCCTTCCATTGCACTTCTCCAGTCTGCCAAACACAACAGCAATCCAATAGGAGTAAAGGGATTTATCCTGAAATAGGTGCACGTGTAGATTCAGGAGGCGGAAAAAAGGGAATGTCCGTGTTAGCAAAATGTGCTTGCCCACTTGATATTTTGTCTAATCCTGTTTTAACTGTTCCTTTCATACGACCAACTTGCTGGCTATGGTTTATTTGGCAAAGTTACTGTAGATCATATAAAATAGACACAGAGTGAAAAAAGTGTAAGAAGGGAGTTAAAACTACCTAACAAGAAAGGGGGAGCAAAGGGAATAAAGAATAAGGATCTGAGGTAAGTTAAAGATACTTGTCTTGTTCTTTCTAAGGAAGGTTGGCTTTCTTGGCCTTAGGACAGAGATCTGTGGTGGAAAACTCTATATCCAGAATAAAAGTGTAGAAAATAGGAAGCTTTGTGTAACTATTTTTAATTTTATAACTAATGACATTTGGCTTCTATTAAGTAAAGATTTTGGAATAGAAAAGTGTCAATTATTTGGTGAGCTTAACTGGACTAATGCTGATAACTATTTTTTTTCCTTTGCATTTTATCTAGATTTTAGTAAGGCTAACGATGAATCCTTGCCTTAACATGTGTGCTTTCCCTTAAACAGAGTTAGAAATTAACAAGTAAAAATGTGGTAACATAAGTTACCAACAATGGTAATTTAAATCTATATGTCATCTGATCTGCAGAAATTGAGTTCTGCTTTTAGCAGAAAAAAAATGCAGATCAACTTGGTACTCCATGGTGTGTTTTCCTTTTGCAGACAATGGCCAATGTTCTGCAGCTCAGCCAATGTCTGATAACTTGGTGAACTAGAGTAGCTAGAGGATTAGGTATAACAGTAATTAAATTCTAAATGAAATCTTAAGAAAATAAAGGTAAATAAAGGTATCAAATGTACCCAAATCTGTTCTAAAAAGCATTCAGTGTTAATCCAATGGAATGTTGATATAACTGACAAAATAATTTAATTTTTATACAATAAAATTCCAATTTAAAAACTATTCAAGGGTTTCTACAGGAAGTTTTGGTTAAAATAATGTAATTATCAGTATAGAAAGCTACATTAGCACAAGCAAATCTCAGTGTAGCTCAGTCATACTTCAGATGCAGAGTACTGAGCTGAAAAACTTTAATTACAAGTTAACTTGCACAGAAATTGACACTGATATAATAAAAAGGATTAATTATGAATGATAAAATTATTATTGTGCACTTACATTTATAAATTCAGTTTTAATCTGTCCTAACAATGTTATGACAGAACCACAGGATGGTTCCTAAATCACAGCAAGATTTGGAAACAATAATATTTTTTCCCTCTAAAGTGAATATGTATTTTGAAACCAGATTTGTTTTTTATAGCAAACCTGCCCAGCTCTCCTGTGTGCGGGCAGGAGCTGGACTTTGAGGATCCCTGTGGATCCCTTCCAACTCAGGATATTCTATGATTCTATGATTCTGAAACGACTAAACCTGACAGTCCTGACCAGGAATAGGTGATATGATCCAATGCACATATTAAACCTCAGACAAAAGTTATCAAAACCTCTAGCACAGAGAAATACCCACAACCACCTTAAATAGTGCTCCCCATTTCCATAGAAGTCAATTTCTACACTGAAGTGCAAGAATCAAATGGCTTAATTGCTCATTTGTCTGTAAGCCTCTGGGATAGTGAATTTTAGTTTATTTAATGCATAAATACTCAAGAGTAATTTCCCCCATATTTATTTTCCACTGATGCATCAATCATACCCATTTGACAGGGTTCTGGAAAATGTAATCTTTTGGACTGACCGTAGAAAATGAAATATGCCAACTTTTTCAGAAGGTGATGGGAAAAGAGAAATCCCTACACAGCTAAATGCAAGCACCACGTTATACATATTTCCATGTGCATATTTCCCTAAAGATGTAGAACTTAGTAATTCCCTATTATTATTCCCTTTCAGCTCCCAGAAAGATGGAGATGGAGTAAAGAAGGATCAGACTCCAGATCACTGTATACATGTCCAGCATTATACAGCAAAGATAATTAAAATTATAAATTATTTCTGTGGCAAAAATCAGTCAGGATACCCTAGTCTAAAATAAAAGCAGAAATCTTCCCCTACAAGAGATATTAAGAAAGGAAGGCATAAAATAAATTAACAAAATAAATGTGGATCTTTTTCTATGTAGTCTGATTTTTTCTGCTATTAAAAAAAAAAAAAAGTCAACTCTCAGTCAGATCTTTGTGTACAGCCTTCACAGTCAAATCTTCCAGTGATGTCTTCTAAAGTTAGGTGGAGGCTGTGGGTGTGCCTTGCCTTGCTTAAAAACATGCCAAAAACCAGGAAACATGCCAAGAAATGGAGAAATGGGAACAAAGAGCAAGAGTGTGCTGGAAGGTAAAAAAAAAAGGAAAAAATTAGCCTACTGAATCTTTGGGTGTCTAATAATATATGATACTAAACTATGAACAAGACTTCCACATTTTCAATCTGTAGAAATAAAGAGGTTCTTTTACTACTCTTGTCTGTTACTGTATCTGTAATTCTGGTCATCTCAAACAGATGTTGTTAAGGAAAGGGATACAAGTATAAGGATGAAAGCACCTGAAGCCTTCCTACTTATGGACCTCAGATCCAGCTAATAAACCTGCACAGGACACAACAGTGTGTAGCTGCCTTCTTGAATCAACTACATGAATTCAAAGGAAAAAAAAAAGCCAGCCCGTCTTGTTTTTAATAATCCTCTTTGTTTGGGTTGGATTTTTTAGAATGTTTGTTTGTGTTCTCATCAAATAAAGACAAATTCAGTGACTTCTGTTTCCTTGAGTCACCATAGAAAGCCCGTAAATGTCTGGCTGATTGAGTAGCTCATTTCTAAATACTAAATGATTTCTGAGGAATGTATTTTGTTAATCCTGGAAACAACTAAGTCACTTTTGGATGTCTTATATCCACTCTGTACAAAAACCCATCAATATCCACACAGTGATGAATCTCAAACTTTGTTTTCTCAGGTGTTATTCCCAATCTTAAAGTAACATAACAGCCAATAAGAACAATTTCGACTGTGAGAAAATGAGAGTTTTCATTTTGTGCTTTATCATTTCTTTACAGATGTTTAGTCTATATTGATTAAAACAATTAATTTTGAGTTAACCACTTCCTATTTTTAACATCAGTGGAAAGAAAAGGTCCATACAGAAGGTGATCACCAGCTTATTTTTAGACACTTGTCCCAGGTGGATATAAATCCCTGAGGATGCCCATGCACATTTCAATATAGCATCCCAACTTCTTAAGTCAAGTAAGAGCATGAAAAAAGTCTCAGTTCAAATTTACATTTAACTTCCTATCCCCCTTTGATAATCCAAAGAAAAGGTAAATAACAAACCCAGTAATGACTTAGGAATTTTTTAAGATTTTTTAAACAATATTTTGTTATTTTGGGGAAAGTTGTTTGATTTTCAGTTCATTTCATCATCAGAATGACTAGAAAGAAGCTGACTGCTGAATTCTTTTATTTAGCTATACTATACTAGCCTTGTTGGGGTTCTACTGTATCTGGGACAGTGAGTTCTCCTTCACATTATGAATCATGTTTCTCAGGAAAACTGATTTTATTTTTTTCAAGTTAACAACTTATTACTGAAGTATTACAAATTTTGCACACCACAGAGAAAGAATCTTATTGCTTGCCATTAAATTTCTGATACTTACTGGTAGAGCAAAGAATACTTATTTTTGAAAAGTGATACATATTTCTAGATGTTAATAAAAAACTTCAGTAACCATCATGAGAAATTGTAGAATTTCTAGTATTTTCTATCAAATCAAAAATTGTGCCATTTCATTAAGTAGAGAAAAAGTGATTTATGAATTTTAGACATGAAAGCAACCAAGCTAACAAGTTTTACAAATGTCAAAAATTATTAGTAATGCTACCTGATGACAGCGATGAGTCAAGAATTTTGAAATGTTGTCTTTAGTCTGTTTTAAAATATTTCTAAATTTGAGTTGTTGTCTTCTTTGATAAAGAAAAACATGTGTCTATGTGTGTTATCTTTACTGTATTTTAAGGACTGACCACTGAAGGGGATTGACCTTGCTACAACTGAATATATAACTCAGTGAACAATTTGATCGGAGAACAACGTTTGGCAAACTGAAGTCAGTAACTAAAAGACAATTCATTTATGTATAAAAGAATAGTAATCGTAAGAAAGACAAGATTTTCAAGCCTTATAAAGATTGATTATTATTTTTTTATTAAATTTAGACTTGGCTTATCCTAAGTAAAATCTTTTTTTTTCTTTTTCTTTTGGTGTATTAGATCTAAACACCTACAGCTTTCAAACAGCTTTCAAATGATCATATTTTGTTTTTCAAAACTCAGGCGTCTTTTATTTTGAAGTTTTAATGCTTTTTCTTTTCTGGAAAAGTTGATAAAACTTGTGATGGCTAATAGATATCTTCTGTTCAGATGGTAACACTGAAGTGTTCTGAAATCTCTTGGGACATGTTGTTCTTATTTGTAACCTTTTGCTCTGATATGGACTAAGGAATCCATTGGATCTCCAGTATAAACACATTTTTTCTTCCAGACTAACTAAATAGTAATATATACTCCGTGGAGAAGCTTACTGCCAGAAAACCAGACAAATTCGGTGTTGGCTAGAGCTAGGTTTCGTATTTTGTATTTGAATATCTGCTAGGTTTCTACAATGTGTGGATCTGCAGCACATCAATTACACAGTTAGCTGAAGCCTTGCACAGTAAACCTAAAGCATGTGTCTCTTGCCCTGATCCTCAGCAATAACAGAGGTCACTAGCAGTGAGCAAGGCATGTCCTTTCCCAGAAAAGCGATGTTACTGCACCTGCACTGAGCAGTCTTTGAAACAAGGGTTAATTGAGAGGTTAGCGTGACGATGCACTAAACAGTTGAAGATGATATTGCAACAAAACGAGTCACATATGCAACTAATTTGGTGTAAACCCCAACAAAGAAAACCTTTAATAAGAAAGTGGAGAGTGTGTCATTATGTGTGGGGTAGAAACCCTTTTAATTATGCTACGGTAAAACACTTCCTCTAAGCTATAGGCTGTGTGCAGTAGACTCACAGTCAACAGATTTGTTGCCTAGTGAATTAAAACCAGATTAGGAAAGGCTACCATTGCATGCTCATCTTGTTCTGGTAAGACATAATAAGGGTTAATTTGATCTACTTGTTCATCAAGTGCTACTGGAATCTGTGTGCATATGTGTGTGTTTGTGAGAGGCAAAGCAAATAATCAGGATAAATTTTATGCAGAGGCCCTGATTTGGCAGTGTGTGTGTGTGTGTGTTGTCTGAACATACAAGAGTTAGTGACGTTTAGGAGGCTTTGCATTTGGGACTGGAACACTGAGGTCAGATTTCAACAGATTTCCAGTTGCCTACAGATGTTCAGAAGTGTTTCTAGAATTTCTTGAACAGGATAAGACTCCTTTGACTTTGGGAATGTGGCCCTCTGAGTTTATCTGCAACTTTTGGTGCTTGAATACTTTAGGAATCTCATGTGTGTTTAAGTGGCTTTATGAGCTGAGATGCAGGTGGCTGCCTTTCACAGAGATCCCCTTAGCCCGTCCCACTTCTCCATCCTGTTCTGCCCAAACACATCAGCTTCCAGCTTTCTCAGAGCCAACAATTCTCATCCAGTGCTTTTTTCCCAATTCAAAAGGGGCCCATCTCTCTTTCCAGCTCTATCACACCCTTTTAAAATCACTTTCTTTACTCTGTATTGTCTTAAAATACAGGATGGTGAGATCACAAAGAAGACATAGTTAAAACTACAAATTGAAGGAAGAGTAATATTCTTATAAGAAAAATATCCACACTTCCTCCAGACTGACTTTTTTACTAAAGTTATTCAAATTTCCTAAACTACAGGGTAATTATTTTCAAATGGTAGCCCACAGACTTTCAGGTTCCAGGGAATGTTTCTGCAGGGGAGTATGTAAAGAAGAGCCATTTTTGATGACTGTTAAAGCGGACTCTTCAGTAACGCTGGAAACAACTGTCGGTAGGCTTACATTTGTCATTGACGGCTTTGCTGTTTTACTAGAATGTATTTATGGTGTCTACAGATTAGAAGGAAAGCAAAAAAATCATTACAATAATGCATTTTTCAGAAGCTATTATGATCAGTGAGTTTGATGTGTTCCATTATATCTTCTTCTCAAACCATTAACCTATTGGCTCAAAGCCAGGACCCCACGTAAAAAGGTTCCACAAATGAAAGAAAATGTGGTGCCAAAAAGTAAAGGTTTGCTGTGCAATACGTGTGCACTGCCTCTCATATAAAGTGAAAATAGACTCTGCACCATTCAGCATAGTCCTCTTAGTTTGTTTTGATAATTCTTAGTTATAAATACACTTAGCAGTATGTCCTCACAAGCTGTTTGCAGAACCTTCCAAATAGGAGTTTGGCTGGGTTTGCTGATTTTTAAAGTAAAATGTGATGAGAAAATCAGAGAAGACTTGATATCCTTAGTAGGGTGTAGCTGTGCACTGTAGACTTTCATTTAAGGTTGCAAAAAAGGTAACCAATACCAATACTAGATGATTCTGGGTAAAATGTCAGAGGATTCAGGGGGACCTGTTATGGACCTACTCACTCCTCAGATGCCAAGTGACAGAAAGGGTCAGGAATTGGGAGACTGATGGATGTCTAACTGATATTAGGTCTTACAACTTTTCTGACAACCATTGCAGTTAAGACTGCGCACTTTGAGACTGAAAGAGACCTGTAGGTGTCTCTACTAAGGGACTAAGAGTTGGCACAGAATGCTTTCAACCATGAACTAGATGAGAAAAGCAATACATTCCTGCAGATTAAGAACCAGAAGGACATTCTCAGAGGTGAAATCACAGATGTTCTAGAATGCCCTGCATCATTCCTAGGCTATCCTCACAGCATGAAAGTTTTTGAGTTTTTGTTTCTCTGAGGTAGTTTGTTGGGTCTATCCACTGTATAACTAGAAAACTTTTCACCACACACTGTGTAATAAAAATGTACTTAAATTTCGGATTCAAAATTTCAGACTTGTGTTTCAGATAATCCTCTTTCAAATATCAACTTTTTGTAAATTTAGTTTATTTTTAACTACATTTTCCATGTGATCTTATGTTTCTTTGGATGATACTGAGAAGAGCCCTAGTTGATGGAAAGGACAGCATATGTTGTTTGCTATAATTTTTTCCACCTAATTTTTCAGATATGAAATAAAGATATAATAGTTCAACATTAATGCTGATAAGACTATTGTTTTACTAGAAATGGTGAAATGAGGATTCTTGTTTCATCAGATGGGAGCTGTTAGCTGGCCTTTTTTCCAATTGCACTATTACCTACTAGTGCCATTCTGAAGGTTTTAGTCCTTCCTTTAGGAATATCTTTTAAACCCATCAGGACATTGGAAATATTTCACTGAACAAGACCTTAGTTTTTGTCAATGTTTAAAACAAATAAACAAGCAAGTTTCTAATTTTTTAATAGTCCTGGCAGCTGTGGAGAGAACTCGAATGTTTCTCTCAGTAGTCCCTTGTTGTGCTTGTGGTGGTTGGTTAGTGAGCCCTGTGGTTAAACTGGAATGAAGCAACTTGGAAACAGAGCAGGAAATCAAGCAGAGACTTGCAGGCAGAGCAGCGTTGGTGGTATAGTGGTGAGCATAGCTGCCTTCCAAGCAGTTGACCCGGGTTCGATTCCCGGCCAACGCATCTGCATTTTTGACACCTTTCCCAGAGGTGCAGTGCTGCCATCCACAGGAACCTCGAGTAGATGGAGAAAGGGGTCACCGGGAACCTTGTGAGACTCAAAGTGGAGAGATGGGCAAAATAATGCACTCCCATTGACCTTGAAAACCTGCATTGTCAGGAAAGGACCTGAGGGTCTTGGTGGGCACCACGTGGCCCCAGCAAGGTGCCCCTGAAGGAATGCGAGCCAAGGATGGACTTGGCTTTGTTAGACAAAGTACTGTCCATAGGCAGAGGGAGGTTCCCTTCTACTGGGCACCGGTGAGGCCACCCTTGGAGCAATGTCTGTGTCGAGTTCTGGACTCCTCAGTACTGGAGAGGTATGGGAATACTGGGGAGAAACCAGTGAAAGGGCTACAAGATGGTTAAAGTGCCGCAGAAACACTTCTGCTGTGAAGAAAGACTGGAAGAGCTGTTTAACCTGCAGAACAGAGGGCTGGGACGGTTAATCTTATTCATATATATAAATAGCTGAAGGGAGCATGTAGATAGAATAGAGGTTGTGCTCTGTGGTGCCCAGTGGCAGGACAAGAAGGAATAGGCACAAACAGACACATGAAACATTCTCTCTGAACATTAGGAAACCCTTTTTCACTATGAGGGTGACCAAGCACTGGCACAGGTTGACTAAAGAGTTTGTGGAGTCTCCATTCTTGGAGATATTTAGAAACTGTCTGGACATGGTCCTGGACAACTGCCTCCAGGTGTCCCTGCTTGAGCAGTGGGGTTGGACCAGATGGCATCCAGAGGTCCCTTCCAACCTCAGCCACTCTGTGATTCTGTTTGTCAAGCCAAGCAGTCAAGCTAAAGGCAGAACTGAGGGCAGAGGACCAGTACAAGATTTCTCTAGGAGTGGGCACAGCACCAGGAACTGGACTGAGAGACAAGGCAGCCAAAGCACGAAGTGTTACTCCAGCAGAGCTTGAGGAATTCACACAAGCTGTGGTTCACTACAGAGCCAGTAGCTAGTGCCTTCAGATGATACATCAAAGTTGAGAGGTAAGTACCTCCCAGGATGATTCACTGTCTGAGTGCTCTTTCGGTTGTCTGAGAATGCCCAGCAATTTTGGTGATGCAATTAATCACTGTCAATCCCATGGCTCAGATTCCTTTTATACGAGAAACCTGACTCTTGTCAAGTGTTTCAGAGAAAATGTTCTATGCCAAAGCAATTTTGAAATATTTTCTATTAGACTTCCAAAAGCTGTTTATATGACAATTGCAGACAGGACCTACTCACATGGTAGGCTGCAATGAATGGACGAAAATGAGAATATATTAAACGTTCACTTCTTTCATTTCAGTCTATTTTCTTTTTTCTTCAAGAGGGAAAAAACACACTTGTAGGTTTATAGAAATCAAAAGAAGCAAAGGGCTAAAGGAGCTGAGCTAGCCTAAGGAGAAGTTTTAGCCATTTGCACTTCATAGCTAAGAATGAGTAATGACTAGAGTTCCTAGGAGGAGTGAAGAATGGGAGATACAAGCTGTGGAAACATGATAGATTTACAAAGGCTTGATATTTTAAAGAAGATGAAATCAATCCTCTGTCCTGAAAGAGAAGAGGTTCTGGAAGCTGTGGGTGGGTGCTATGCAGGAGGTAATGGACCGAAAATCAAACCAGAGGTGTTTTAGCTGTCCAGATTCTCATTGCAACTTGTATGTTCCTAAACCTAAGCTAATGGGTCAAAATGATCAGCTGCTCTGCTTGAATCAAATTAGACTTCTGATGGGAAAAAAATGTTTACTTGTTTGTATAAGCCTGGATGACACTAGAGGGAAAATCCTCACATGAAAGCCTGGAAAATGCTCCAAAAGAGGTGGTGAACCACCTAGACACAGAGGAACACAAGGGATGCTCCACTTCAGAGTGAGCACAGTGACTCAGCGCATTCAGATACAACTTCATTCATAGAACTGAATCATAGAATCAGAGAATCACAGAATGGCCTGGGTTGGAAGTGACCTCAAAGATTATCTAGTTCCAACTCCCCTGCTATGGACAGACAAACCCTTCACTAAACCAGATTGCTCTGAGCCCCATCCAACCTGGCCTGAAACACTTCCAGGGATGGGGCAGCCTTAGTTTCTCTGGTCAGGCTGTTCCAGTGCCTCACCACCCTTAAGTAAAGATGTTTCTTCTAATATAAATATAATTTTTTCTTATTAATCTAAAACTACTTTCCTTTTGAAACCATTTCCCCTTCTCCTGTCACTACATGCTCTTGCACAAAAGTCCCTCTCCATCTTTCTTGTAGTTATTTCACATTGATTTATTCCTCCTTTTGGAAACAGGAAAAGAACTTATCTGTTGCTAGCATGGATAGCTTAGAAACAGAAGTGAGAACTTTCTAGCGGTAACTGCTTTCTGTCTACTTACTCACTGCAGAGCACAATGTCTAAAATGTCTAAATTATCTACAAAATTGGCAGTATCCTTCTTAAAAAAAAAAAAAAAAGTCCTTGAGCTTTCCGTTTACAATAATCCAAACAAGAGATTTCATTATTTTAAATATCAATGATATTGATTTTTTAAAAAAATAAATTGTTTAAAAAATTAAGATGCTCACTGGTATCATTCTGCTGGTTTCTTCGGCTGCTGCGGTTCTCTATATTCACATTTTAGCATTTGCCTTACAGTTAATTAACATAATTTTAGAGTATGAAACACAGACATTTATTCAGTGTTTGTTACAGTCTTAGTGAAAGTAAGCGCAAAAATACTGAGGGTCTTGCACTTGTACGTTCTTGGAGCTTACAGGAAAAGGAAGGAAGGAAGGAAGGAAGGAAGGAAGGAAGGAAGGAAGGAAGGAAGGAAGGAAGGAAGGAAGGAAGGAA
>JAWWES010000081.1:11696655-11734560 GCA_035583135.1 Lophotriccus pileatus | reverse complement strand
GACCCTGTGGTGCAGATCCATGGAAAAGCAAGTGTCCCCTTGCAGTCCATGGAAGACCTTACAGGACCCTTGGGTAATCCCAGCCTTCGGCCTTAGCCCAGGACGGAGGTAGGCCCAGCCCTGAGGTCTACATAGAAGAGAGAAAGAGACAGAGAGAGACAGTTCCAGCTGTGACAAACTGAGATTGTTGTCCTAGAGATAACAGAGAGGAACTTTCAAATGCTGCAGAATTCTTTAGAAGACCTGTAGCTTTGAAAGTGGAAAAGAAACCGTTTCTCCTCCTGGACTGATACAAAGGGGGGAGGGGTATTTCTGTAAATACATAGTGCTTTTACCTAATTAGAATTGTTGTAGATGTAGTCCTTTAGTTCTTATTCTGCTAGTAATAAATCCTAATATTATTTCTCCCCAGTCAAATCTCTTTTGTCTGCATAAACCTTCTCTCAACTTAGAGCAATTTTGGGGGGAATGGGAGAAGTTGGTCTAGGGCAAACCCACGACGTACAGTTTCACTTTAGAACAAACTGTTGATGACTAACACTTGTACTCTGCAGGTATTAATGAACATTGAGATCCCTTCTCTTTGGAAACTCATGAATAGGAAAAGAAAAAGCAGCTTCCTTAAAAGAAATTATGTTCATTAGTAAGTGAAAAAGCGTGGCAGCTTAGGTGCTTCTATAGCTCCTATTACCATTACGTTAGAGCAATTTAGAGTCTTTAGTATACTCTGTGAAGTAGTGAAGAACTGTCATTCCCAATTTTGCAGATGGGTGAAAAAGGCAATGTAGCTACATTTTGTGTCTCTAAGGCATAAAAAAAGCCAGCTGACTGCCTCAGGAAAATCTTTGACAGAATAGATACTTGAATCCAGGTTTTCTAATGGACTGACTAGTGGACTGTTTATTCCATCCTGCAGTTGGAAAAGTTATTTTAAAACTGTAAAGATACCTTTTGGTGCCTCAGAACAGTTTCCCCTCAGCAACTTCTACCAGCAGTTTGTATTCTGGTGCCTCTCTCCATTATCTTAATTTCTCCCTGTAGCTTTGTAGACACCTCCCTCCACTTCTTTCATTCTACCCATTCTACTTGGAATCTGGCCCCGTGCTCCCCAGTCTGCTATTCAGTGTTGGGAAGAGGAAAGGACAGATCATTAGTGCTCAATGGTTTTCTCAGCAGGTAATCCTAGCCAGATAAATTAGTCCATATTTAAAGCCCTAGGTCAGAGGGCTTTACTTTGTGGACAGTGGGAGGGTCTGAGTTCCTGTGCAGCGAAGACAAGCCCTTAGAGAATGCCTCAGTACAAGCAGTGCTTTTGCTGGCAATTAGAGCCAATTTGGTGTAAAATTATAGGTCTTGTGTCTTTGAACAAGTATGCTGAAACAGTTATCTCTCCAGCAATTTTGTGGTACAGACTACATTCACAACAAAGCTGTGTGAATCCATGAGAGATTTTCATGGGGAATCAGGGTTAGAAACATCTAGCTCTTGGCACTCTAATTAGGTATAGTTTGTTTTGCTGACTGCAGACTTTAAAACCTCCTGCTATCCTTCATGTATGGTAGAATGTGGTAGAACTAGTAAACCATTAGGGCCACAATATTTCTCTAACCCTCTCTAAATTCTGGAAGTTTCATACCAGAGAGGATCACCCTGCCCGCATGGGGCTGGTCATTTCGGTGCAGGAGAGGGGCTGAAGTGACATGATGAAAAGGGGAGAACTTCCTTCTCTGTCCTCCTTTCCATCTGCTGTGGTGTGAGCCCTTGATCTCATTTGTGTCCTTCTGAAGCCCTTACTCATGACATATATATTAATAATCAACTGGGAGGCATAGCTCCATCAAAGAAGGGTTAAAAGAAGTTAGTGGTATGGCATTAAGCAGCCTGGAAAATCTGTCAAAAAAATCTGGATAAGCACCTAGGTCAATTAGACCTCACTGAACTTTGTCCTGCCAAAGTTTTTTGGCTGTTATTTTAAAATTGTATCACGTATGGATACACTACACTGTTGTTACAGGAGGGTAACCTTAGCCATAGTTTAACTAAAGTGTTATGTGTTGTGAATCTGTCCAGATAACTCAGTTTGACCACCAGTATGAGACAACTTTTCATTCAGAGACTTTTGTTTTACATTCTATATTAGGTTTACTTAATATAGATTACCAGATACTCCAGGGAGAATCAGCTGCCATCACTGTTTATCTGTCTGTGCAGAAATCAAATTAAATAACATATCTCAATCCTTAAAGCAAAGTGGCAGTGTCTGTTCTGGTTCCATTTTCACTTGCTCAGCACTTTTTTTTTATTTAAGAGAAGAAACCTCTTCATGCTTTTTCAGGAATTCTCTAAAGATTAGTTTAGATTCACTAACAAGGGAGCCTAGTGGAAACTCCATAATGTTCCAATTTTCCACTTCTTCACCACAGATGTATTTTCTACCTAGGACAATTACATGCATCAGGATGGATCATAAAATGGTATTTACTAAATTTAATTTACAGTCTCTTATGTTTCCAAGTTAACTTTTGATTTTGGTGGAAAAAGACATAGCCTTAAACCCATCAAGCTGCCTAAAAAAAAAAAACTTACTTTTTTTAAAAAAGCAGATTTATCTTCTAACTATGAAACATGAATTGAATCTTTGTGGATTAAGCAATGCTTGGATTTCAGTGATGCACTGAGATAAACACATTGTTTTTACACCCCATGAAATGTGTTTAGTCAGGACTCATACTACATTTGTGCATAATAACTAGAGTTTGCCAGAGATATTCAGATACAGTAGTTTCAGAAGAGAATTACCATGCTTTCAAACTGAATCACTTTCTATTGGATCACATATTTAAAAAGAAACCCAATATTTCTTGGCTGATATTGAATGGCAACTCTATCAAAAAATAATTATACTATACTGGTCCCCATCAACTGCATCTCCATGGGCATAGCCTTCCCTGGGTCTCCTGAAAACTGCTGTCTGCACTGTCTTTTTAGGATATTGCAGATATTTAATAGGAATAAATGATACTCTGGGAACTTATATACCTTAATTCTTAGATGAGGCTTCTATATCATTCCTGGGGGATTTTTAATCCATGGGCATAAGGGTGAACCTCTGCAAATTTGACACTGTAGAGCATCTTCAATAGTGGCAAAAAAAAGTAATAGTCTATACACAAAAGTAATGTTTGGAATGCATGAATATATTCTAATTGGTTTTCAAGTGTTCAGGACAGAAGACTGATGGGCTTTTACACATACTTTGGCAAAAACATTAATTCTGAGATTTCAGCAGTGGTTGGAAAGAGCAATAGCATGTGCCCAGCTGATTCTGGAGCCAAAATGCAAACTTTCTGTGCAACATAGCCTAAAAATCTTTGGTTAAATACCCTTACTGACCTCTGGCAAATAAGTGAGTACACTCAACCCAGCTAGGTAATGTCAGGCTTTTGTATCCCAGAATGCACTGTTAATCTCCCTCAATTTTGGCAAGTACTCGTGATACTTGCCTTCTGCCTTTATGGACAAAGTCACCTACCACATCCATTTTCCACGGGTAATTCTCAGTTAAATAACATTAGCCAGCACAAAAGCAGTCTATGGCATCAGAAATAAATGTATTTCCTAGGTAGTCAGAAAAACCACAGGATGCAATATGAAGGAGACCAAAAATGCTTTAAGATGTTGGTTGTTGCTGCTGTGAGGCAGAAAACATTCTTATGTGCCTGCCTTTGCTGTAAAACTGATCAGTGCTTTTTCCAACACTGTTTGGACAGAAAAGAAAAACAAAGTATCTATTTCACTATATAACAAATATGGATATCTAATTAATGTCTTTTCAATGATGAACTAAATTTTGGTTTTGGAAGGAAAGAATATGTCCGAAAACATGACATAACTATTTATGTTAGATACTCTATGGATTTAGATCTGTGCTGGTCCACTGAGCTCAGTTGAATGGCACAGACTTTCTAAGAACTGGCACTTTAATTTTAAACCAGCAGAAAAAACCCGCCTGCTCTCTAAATTTATAAATTATTGACACAGGATCAGGGAGACTGCAACACCTAATTGGCCCCTCTGGTCAATTCTCAATGGTCCTGAGAAGTTCATTGGTTTCAGATAAAGGATTTTTGCTGAGATGTAGGCTGAAATATTCCCAGAGTTTGAACAAATTCATGTTCTTTCTTTGTTTTTTAAATAGCATATATCAAGGCCAAGTCTTGGAAAGGAACAATGAGGGCAAGGTATGTGCTTGGTAAGGACAAATTTGAGATTTAGAATTGGCTTCTAACAGGGATTTAGTCTTGAAATATAGTATCTTAAAAAGCAGAGGTGGAATTTCAACTTCTTGTAACATTTGTGGTTGTAGATCTAGGAATTTATCTATGAAGTTAAATGTGTAGATAAATCTTCGATAAATCTTTAGAATTATCCAACTCTGTATTTAGGTATCAGTTGTTTTATTATTTCTGTATCAAGTACTAATATCACACTGTTATGTGTGATATTAGTACTTGATACAGAAATATTAGTACTTAAAATATTTATGCAAAGGTGATGCACTAAGGAGGTGCTGACACTGAGCACAGATAAAAATAGAAAAGATTGTGTCCAGCACCTTGGAGATGATCAGACCTTTACTACTGGGCCACCTTCACCTTCGTGGGATTCAAATAGATGAGTTGCCTCTAAGAGTCACCTTTAGCAGCTTAATCTAAGCTCATCACTTTTAAATTTGATTGTTAGAAACCATCTTCCACTAAAGACACAGAATCCTGCAGAAACACTAAGTTTACAGGCAGAAGGCATGCTTTCTATAAAAGCTTTTAATAACTTTCCTAGAAGGGACTCTATAGTCATTCAAATTGAAAACATACAGTTTAAGATGACTGCATATTTATTCACAAAATTAAAAATCTGCTTCAAAGGAGAATGAAGAAACATTTTTATTCATGCACCGGGAAAAGTTTGCTCTATTCAGAAAATCTAGCCTTCTTATTATAAGTTATGACCAGTTAAAAATATTTCAGAAGCCAAATATTACACATTCTCAGAAGACCATAGTCAACCATTTCCATATTTACTATTTATAACCTTTCTTTGACATCATGGGACTATGCACAGATGTAAGCAGAGACACTAGTAAATGCATTGGCATGGTAGAGACTTGAATGAGGATTATAATGACTGCTTTGAAGAGAGAAGAAGCAAAATAATGAAAAGAAGAATTAATATATGGCCTGATAATTATATAAAAATGAAATTATTAAGCAAAAAGCCATTTTTATTCAATTTAACATGATTTTGGTAATGCATATGATATTCTCAAGGCTGTTGACGCAGACACTCTGCAATTTTGATAATATGAACATTCCCAGTCCTTTTCTTTTCACTATTTGATATGCTGTCCAGGTTTGGTGCACTGGGGAGACCCTTCTGTAAGGACATACTTCTCCAGTGGCTTGGAAGAATCAGAGGCACCTCTTTGTTCCCGCAGGGTTGTTCTTCCATCTAACTCACATTGTACCAACGCTTCCATGGGGAAGGGCAGGTCTGAAGGCCAGGATGGTAAGTGGGGAACCTTCAGGGAGAACCCACAAACTGGCAGTTTCATTGATGTTATGATCTGCAATAAGTTGAAGCAACAAATGTTCACACATATCAGCACTTTGGAAAGTGGGATTTCTTTTTATTTTGGAGCTAACAGATAAGATATGAAGCCAGTATCATGGACATTGGTATAAAACAAAGAATCAGCTTTTTCAAGAAATGAGCTATTAGCTTCTTGTATTCTGACCACATGCCAAGTTAGGTTAAATACATTCTGCCAACCTAAATCCCTTTGGCAGTTTCAGCTGTTCTAGTTACTCTTTGCTTCTCCTTCTGAGGCCAGAGTCTACCACTGAATGTGAATGTTTCCACTGACTTGCATCCAAGGGCAGATTTTGGCTGCTGGAAATAGTTGTGTACTGTAGCGCTACTGGCCCTGAACTGATTTCTTCCATTCAAGGGGTAGCTGCATTTCACTGAAATGATGATCCTTTTATTCATACAGGGTGTTTGGGAAAGGAATACGGAAGAGTATGGATAGAGAGCAAAGAATAATGGAGGTTTGAACTATGAAGCTTGCAGAGAACATTTGATTGCAATAGGGCCCTACTGACCTTTCTAAAATTGAGAGGCTGTGGTGCTTTTACAGACTGCTGACATTTGCAATCTTCAAAATTTGGACAGTCATAACCCACAATTAGGGCATACTAACAACCTCCTTATGAAGACAAATTCTTGATGAGACACAGATGTTTGTCAGGATTATAGGCATGTTAGAAAAAAAATCTAAGGAACTGAATTTGTGTTCTTCAAGGCATCTTCAGGGGTCTTTGCATTTCTAGTTAAAGAGTTGTGAAGGTACAGACAGCAAAAATGAGACAGTAAGTTTATTAACCTTGCATAGCACACTTACATATTGCTGTTTCCTTTGTAATAAGTGATATGTTTTCTTGGATGTTTTTTCAAGGGGCAGAGGATACTTGCATATATTTTTAATGAAGCTGAGGGCCTGCCTTTCCTCTCACAAATTTAGAAAGTCGGGGACCCTAAAACAGCACTAAGTTTTGTAGTATAAACTAGGATTGTGAGCATAGATGGTCTTGATGTAACATAAAAACAAATAAAAGGTGAGAATGTAATAATTTGTTACTAGGAAGCTGAATAATGAAAGGGGATTAGATAGCAGGTGTGGTGGGTGTAGAAATAGGGAATATGAGAGGGCTATAGCACCATCTGTTCATGCTGCTCTCTCACCATTCACTGGGTGTTTCTATTGCAGACCTCTAAACATCTGGCTGTACTGCTGGGGTTGCAGGCTGCACCCTTTGTTTGGAGGGGAAAGTGTTAGTTTTGTCTTGGAAGCTTTTTGCTCTCTTCGCACCCTCTTTGCTCCCATCTCTGACCTCAAACTCTGCCCATTAACTGAAACACACAGACAGTTCATGCAAATTTCATTCTTGCTAAAGAGAGTAGATCGAACAACAGCAAACAGAAGCATAGCCTGTGCTTTGTTCTGAATAAAACCACATGGGTATTAATCTGTGACCTGAGATAATGGCCCATCTTCTGTTTGCAAATGGACTCTGCTAATGGATGTCACAGCAACACCAGAGTAACTGTCATGGACTGAGACTTCAGTGTGCTTGGTGCTGCACAGCCAAACAGCAGAGGTATTCCTTGTCTCAGGGAGCTTACACAGGCATGCTATTCACCTGTGAATCCATAATTTTCTTTCTTGTTCTATATTCCAAATATTTGGTATTTTATAATCTTACTTATCAGAAGATTTTAAATAAATAAATGTTTAATAATACTAATAATGTTACTCGTACTACTACTACTATTACTACTAAAAATGTCTCTCAGAAGTTTAAATCTTTGAAGCATTCAAAAATTCTTGTAGTTTCCTCCTTTGGAAATACACAATTTATGAAGATTAATACATGTCTATTTCTTTTAAACCTTCACTATTTCCTTAGCAATGGCACTGAGCTTGTCTCCTGATCCCCATGCAGTTTCCTGTAAAGAATACATATTACCATAACCTTTGAAATGTAGTGGAAACCAGGAGTTTATTTCCAGACCTGGATCCAAAGTAAAGTCCTATTTGGGAGCTAAAAAAATATTTCAGTGTTGAAACATGTCTTTGATAGCTACGAAAAGCTTTTCCATGCTTTTGTGATTTAAAAATAGCTGCCTGTCTCCAATTTGGCCATTCTATAAACAGCATTGCCTATTAGTGACATCTGCTGGAACAGATAGCATTTAAACATGTTCAGGTTTCCTCCATGCTTGCTACCTGCCAGCATTCAGCTCCTAAGGGAAAAAACAACTCACACTGTGTTTCAGAGCACTACTTGGCCAGTGTGGGTTTGAATTTTTTCCTTATCCCACAGGACAACCGTTCTCCACCTTCTTCTTGTCCTGACATAAAGGGAATGACCCATATGCCAACATGACCAAGATCCAGAAAGTTATAAAAGCTTCATTGTAAGGCTAAATCCTTAACAGGGATTGGAGCAGTTTGTACGAAGGAAGAGAGTGGAAGTGCACTAAAGCAGGAAGTCATTAAAATAATGAATCACTTGGCAGCATCCAGTTTTTCTATAGGGTTTATACATTTTTTTGCAAGCAGATTTACATTTTTAGGAGTGTCAATTTAAGCTGCATCCTCCACATAGCTTTTCTTCTGCTGTTTCTCGCCAAAAAAAACAGCTGGAGGGGTTTAGTAATGAAATAAGATGGGAATCTTTTCTCTCTTCATGATACTCTTACAGTGCACATCTCTTTACTACTTAATGTTGGCTCTTACTGTAGCTGTAACTCTACAATTGCACCGTTTGATATATTTTGTACTTACTGTAGACTAGAACATGCATATTACTATATAACACTAGAGACTGAATTATTTCATAAATATATATGGGCATATGTGACTGAGACTGTAAGGTCAAAAATAGAAGATTTTTTCAAACTTTTCTTTCTGATTGGTCTGTGTTCTTATACAAGCAGCATAATAGACTGATCTCTGTGTAAAACAGTGAGAAGATATAGAGCTTTACTAGAGGAAGTCAGGAAACTGGTCTCCAAAGATAATAAGCCATCATATTATTTATTTTCCCCCCACTTTGTCAGGTTTTGTTTGGGACAAATACCAGTTTAGAGCAGATATCTGGATATCTACCTCTTTTCTGCCTAATTTTAGGTGGGATGAATAATTCCTGTCATTGACTACAAGAGCATGTAATTTTCAGAGGAAAGGTAATATTTGCAGGTGAAAGAATTATTTATTAGATCATTTTCTATATCTGGGAAAAATTAGCCAGTTTCTGAATATACAGTTTTTCCTCATGTCTGAAGTACATACAAGTCCTCAAACTGATCTGTATATCTTTGCATATGCTCCCTAGACCTGCTCCTGCTCTTCATATATTGATTTTAAACTTGGAACTCATTAGCTTTGGGAATTGAAAGGCAGTATTTGCAACTTCCTGCTTGCTTTCACTCCAGTTGGAAAGATGCAGTTAGTGTTTTTTCATGTCTTTTTTTTTTTTTTTCAAATCTACAGATCTGATCTGAGTAGGTCACAATTTATTCACAAACAAAACCTTTTCATGATTTAGTAGTCAAATCTCTAGACTGCATTGGCATTGTATTAAGTTGATTACATCCCAGGGACTTTCTGAAGAAGTTGATAAAGTAAAGCACGTCACCATCTCACTTGGATAATTTGCGCTATGATTATAGGATAATTAATCCCCAGCAGAGGAAGCAATTGTTTTAGGAAAAGGAATTGGATTCCAGCTATATACACATCATAACAAATGAAATGTGTAACTAAACAGATGCAATTTTTTTTTGTGACAGTATAATTTGAACTCTTTTATACAGTTCCCTGACCCTTACCAAGTCCAAAACCAAATTCCTTCTCAGCAATATCCAATTGTTTACCTGTTACTGAACACTCCTATTGTCAAAGCTTTATGCTGCTGTACTGTGTGGGGTCACTTAGCCTTAAGTGAGACAGCCAAGGCTGAAACAGAACTCCCAGGATTTTCTTCTTAGTCGGTGGGGTGTGATTCAGTCCACTGCAATTCAGACAAGTGCAAGCAGTGAAGCGACACAGCTCTGGAGGTGCCTAGGTTGTACAGGGAGTCTAAGGGGACTAAATTTAGACACTTGAAATTAGGTGAGAGAAAGTTCCCAGTGTTCTCTAATAGTAGCTTGTCCTTTCAGCATAGAAAAGACAGGAGACCAGCAGCCATTTCACTGTAGATTCCAGTTTGCCTGCAATGTATTTTTACCCCAAGGCATGGCTACACCTGTAATTAAGAGATAAAACAGCGTGGGTTATAATTGCCAAATGTATACCTGGATCTCAAGAAAACTATTTTTAGTTTATGCTGAAGTTCAACTCCCACATTTTTGTTCCTCTCAGTATCTAAGCTACTGAGATTTCAACGACATGTGACTGCAGTGCAGACATATCTATGGGAGATGCTGAGTATCACTGAATACCTTCTTCATGCGTCAGTAGCAGATCTGCTTCAAACCCTCTGTGGAAGACTTCTCCAAGTCCTTTTTGGAGCTGTTGTAATCTGAAAAGATAAGAACATCCAGAAGCTAGTATAAATGAAGCCTAACTGATGGTATTGTTTTCTATTCCTTTTCATTATAGACATTTTCATGTAAACCTAGACAATCTTTTCTCATTTTCCCTTCATGAGGCATTGGGCCCTCAGGTAATATCCTATACTGGTTTTATTTTTGTAATCAAATGTGACTATTAAGCACAATGTATATATGCTATACATTTGAATAAAATGGCATACATATTTTTTCTCTACAATATTGTAACTAAATTATAATTGTTTTCTTGGAAGAAGTCTGTTTTAACTCCATGTTCCCCTCTCAGGGGGGTATTTCTTTCACTTTAAATTGAGCTATAAGAACACTAGTTGCTTTTATTCTTTCAAAAATTGATATTACAATGATTGGTAATTTCTCATTTTCCTTATTAATTCCCCTTAGAATTCCTGACATATTTTTAAGTTGACTGCATCACTGTGCTGATAACACTAAACATCTTGTACTCCTTCTACAATCGCAGATGAATTAGTTTATTAAGCAGGAGGTTAGGAAAGCAGCCACTAGGATGGTCTTCCACTGATGTACAGCTGAAGACTGTTCCATATTTCCATGTTCATGCTTTCCTTGTTCTCAGTTTGGACACAGCTTTTCTATAGGAAATCAGCAACTTGGCATCCTCGGCAGGAAGCTCTGAACCTCCATTTTTTACAGGTGAAAGAAAGGTTCTAGAATGATATGATTCTCAAAATATCCTCTGGCATGCTGAGCAGGACATTAAAACCTGAATGCATCTCCCTTATTTTATTTTTTTTTTCTGAGCTTTTGAAATAATAAACCAAGTCTTTTGTAGTATTTAAAATACTTGCACTTCCTTTGAGACATAGCTTTCTTCTTTTACATCCTCACTGTCAAGGCAAATTCTGAAGATCTCCCTGGATATCACTAACTTAGTTATCAGAGCTGGAAGAAAGAGCCTTACAGTTCATGCCGTTGAAGGTGTGGCTCACTTTCCATTGAAATTCAGGTACTGTTTCCCATTTGTTCAGTAGAAGCAAGATCAAACCTTTACAATTATGGCAACTTTGTGCAGTCTGAAGAGCACTTGCATGACTATTTTCTAAAGTTCCAAGAGCAGTTCAGTTGCAACATTTGAACAACAAAAACAAAATTTGCAGATTATGATATAAAAGGTACATTTTACCACAGATTCAGCTCGATTAGCATCCTCTCTCACCTATATAATTTAGAGTTCCTTATGAAACAGGAAACAAAAGTGATAAGGCACCTCCACATTTTCATTTGCTTGGTTTGTTATGTTTTGGGTGAGAGCCAAAGCTCAGAAGTGGGGAAAAATATCTGGCTGGCATTTTACTAAATAATATAACCTTCTCTTTCAGCTTCAAAAGAACTACAGGATTTTGTTTCCTTTGTTTTCCTTAATATCTCCTCTTAAAGGGAACAATATCAAAGACAGGAAATCTGACTTTCTACAGGATTAAATGATTTTTGGTTCTCCATTTCCTTCAGATACACCCAGAAGCTTTTCTCAGTTACTCTCTCCCGACAAACCTGTTTTTCCACTTCTCTCTTTGCATTACAATTCAGCAGGTGTGTTGTTTTCTCAGGATGACCAAAACCTGCTTTTGCCTTCTGTTTCACTACCTTTAAAATTACCTTTATGAAATCAGAGCTGATGAGGCACACATGGGAAGCATCAGTAATTATATGACAATCAGTTGCACAAAATGAGTAATAGGGTTTCATGTTTTGCATTCAAAAAAAAAAAAAAAAAAGAAGTACCTTCTAAACCTTGAAAAGAAGTTAGTTATAATCAAGTTACAGATTGCCAGTAATCAAATTTGGTCGTGTACAATCTGAATGTTCAGGAGAGAAAATGAAGACATATGCTACATGAATATCTAGATATGCTTCCAGTCCTTAAAATGTCCTGTGCCTTACAATTTCTATACAGTGCTTCAGAATGTAAGGTTTATGTATGTCAGAGTGCAATGATCCTTATGTAATAACTGGCATAGGAATCAGTCTCTTGTATACGTTCAGAGGTGAGGGTGAGGGTTACAAGGAAGCTGAACAAAGTACATTAGTTGACTCATCTTCCTGAACTGAGAAAACATGCTCTCAGTCAATTGGCAGATATAAAACCAGGTTAAAAGCCAGATTTTGAAGGAATTCATTTTGCACACTTTTATCCTTCCTTTCACCATCACAGATCTGAAAGAACAGCCAAAGTAAAGACCATTTATAGCACTAAGGACAGGAAACAATTTTCGTTTAGCTACTGGTAATTCGGTAGTTGTTCTGCTTGACATATTTCAGCTTTCTTGTGGGACGGAGAAAAGGGAATATTGACAAGGAGAGATACTTGAGTACTTCTTGAAATCTATAGAGATTTCCAGGCTAGACCGTAAAAGGGGAATATTTTTTTTCTTTTGGACAGACATCCTATTGGCAAGAAGAGAGCAAGCAATTGTTCTCCATCACTTTGGGCCGACAAAGTCTCGGTGGTCAACCCACTCAAGTTAGTGGCTCTTTGTCAATGAATCTAACTCAATCTTTTCTGTCTGTAGCCAGTACAGTTTCTTTTAAAAGCCATTATTGTGAAATAAATTACAGCTTCAAGTCTCATCAGTTTCTTAAATGGTTAGTTTTTACAAGTGTCACCAAAAGCAATCAGAACTGTGATGAAATATAATATACTTTTAAAAAACATGTTTTTCAGAATAAATGTAAAAGCCAAGCCCCTATATCAGTGAAAATTGTAATGACTGTCTTTCTCATCCAGCAGTATATTACAGATATGAAACAAATGGTTATGTTGTTTTATAAAATGTCACTATGTAAAAGGATGTTTAAAGAGGAAAATTCTAAACTAGGTAATTTTGGGATGCCACTACAAATGAAAAACGAAGCTAGTTTGGTTACTTTATATTTTCACGATACTGTGTAATCACAACACCCTCAAAGAAGGACACAAAACTGTATGGTTTATCCTTTTTTCTTTGGAAGGTAAATACATTTCTTATATTTTCATAAAACGTGAATTCCTTACTTGTATCTTACATCATGGTATTTGAATTGTATGGCCAATGTAGCTTTCTTTCCCTAAATCCAATATAGATCTGACACCTGAGAAGGCAAGTGAGGCATAAAATAGCTGAGCCTTTTTGGGGGAAGAGGCAGCAAAACAAACACTAAAAAACAGCAAATTACCTAACACAGATTTCCATCATTGGCTTCATGATATGAAGATCTGTTTCCCTGGATTCTTCACCTTCTCCTTCAGAATGTCCCTGTAATAGAAACTGTTTGTGTATTTATTACGTATTTAATTATGAAATGCCTTAAATGATTCCAGCTGATTCCAGGATTATTTAATCCATGTGCATCTGCTAATTCATCAGGTTCATCAAGTTCATCAGCTAATTCAGGGTTTGGATATCATTATGGAGTGCAAGCAATGTACAGATAAGTTACAAAGAAAGAGATTCAAGAATAAAAGATACAAACAGGGAGAAAATCAGTAGTCCTTACAATTGAGTGAAGGCATTTTTTCTACATGCAGGACTAGGATTAAACCCACCAAAAAAAGTAAAATATTTCTTACTTTATAATGTTTTTTTTTCCCCACAAATTTCTACAAATGAACCAGTGCGCCTGAAGCTGGAATTTCCCCATGTAATTTGGATCCATAAGTTATTCATTTTGTATCACAGGAAAAAAAAATCAATTGAATGATATAACAGTTAATTAAAATGTATACTCTCAGTTATGGTAGCAAGCAAATTGCCAGCAGATTTCATATTCTTCATTCATTAAAGTTAAAAAGAATAATATTGAAAGAGGACATTCAAGAAGTATTACAAAACCCCAGATGCTTCCTATGTTTAGATGCCTGTAAACAATAAGAAATATTTCAAACAAAGTAAAAAAAATCCTGAGGTTATGATAATTCATCTCTTAAGAATTTATATGAATAAGTTCAGTTAGTTGTGTTTGTTTCTTGGTTTGGTTTTGCTAAGGTAGGGTCATCTGACTTGCTATCTTGCGAACGCTTCTGCTTTGTATTGGGCAGTTAATTTTGAGGTGGTTCTGACAGTGGGTTTTTAATCCACATTTTCCTATAGTCACTACAATATCATACTACCCTGTATTGATGTGGTATGTTGTTGTCTTACAAAGACAAATTGTTTTCCCTTAAACAACATTATTTATTTCTACCTTCAATATTTACTGATTTGCTTATGGTGTAAAAGAACAATTCATGTACTTACAGGTCAAAAGGGTTATTATGGAGGTTGAATAACTTCACACAGAAGTTCAGGACAGAGGTTTAGTTTCAAACTTTCTGAAGGAAAACTTAATTTTTTATTACAGAAATAAACTTGAGCTAAATTGTGGTCTAAAATCTGGTAGCTAGTGTTTTGATATGAGAACCATACATTACACTGAAGTGAGACATGACAGTGGAAGAGGGTTTAATCTCAGCCTGGCTAATTTATCATGTTCTTTTATTCTTCCTGCCTTCAGTGTATGAATTCTTGGCATGAGAAAACACCACATAATCCTGTGGAGTCTTTATTTTTTATTTCAGATTATAATCTGAATTACACATGATCCATAGGCTGCAGTCAGAGCTTCTGGGAGGTTTCCATGTGCCGTATTTTGTTCTACAGATATTTTCCTGCTATATGAGATCTTACTCCATCATTCCAAAACCTTATCCACATCAACTCTCTATACGAGGTGCTTCAGAGATAGGTGACATGACTTCACAGGAGCAGCAAGTAATCTCTTCCACCACATTAGATCTTAATTTCTAATACTTACACTTGTGAAGCACAAAGATAAAATGCTCCTTTCATTGTTTTTGGGGATAATTATCAAAACCCAAAATGCTCTTCATACTACTGTACATACTTTTTTTCTCAGTCTATTTGAAAGCATTCAAATACTTGAACTCAACAAATTCCCTGTAACAGAAATTCTGCATTTTTATCTCTTTACTAAGGAAAGCAAAGATAGTTTTTATTTTCTGAAAACAGGTTTTTCTATAATTTTTGTTATTCCTCTTATTTCTCAGCAGTCTGAGATGGGATAACCAGTGTGAACATAGTATGCCAGCTGAAGATACACCTCTGATATCAAGAGATTTATGTTTTTGTTTATTCTCTGCTCCGTTCCTTATATAACTTAATGTTTTGACAACTTAGCAATTCACACCAAACAGAGGGTAACAGGATTCAAACAAAATCAATTAACACTTCAAGTTTTTCCCATACTCCATCTGTTCCTGTAGTACAGGTACAAAAGCTGATATTATGCTAAGACTAAATTTAAATTTTATTTACTTCTATGCAGTGGGAACCATTAGTTTGTCTGAGCACTTCTGTAGTAGAAAAAATTGTTGTTTGTTCAGTCATAAATACGAGTCCTACTTGAGTCCTTAAGGTAGCCAAGATCAAGCCAATCTTGGAGGTAGCCAAGATCAAGCCAATCTTGGTAGTACATTTGGAAATTTCACTGAATTTCCATGATGTCTGCTTTGCTTTTGGGAACCAGTGTATCAGTGACTAGGTTACCTAGCAGTCATAGTTTGTGTCTTAGTTGAAAACAAAGCAGAACCAGATGATTATGCTGGCTGCTACTGAAGACAGTAGATTATGTTTCTTCCGTATATTAGAAAAACTCAACCTGCTTTTTAAAGAATCTCTGGATTTTCTTCTACCAGTATTAAAACCTGACATGTCTGAATGATCAACATTAAAGATTAATGGTAGGATTTCTTTCCTTCCTTCCTTTCCAAACCTCATGAATTCAATATGTATTGAAAAGATCAGGAATTATTCTGTACATTCTATGTAAGGTATTAACCTCAGAAACTGGACATACAAGGCTTGCACTTTTAAAAAATGCCTTTAGAAGTCAAGCTAATGTCCACAAAATTTCAGACAGGATTTTATTCCTTCTAAGAAGGATGTTGCAATCTATAAACAGTAATCCTTGTGAAGCAAAGAAATTTTATCTGGCAAGTAGAAAGAATATGATTTTTGTTTTTACTTTTTGTATTTTGACTAATAGCTAGCGTCTATATCTGTTCCTTAGATATTGATAAAATTAAAACAAAATGCTGCCTGCACCTGGATAGATTTTCACCCTAGAACACCTACTTATTGCCTAAGCTATATGTCTGTCTGGTAAGAGATACAGGGTAACTTAAATATTTGCCGAAATTCCTTAATTTTAAGTTGATTTGTGACTTAGTAAAGAAGAGGTTTCTTTCATGTGGTTAGGCAGTTGTCTTATCATGGTATCTCTCCAAGGTTTAAGAATAAAAAGAGCCTGTGATGTTACACCACTTAAGCTAATTAACTTTCCATTGATTTTGATGGGCTGGATCTCCTTGGTTTTCTGGGTTCTCGTTTTCCAGACTTACTTGAGAAAGCTGATCCATTATGCAGTCTTTTCTGTTTCCCTTATCTTCCCATACCTTTTCCCCTGTCCTTTATCACATCTGATTTATGTTCTCATAATAAGACATCATGGTGTTATTTTTTTTCCACTCCCTCTTTGAACTGCCTTTTGTTCAGAGAGCATAGTGCTAGTTGTGATTATACTGAAGTTTTATCTAAATGCACATGTCTGATGAGAAGAATGAACATCCACCAGTGTTTCTGATGATGGAAATGGGTGACAAGGCTGGGGATAGAACTCCACTGTCCTGCACTTTACTGTACTTCAGTGGCAGGAATTTAATCACATAAACAGGACATTCAGAGGAGTTTCAAAGAAAAGAAAAGGGCCTGGCAAACATAGTACTTAGGTAGCATTACTGTGTAATTTAGTGGGGTAGGTTAACTTTGCTTTGGAGGAAAAATAATTTTTGTTCAACATCATCGTCAATTAGTGTGATGTGACACAATGAACACAATGGATTCAAAGGATTGTTATCTGCCTAACACACCAAAAAGGGATTTTCTCTTCTACATGGTTTATTCTGACATTTAAAGGGAGTTTAACATCACCTAACTTTAAACACTTAAAAGTACAGCATCTATTGATCCAAATCACTCTCCAGACAGACCTAATGTGGAAAAAAATCCTTTCTGTTATAAACATTTGGCTACAACAGATGAATGATTCTGCATTGTCCTAAGGAAATGTAGGAAGCTGCCTTAGACCTCATGACTAGAATCTTTAACCCAAGGTAGATAAATACTTTTGTTTAGATTAATCCTTATTAGAACACCATCTTCTGCCTAAAAAGGTCCAAGACTCTCTACTGCTAAAATATTTATGGGACTTCAGTGGGTCAGTGTTGTGAACAAAGAAAGAAGTCCCCTTCACAAATAGGAAGGTTTGCCAGTAACCTCCCAAAACTCCCAATTCCCATTTGAAAACAAATAGTAAAGACATGTAACATACTCATGACAAGAATTTTTTTTTAGCTTTTTCATCCTGCAGTAACTTCCCATTTAAAATAATTTTCCAAAATATCATAAGCCTGAGAAATATGTGAGTCTAACATTTTGATTTTTTAAAATTAATCTAATATTTTTATTCCTGGGAGTTGTATGCCTTGGATTTTTTTTTTTCCCCTTTGGTTCTGAAAAAACTGACTCTGAAGCTGCAAGTCTCTCTGTGGAGTGGAAATCTCAGTGTCCATATATTTCCAGATTTTTCTGAACTATGCAAGCCTTTGACAGTACTTTGCCTCTACCATTCAGACAAATAAAAATATGCTGTCTTCAAAGAAGTGTAATTTACACTTTAATTCATATTTTACTCCTATACAGCCACAGTGAATCAGAAATACACTTTGTGAAATAAATGAGCTACAGACATTTAATGGTTTTATAGCCAAGAGAAGAAACATACAGAAATTCTTAAATCTTTTCTGTTTTAAATTATACTCTGTGCTTTGAAAGAGAGGTAGGGTTTTTTCACATTTATTCATCTTATTTTAGGCTGCCAGAAATGAGAAAGGACAAAAGCTGCAATTAAACTCTACTGTTCCATGAAAAAAAAAAAAAAAATCTGTACAGCTGTTTTCACAGACTGCTTCAGCTTCTTGAAAAAGTTATTTACACTCTTGTGTTCACAACTATATTAAATCCTCAAAATAACTATGTTGACTGCCTACTTTAATTCTTGTCATCAAAATTACTTAAAAGCCGTTCTGGTAGTATAAACAATTCTTCAAGGAATTTACATATTCCCCAGTTTGAAGAAATTCATTTAGCAACACAGAACACAAGACGTCAACACTTTTCAATCACATGCTAATTAAACTGAACTATATGTTTGCAGAGTAAATGTGAACAACATGCATAAAGAACAGCAGCCTCCATTACCATTATTTTTCAGAGTGTGGCTACATTTTAGTTCTAGTCTCTGATTTAGTCCATGATAATTTAAAAGGGACACTTCTAAACAGCCACTATTTTTTATGGAAATCCATGAACAATATTCTGCTTTGAAAATATTTCTGCATATAGCTCATCTTATTTTTCTTCATAAGCATTGTTTTACTTAAATGCAAGGACCTTTGTTGATAATAAGGGCATATATAAGCATTGCTATTTCTTTAACTCAAGTCATAATCTTCTGTTTGTGTTTGAAAAAGACCCTTTTAATTATCAGGTCTCTAACAGTCTCCTCTTTCATCCTTCTATGTCTCTCTAACTTCCTTTTCTGTAAAAGGTGTAATTCTATGCTGTGTAAGAACTGTTTATCCCCATAAAGAGCTGATTTACTTCTTCCTGGGACCTGATTATGTTGACATTAAAGTTCCTGTTATCCTACTTTAATTATATAAATTTACAGAACTTAAACTTAGACTTGTTTTAAAGGAAGCTTAGTTTCAGATGCTGTTGAGTTACAAGCTTCACCTTGGCTTCACATCCTTGAATAAAGACAATCCTTTGTGTGATTTCCTCATGGGCATGTTCAATTTATATATCTTTACATAGAATTTTATTTTGGTTTGGCTTTTTGTTTTTGTTGCCTTTTTTTTTTGTTTGTTTTGGGTTTTTTTGTTTGTCTGTTTTTGTTTCGTTTTGGTTTTGTATGGGTTTTGGTTGGTTTTTTTTTTGTTTTTGTTTTTGTTTTTGTTTTTTGGTTTTTTTTGTGTGTTTTTTTTTTGTTTTGTTTTGTTTTGTGGGTTTTTTTTGTTTTTGTTTTTTTTGTGTGTGTGTGGTTTTTTTTGTTTTGTTTTGTTTTGTGGTGTTTTTGTTAATTAGATGGGCAGCCAACTTTAGCATCTTGGCTTGTATTTTTGTTTATGGGGAAAATCCAGGACCATGGCTTCTCTGAGTTTTGATTTATCTGCAGGCCTGCCCAGATCGACTTAGAAATGCCCGTGGGCACTACACTCCACAGGGGAAAAAAAAAAAAAAGGAAAAAATACTCAACACCTTTAATTTACAAATTGGCAATATATCCTTAATCATACTGTTGCTGCCTCCTTTTTTTGTTACTCTTGACTCTTGTGGAGCTTTGGCCGTGTGTTGGAAAAGTCCTCTACTCTACAATAAGCAATCCATGCTGACAAATGTTCACTCTATGTTAACTTACCTAGAGAGAACATTACACAGTTTTCTCTATTAATGGAAAACCAAGAATAAACAGGGTAGCAGTTCATAATCTAATTCTTCTACTGGGCTATAGGAACCCTGGAAAACAAAAGAAGCTAATTTCTGCAAAGACTATTCTCTTCTTTAAAGGCCACAAAATACTGGTGCAGTTTAGTTGTGTGAAAAAATGGAACATTGTACTCAACAAAAGCAATGAATAAAAAGTATGTTCTTATGCCTGACAACCCATGTGTAGTAATTTATACGGAATACATAATCACCAGAGTAAAGGCATAAGGCTTGATTTTTGACCGTGAAGCACATCAAGGTCTTTAAAACTTCTGGAAATTATCAGCAATTCTGAACCACAGTTGTTCAGATAAACATGACTTGAGGAAGGAAGTCAGGATTTTAGCTTTTTATGGAATATCTATCAGTGATTCACTGTCAAGCAAAAGCGCAAAGTTGGCTGTTCTGTTGGAGTCTGTCCAGATGTGTGTCTACTGAGACCTTTACTAAATAGACAGAAACCTGTGTTAAGCCCATAAGTGTCATGAAGTTTAGAGGGACTGTAACATACATTGGGAAACAAGACTGGACTCAAAAATGGCAATAGCAGACTGGAGAAAAAGAGAATTAAATGGAATAAAACCCAGTAGAAAATGCCCAGTTTAGGAATCCTTTACTACACAGTGTAGTGTGGTGACATGAAGAATTAGGTGTTGATTTACTCACTTCAGGAGATGAGATGGAAGATTAAATCATAAACTGAATATGAGATTCATGAAGGAATGTTTCCAGTATGAAGAAGTGAGGACAACAGTCTTCAAAACTGTTGTACAATGGAAAATAATAGCATTTTCTCTAGTCTATGATAGCTACGATAGGAAAAAGTAGACTTAAATCAAGAAATAGACATAGCAGGTGTCAGAAAATATCCAAAAAAGCTTGAAAAAAGTGGAAATGATCTGCAGAGAATTATAAATTTTCCAACACTGGAATCTATAAAACTGGACTGAAGACATATTTTTGTATGTCATGGGAAGTTTTCTTGTACAGGTCCAGATGGAGTAAAAAAGTCACTTTAAACAATTTTGATTTTCTGTCAGTGTACAAAGATTTATTTTTCCACCTAAATAACAACAACTAACTCTCCCTAGAAACAGAGAAATATTTCCATATAAGTTTGTTTGAAGTTTGATCATTGCCTAGGTCTTCTGTGTTTTAATCAAATCTCTCTTAGTTTACTTATATTATCCTCCAGTAGACATTACCTCAAGGTTCAAATGTCCATACTTGTCTAAAAATTAAAATTCACAAAATTTTCATGTTTGGTTGAGAAGTTCTTTTATGTCCATAAGTGTAGCACTGAATGAATACGAACTCCTTAAATACAACGCTATATAAGGTCTAAATTTCTGCTGGATTCTATCATAGCTATTAAAACGTGATTTTGACAAGATAGAGGCTGAAAAATGGATTCATGAAAGTTTTACAGACATTGTTTTATAACATTACTGTTTGTAGTACATTTAAGCATTGCTTTAAAATAATGAGACTAAATTAAAGTCCTGTGCAGCAGCACTGCATGGAAATTAGACCAAGGATAAAGTTGGCCCACCATTGTCTGAGCAGCCCCAAATGGAAATTCCCTCAGCTACCAGGAGAACCAGGAGGGGAAGAGGGGGAAAGAACAGATGTTGACTCATTATTCTTTAGGGAGTTGTTTGTTTTTCATGACATCAAACAATTAGGGAGAACTCAGCTGTTGTTAAGGCAGCTTTACTTTAATTGAATATATAATTACATAGGAATGTTGCCTTGGTGTGGCATTGCTCTTTGAGACAAGAATAAAAATCTGCAGGATGGTGGAAGCACGTTTAGCAGGTAACATCTGTGTTAGCACAGCGCCTCCACAAAAATGAACCACGCTGTTTATTTTTTTAAAAAATCCAATTAGATTTTTTTTTAAAATTTCTATGGATAGGATTGTGAGAGAAAGTCTTTGGACTTCTGCTCGCATGGAATCCTACATATGTGTTACTGACACATAAAAACTACCTTTGTAACCCTTCTACAATCAGCTTCACTCCTGGACCCATGCCAGATCTCTGCAAGTGTTTGATATTTCATCCATACCCTTGGGGAATACCTCTTATTCACATTATGGCTACTTTACTTTTAGCACTATAAAGGAACTTGAAATATCACTCATCATGAGTGATGTCTCTATGGTGAAAAATGGCCTTAGTGCACATGAGAACTTAATTTTAAATACTAGGGAAGAACTTTTCCCACACATCCATGGCTAGGGCAGGGAGGTGACTAGCCATGCAAAGTGGAAGGAACATGTTCCTTCTTGACCAAGTTGATCATGCTGTAGCAATCACACTGTGCTTCCTCAGTGGAAGCAAATGGGCTATTTCACTCACAATAAAAATGAGAAAATTAATGTTTTAAGAGATCATCTATAATGTGGCTGGTACTACTTGCACAGATTTCCTTGGAAAGTTGTAATGTTCTTTTCCAACAGGACAAAGTATGAAAACAAGTGTTTTATGTACAGTCTTCTTGGAAAAAAAAATCAAGGAAAACAAAAGGAGAAAACACTTATTTCAAGTTGGATTTAAGTTTACAGTTTCCTTTGGAAACTGTCTGCCACTGGTTAATCTCCTACTGACAGGCACCAACCGATTGGCTTGAGGTCTTCCTCCTGCAGAGGATACTTACCTGAAGGGTCGGAGTCCCACGAAGCTTGTGTTGATAAAAGCATTGTCCAGACTGCCACAATTTTCACCTGCAGCATGCACATAAGAGGTCACGATAACAGACTGAAGATTCTTGCTGTTTTACAATTCCTGACAACGTCAAGTCACTAATATAGCTATTTTTTTGCTGTCAGAACTACATAAACCGTAACAATTCTAAGATATCACTATCTAAACAGTGCTTTCAGACAGCATGTTACTGATGAGACTCCTGTGAGTTCACTGGAGTCAAAAATAATAATTAAAAAAAAAAAAAAAAAAAGAAAAAAAAAAAAAAAGAGCAATTGAGGTTATCAAAGACCATGATGGATAGAAAGATTTGCAGACTTCAAAGTAGAGTTATCAAAAAAATCTAAAGACTCTTTTCACACAGTCAGCCTTAAGCAATCTCTTATATCAATTTTCACATTTAGTTATGAGAATAGCTACATACGTGTGTACTAGTTTAGAAAAATGTGCTTCTGCAAACATGCCCAAATAAATGATCTCTGTGAATCCTTTGGATATTTGAGTCCACAATTCAAGTAGGCATGAAATGTACACATACTTTGGTATAAGTGGCCGCAGAGAAGTTCATTAATTACTTCTAGCCTTAATTACCCTGCATACTTAGCAAACAAATAAACATGGTTTATTTGACTTGGGCTTATGGAAAACTCTTCAGATTTTTACCTGGTGCTTTACCCCTCTTCCTTCTCATCATCTGGATTGTGTGATCCTTAAGTAAGATGGCAGAACCTGCACTCTACTCCTAAATAAGTTAAATCCCAGAAAACCTACAAAGTGTTGGATTCCAAGTGTATTAGTGTTAATGCTAAGGACTAAGTAAGGCACAGAACATGCTGAGCCCAATGAAAACATCAATTACCTCAACCAATAATTGAAGTAAAACAGTTTGTGGGAGTGAATGGAGCATTGCTGGAATCATAATGACAGTGCAGGGAAGTAGGAAAAAAGCCCGTCTTAGGATGATCTACCTCTAAGTAAAGAGTTTGCTCCTCTTTGCATTTCTTGGGTTTCTGCTGACATCTCTGTTATAATCTAAAGCCACATAGGTGAGATCAACAATAAAGGTTGCTGCTTGATTTCATCAATAAGCATATTTTAATAGTAGTATTAATAACATTGCTAAAAGGTTCTTATATCAGAGCTCAAGGACTAGAGAAAATTCCTTAATCAGAGACAAAACAAAACAAAACAAAACAAACAAAGAAGCAAACAAAAAACAACAAACAAAAAACCACCCAGAAACTAATTTTGCCAATGATATGATATTAAAAGAATTTTATATCTTTTCAGTTCTAAATTCCACTTAATTACATGCATGCTTCATCCCCGTAAGCTAGTAATGCAAAACTTCGCATTAGTTCAATACTATGCTTCAAAGAAATGTCCATGTTGTCTCTTCCTACTTCACAGATTTATTAAGTCTGAGTTGTTCAGTGTTCATTAATCAGATAACCCAATGGTTGCCTCAACTTTTGTTCTTAATTTTTTTCCCTCCTTTTCCTCTCTTAGCCATCTACCTGAATGCTGCTGGTGTATATCCTTTCAGTCAGGGCATGCCTTCAGCTTCTGTTCCCTGGGCTTGCCTTCCACTGTTCTAGTGGTTTGTTCCAGAGGTCTGTTGTATTTACCTAGGACAGACAAACAGTGACCAGAACTTTCCATCTAATTTTTTTTTTTCCCACTTGTTATTCTCCTTTCCACGTTTAACTCAGCCCAAATCTCTGCATTATGTTCTTAGTATGTGTTCTGTCATTTTATTCCTGCACTGTTCACCTTTCTTCAAACACACCACACTCCTGTAAATAATTCTCTTTGCTGGACAGTAAGACAGGTAAATCTCTTTTCCATGTTGCTATTCAGAGAGCAAAAACATGACTTCACAGCAACTTCTTTCTTAAAAAAATTCAAGCCAACTATTCTTGTAGTTTATTAATTGCACTTCTGTGGAGCGTAGAGATCCAGGAGAGCCCTTGTTCCCAAAGGCATAGATGCTATTCAAAAACATAATAGGGGATAGATCTATTCCAACAACAGGTGTGATACACTGCAAAATACATTTACCAGGGTGAGTTTAGCAAATACTGTAGACAACTGTCTTTTTTATTTTTAGTATATTACTAATGAAACACAACAGTAGCACACAAAATTAAGTTGCCACTAAGCATAAAGAAGTAGGGTTTGCCTAATCAGAATGCTCTCCATCTGTTTTTCTGCTATGTGTACTGCTTCTACTCTGGAAATGATCAATAAACGAAAATGAGTCTGGTACTGATCTTGACTGCATCTATATAAGCAGGGAGGAGAATTCTTTTTGATTCTGAAGTCTCTATATCCATGAAACATGAATACAACCCAGAGTTCAGTCTTCTGGGAATGTTTGACATAAAATGTTAGCATAGAATTTGCATCAGATTTTTTTCCTTTAATTACAATTTGTGAAGGTTAGTAACAACGTTAAGGAGAAATAACAATTTTAAAGGCAGAGGTGTATTTAAGGGCCTGAGTTTCTCCCCTTTGTTTCGCATGCTTCTGGAGGCAGAATGTGAACTTGACTGCTTTGAAATTATAGCTGGACCCCTGCATTGGAATGTCCTTCAGGCAGAAAAAGCTGCCTTTTACAGCAGCCCACAGCACTTTCCGCCAACTTATTTGATTTTAAACTATTGCTAAAAATCTAAAGAGAGCCCCCTTTTGGTTTAAACCCCTCTCAGGCCTATATTGTGTTTCTGTCATAGGAGTGATTCTGAGAGGGACTAATTAAAAGTCCAATGAATGTGTGAGGGTTAAACTCACAGGCTCTGCTCATTAACAGTTGCTCACCTAAGAATATTTTGAGACTTCTTTTCTATGACGGGAAAGAGAGGAATAAGACTAGACAACACTTAAAAGCTCATATTTTATTGCACAAACACACATTTCTGTTGCATTACTAGGCCTGCAGTGATGACAATATCTAATTTAAGAAGAAGATTCCTCTCCTTCCCCTGTGTTTCTTCTTGGAAAATAACAAAAGAAAACAAAAAAATCACTAATGAACACCCCTTCCCCCAAGAAATAAGGAAAATCAGAACCATTTTGTTAATTGTCTTTTTCCTGCTGTTTCCATGGTAATACTGGCTACTAGACTTCACTGCAGAGTGACAGTCCAACAATTCACACACTACACCCTTTCAGGCACAATGAATGGCTGTGAAAGAGGCAGAACAGGCACTATTCAGGAAACATGTGATATCTACTCAATGCACTACCTTTCATCCACATTTTCCAAATTGCAGTTAATTTAATTCCAAACAAATGGCTAAGGGGTACAAATGAGGATTAAAAGGAAAAGAACATCTTGAGCTCTAATGGGGACGGTTTGTGTGAAGAACAATATAGCACTTTCTTCTGATGCCAAGGCTGCCGAATTGAAAGATGCACTTTCCCTCTTCTTCTGAGGCCTTAATTTACGCTCTATATCAATAGTGAAATAAACATGGAAGATTTTTTTTTTTTTGACAGTTTATGTAGATTTTGGTTTTCCTTTTGGAAACATTTTTGTTACATGGAGATGTAATTTTGATTTTCTTCAAATGAAGAAGAAACCTCCTGTATTTTTCAAGAAAGAGGTTTCTTCACCAGACCTCTCATTCGATCTGTCTCTGAAGTCATTGTTTTAAGTCACATAATAAAAACCATGACAAATACTTTCAGGTCACCTTAAGAAACTACAACGTACCTTTTGAGAATGTTAGTGCCAGGAAGGAAATTATTATTCCCATTAGATTTAATGGCAGTGAGGCTTTTTTTTTTTTTTATGTGATTCTCTTTATTTTAACATGTACAGTGTAATATCTTTGCTTAAAATTGATCAATGAACGTCTTGATTTTTGCCATATTCAGTTAAGCATGAGGCAAGATGCTTAAAAAGCTTCTGTATTTGGTAATTTGTAGTATGACGTCATAAACACTGACAACGTGTCAGATCTGCTAATGATTGCACTGTAGCACATGCAGTTTATGTTAAGATGTTGTAAAGGAAAATACAGCTGATTAGCATAATAGCTTTGAAGCTAAATTGTTTTTCACTTCACCAGACCTCTCATTCAATCTGTCTCTGAAGTCATTGTTTTAAGTCACATTCTTCATTGTAGCCATATTTTGTCCAAATGATGTATTCAAAATGGCCTCTTGGATGTAGCTGCTATCAATATTAATTTTTACTATACTTATTTATTATCCAGTTAAGAATACTTCAGCTTTTAAGAATTTACTTACATAGAGGTACTAGACATGTCATTTTTTTTATCTGTGAGTAACAGCATTTGATACTGTATTTCCAATAAACAAAAGGACAAAAAAAAGCTTATGAACACTTCTCAAGTTTTGCTGATAAGGGTGTTTTGACTTGCAAATGTTTTCTATTATTAGGTTCAAGTAAACATACTAACAGACTTGGTTACCTGTTACGTACAAATAAAATTTTCAAATGAGATCAACTATTCCTTGCCAAAGCCTCAGACAGAGCTGTACTGTTTTGAGAAGTGCCTAATGTGACACTGATCTGTCCTACTTTAAGAATATGAGGAAAAGCTGAAGACTTTTAATGACTAATTTTGAATGTAAGTAATGGTTTTAAAACCTAATTACCAAATATATACTTTTTGTTGTAGCAAGATAAGACTTTTACAGCAGTGTAACATTCTAAAAATCCTGTGGAAATCAATTGTTTGTAATTTGTTTGTGATAAGCATTCAAGCCATTAATAACATTAATTTTTAATATGAAGGAACAGAATAACACTACAAAATTCACTTAATTATGGGCAATAATGTTACATGAGCTTGGTTACCAAACAAGGTACCAAAATTGGGTACCAAACAGGGATCTAAACGCTTTTAAAAAATGTTAAGTCCAATAGGTCTACATTGACAGTAATGAGGTAGACTGATTAATCACCTTTAAAAAGAAATCAGATAACAGTATAACAAAATTTATTGGGAAGCTTTGAATTGATGATTTTAACACAAGAACAAGTTTTTCAAAAGTGTCCTTTTGCTTTGCTTTGCAACTCCCCAACTCTTTGTCTTTTAAGGGATGATAACATAGCTACAAAGAGCTCCTACTAATTTAGGACAGTTTATGTCCCCAAAAGAGATACTACCTCTCTGCTTTACATCAGTTGACTGCTCCAGTTTTGGTTTATTATTATGCCGTGTTCAAAATACCAGAGGGCAGGAGGAGTAACAATAGACTTGCACGCTTATCTTAGTACAGTAAGGCCAAATTTTGTACTGAAAAAAATGCCGGAATGGTAGTGTAGTCTTGTGCAATAATATGTTGTTTCCTACACCATAAAATGACCTTGGTATGCCTTTCAGGGTCATTTTAGAGCATGTAATCCAGATTTTAGGATAAATATTGCTGAAAAGTGGTGGAGATAAGCATGCACATAAGAAATAACCAAGTGAGGGCCTGGAGGCCTAACATCTTGACTCTTGCTCGGACAGATGTTTTTCTAAGAGTTTGTGATAAATATGTTCTAATGGAAGGCTGGTGCTGATACAGTTAGATCTGGAAACAGTTGTCTCTAGATTTCCTGTGATCTCTCTCATCCAAGTAGCCAGGGGATAGCATTTCTTCATGGATTCCCATCCTCATCCACAAGTTTCTGGTGCCCAGCAGATGGGCTCTGCTTAGATGTCTTCTCTGGGCAATCCCTTGAAAGGAGAGTACTACAAATATTTTATTCAGTTTCAACTCCTTTACAGAAGAAAATTAAAAACCTTAAAGCAAAATTAAGACTAAATATTTAATTCTCTTTCACTGCCACCACCAAAACTCTCTAATCACAATGAAACGCAAAAAAAATCAGCCTCTTTCCCCTCAGAATTGGATTCAGTCTTCCTCAAATGTTACCTACATCTATAAATTTTAGGCCCTTTTAGAACAAGATTGGCTGAGCTGGTAGTGAAACCTGCAAGTAGGCAAGCATTATCAGGCTTTTGATCTTTTTGGCAAAAACCCCATACATTCCTGTATGATACAGGTTGCAAAACTGGTTCTATAACATTAGAGTTTCATCACACATGAAGAAGTCTTTTCCCATTTTTGATTTATGCTGAAAATATCTGAGAAGGTAAGAACACAAAAATTCAGATCCATGTTCTCCTTAGCAAACCCTGTTGCAGCTAGTTTTTCTCCAGAACAGCGTTTTGATTTTCATAGTTAAAAAAAGAGAGGAAAAAAACCCCAAATCCAGTAAAAGTAACAAACCAGGTAAATAACAAAGCTACTAAAAACAGCACAGACAGCTACAGCACTTGTCTGCAATTCTATCTACAAATTCCCTATGTTTTTGCTAAATTTACATTAAAGTATTGAAACACATTTACATGTCAATAAAAGAGTAAAGAGACAAAGATTTTCATGCCTCTAGCAAAGTGCTGTATTCCAAATTTAGCTCTGAATTCTTTAGCAGATCAGGCCCCAGTAAGTTTTACCAGACAATTCTGTTGCCTGACCCCAGGCCTTGGTTTCTGTTTCTCATTTCCACTACGGCGTATTTACTCCTGATAGGATGACAGACATGCCTCCCTCTCCAGGTCACAGCTCTATCCGTGTATGGATCAGCCTGCCAGGAATGTCATTACTGGGACCAGCATATCCATTGGTGAGGTAACACACCATTCATGGGAGAGGTCCTGGGCCAGTTGCACAGCTGATGTAAATCTGTCTTGTGGAGCAATAGATTTACAGCAGCTGAGAAACTGACACGTCCCATCCGCCAGCCACAACTCCCATCATCCACTGAGTCCAGTATCTCTTTCCAAGTGTACATTCCCACACACAATAGAAGTGTGCTGTCGGGTCATTCAGATGTACAATTGTTTGTTTCCCATTCCTGGAGTATCTTCTCTCCTTTTACAAAAGGAATAATCTGACTCTCATATTTAAATAAGGTGTTCTGATTTAGTTCTAAATACAGAAGCATTTTGTTGAGTAAAGATGATTTGTACAACAAGGAATAATTTTATTTTTAGTTTATTTTTTAATAGGAAAGCAACAAGAAAGACACTGACAGGAAAATTACACTTATTTCCTCCCTCTTCCCCTTTAGTATGGGCACACATATGTAGATTTGGGGATCTTTCATTGCCAAAGCCTCTATCATTCTCAGAGGGTTTTTTTTCTTGACTGACCTAAACTTCATCCTGGTTCTAATACAAAACAGATGAAAATGTTCTACTCTGGAGAAAAAAATAAAAGAGAAACAAGGCAGAAGATATTGTCACTAGACACATATTTGTTGCTTGTAAAGTAGTTATATAGCTCCCTGGGCCCACTTTAAAACCAAGGCCAAGATCTGACTTCAGTGTTTTCCTCTCTGAGCAGATGCTTAACTATGAATTCACTTGTCATTTAAGAAAGGAACCCTTGATTTTGTTTTATCCTTCCTCTGCCCTCATAATAATTGTTCCTTTAAACAATTGCATCCACACTTTCTATGCAAAGATTTTCCTCTAATGTCACTAGGAGCATAACACTTCATGAGGTGGACATAAAGACTGATGCTGTCATTTTCTGACAATTTGAATTATTTTTCCAGATTGATTCCTTTGCCTTTTCTGTAGGCAGTTCTTCAAAGATTTTCAGCTTTGTGGATAGGTATTCCTGTGTCCTCAGATCATGACTGGAAGCCTGGTGTGAAATGTCAGAAAAAGGTGGAGAGAGGAGATAACTGAAGCAGTGCACAGGACTCTCCGCACGTTGCCTGTGCTATACTGAACCAGCAACAAATGCATGCAAGCAGAAGTTCAGGGACCATAATGCAGCAGCAGGTTGTCTACTCAGAAACTTTTGCATGACTCTGAGTCACCGTGAGGAATGAGAAAGCACCGCTGGATCTTACTCATCAACATTATTCCACTACTGCTGTGTAAAGTATTCACAGTGAGACAAGAAACCACTCATGATTCTTCTAGTTTCAGGTTTTATAAATTCAAAACTTAAGTGAAGTTCACCGTGATTTGCTAATGTTGGCAAATCTATTGACAAAAATGGGCTGAGTTTATAGTTCTGAAGTGTGGGAAATGAATGGCTTTTCAAATGGTAACAAATGATATATGAATACTAGATCTGCTAATTCTGATTTTTCAATTTGGATTAGTCTGGAGTTAATGCTTCTTTTAGCACAAAGACACTAAATTAAAGAGAGTACTGCCAGAAATTTCTGCAAAGTGAATATATTGGATGTAAAGCAGTAGGTGTTTCAGTAAAAAAAAAAAAAAAATTAAAATGTAAAATCTTTAATATAGATTTATAAAGGATTTGAAATTAAATTTTCCAAAGTGATGAGTGGAAATGATAATGTGAGTATGGAATGGAAATGAAATTATGCTATCGTGAAGAGAAGTAACAAGATTCAGGTGACACTTAAATATTGAATACATTGAATTTAATTAACATGGACAGGTCTGGAATGAGCAGGAGAGACGAGACTGAGCCAAAGTGGTTGGTTAGTAATAATGAATATTTCATTTTTGTACTACAGACCCTCTCAGAAAAATTGCTCTGAAAACATGACTGTTTCTTATACTATAGGAGAATCAAATCTTTATATCTTGTAACACAGAAAGAAGATATTTCCAGTATGAATGTACATTTATTGGAAAACTTTTACATTTAAGATTCAAGGACACTGCTTGTAAGCCCTGGGGTCTAATTATCCTGGTGAAATCCTATGATTGACTGCAATAAATGTATTAGATATTATACTGGATATCCTTTTTCTAAACATCACTAATGATGTCAGTCTTATTTCTCAGTGCAGAAGGTACCCTAGTCTTCTGAATAAGGCCAACTTCTTATAATGAATTTTCATGGAGGATGTTACTGTTGTCTAATTTTAAACTCTTTCCAGCATTACAGTTTGGCTTGACTTACACCTTTAGAATCAGAGAATCATAGAATCATAGAATTAACTGGGTTGAAAGAGACCTCTGAAATCATCAAGTTCAATCCTTGATCCAACCCCACTGTGATTACTAGATCATGGCACTCAGTGCCACATCCAGCCTCATCTTAAACACCTCCAGGGATGGTGAATCCACCACCTCTCTGGGCAGGTCATTCCAATGCCTGATCACTCTCTGTAAAGAACTTCTTTCTAATATCCAACCTAAGCCTCCCCTGGCAGAGCTTAAGCCCGTGCCTTCTTGTCCTAAGTATTTTTTCGAAAATACTGGTGAAGTCACAGCAGCTGTGTCAAAGAAAGAGGTTGCAGCTTCTTTGGCTGATCTACACAGAGAGATCCCTCATCCATCCCCCGGCTCTGGAAGGACTGTGATGACTAACATTAATGGCATAAATGGCTCTGGTTGGGATGACTTGTGCCAGTTTCACTGAGGCTGCTTGAAGATGTATGATGTTAATTCAAACCTTAAGGCTTCAATAATGCAATCAGACATCAATGCAGAAAAGAATAGTCATTTTGCAAGATTTGTTGTTGATATGCTGGAAATTTTGGGATTCCCTTGCAGTAAACCAGATCTTCAGATGAAGAGAGGGCTAGCATATCCAAGCTAAATACCTCTCTGAGCCAAATGGAGATGCTTCTGTGTTTGGAGGTGTGTCCTAGAGAATCCTGACTGCTTTGGACAATTTATCATCGGCAACTGGCTGTCTCTTCTTCTTGTTTTCACAAACTGCTAAGTGAGAGGATTAGGTTAAACAAGTCTTGTGATTTGACTATTTCCACAGGGTTAGTATAGTTAAGACACCTCAGGCATAGAAATTCTTGTAAATATTTCGGCTTGAAAAAAAAAAAAAAAACAACCAAAAAAACCCCACCCACAACCAAAAATCCCAAACAGGTTCCTGTATCTTGGATTTTTGTTCTGGCCAAATGTTGTTCAAGTGTGTGGTGAATTTGATTTCTTTTCAACCAACCCATTGCATCGTAATAAATCTTAGACTTTTTTTCTCCTCTGTGGTGCTGTGTGATTTAATTTAAAAGTGATCAGGAGATGCTGCTCTATAGTTTACACACACATCTGCCCATCATGCTGTCAGGTCTGCGTTCTGCCTCACTATCACCCACAGCAGAATACATTAACACCACCCGATCCCACCAAATAAACAGGATTTTATGAATGTTTATTTGATACATTTGATTTGCAGCTGCAAAGACCGACAGCACTCTGCTACTCCCTCCGAAGCATCAATGAAACGAGCAGAGCAGCTATCCTACCCTGACTCTATAGTCCCCTCGGTCCTTGTGCCAGGAAAACGCCGGGAACGCTGTCCCGTTTGGGCACCTTTGTTTTCCCGGGAAGGGACAATCGGCGGAACGGCTCGACAGCGACCCCGCGCGGCGGCGGCGGGAACAGCCCCACCCGGAGCCCGCGCGTCCCGAGACGGGGGTCCGGGATCTGAGCACCCCCGTCTGGAATGGGATTCAAACCGGCAGATGGGTAAGCAGTCATTTGTGTTTAATCCAGGATTAGGGGAAACATCGGCTTTTTTTTTTTTTTTCTTCCCTTATTTGTTTTCACTTACGCATTCGCGTCACTCACGCACACACCGCCCTCCTCTCCCCGTCCTAGCAGCGGCTTGCACCTAAAAAGAACAGAATCACAGGATATGCTGAGTTGGAAGGGGACGCCTGACCCTCTCTCCATTTGCATTTTATTGTTTCCCTCCACCCCTCAAACTGTCAGAATAAAGAAGTAACAGGGGACCCAGTTTTCAGCACAAAGCACTGCACAGCTGGGGGGCAGAGGTGGCTGTGCATCCCCCGGGGCAGCACAGCTGTGCCCCCAGGCAGACCCTTGGACCAGGTGCACTGGCCACAGGCGCCCCAGTGCTGGGAGGATCAGGGGGGCCCATCCTTTCCTCTCTGTCCTGTTTTCTCCAGACCTATAATTTTCTACTTGCACACTGAGGAACCAAGCATTTCTGACTTTATGGGCCTCAAGTTCTTCCTTTGAGATGTGTGTTAAAGCAATCACAGAACTTGAACTTAGCTATAGTTTAGAGTTTTCTGTAGCACCTTAAAGTATTGTAGCAGCTCAAAATATCTACTACAATAGATAGAGAAATCACTAAATAATAGTGTGGCATATGCACCTTGGGCTTATTCTTCTGGAGTCTGTGACTACTGACGTGTTAAAAAATGGAACAACACCAGCTGACCAAGCTATGCTTTAGTGTTCACCTTTGCAGGTAGACCAGTCTCATACACGCTGTATGTGCTTCATTACAATCAGTTGTGTCTCTCAGAAGAAAGCTTTGCTGTCTTCATCCCTTTTTAACACAACAGCACAATATCCCACACATTGCTCAATTCTTCAACAGCAACAAGCTGAATAAGTGTATTGCTTCAGTAAAAATAGGCATAAATCCGCAGACTGGCTTGATTTTACTGTTTCATACTGAAAATTATCTTGAAAGCCTCTGCCTCAGTTGTTTCTATGTTCATGGGAAACTTGCCAAATATTATATTGACTCTCCCACTGTCATTTGCATACATTAAAAAATACAGGCCAAACTCCTTCACTGTGGAACAGAAGCTGTGCCCACATACAGCTCAAAGCAGGCTTGAGAGCAAGGATTTGGTACATTCTTATCTTCTTTAACAGTTCCCCTAGAAGTTAATGTTCCTCTTGAACTGAAAAAGGTTTTTTGCATAAACATCTACTGTTTGAGAAACTTGCTGTTTAAATATTGAAAACCAAACGATGACTTTGGTCTTCCACTGAAAATTTTACAACTATAAAAAAAACAGTTTTCCTTTTCAGTTCTTTGAAAAAAGGTCAAAAACATCCCCATCTGAACATTCTCTGACTCTCAATATAGAAATCATGGTGGCTGCCTTTCAGTGTTAAATGATAAGTTGTGTATAAAATCAGTTCTAATTTATTCTAAACCTTCTGAGTTATGTGCAAGGAATAGACAGAAGTTTTCTGTTGGTTTAAGCAATGAGGTGCTTTGGTGATTTATTAAGCGAACTTGTATGTATTGCTGCTAACTCTTCTGGCTTTGTCATGAGTTTATAGTGCTTCTCTTAAGCAATCATTACTTGGAACTGTGTAATTTCACGATACTCCTCATTTTTTTAAACAAAAATCTATTATGTTTTAGACATCGTCAAGTGTAAATTGTTTGTGAATATAAAGTAAATTTATCTCTAAGGCTGAAAAAAACCAACCAAAAAGAGTAGTGAAATAAAATTCATATATATATTAAACATTCTATATTCAAACTTATCTTAGGATTTTACTGGGTCTTATTCTCAGTTTTCAGCTGCTTCAGTATTGCAATTTTTATTTAAAAAAAATAAATTGGTAGAATGCATCCACTCTCAAGTTTCTAAATTAACTCTAAATAATTTCATATAAAATAGGCTAAATGCATATAATTTAACTTTATTTAAAGGGAAGAAGGCTCCACTCAAAACACTAACCCTTCTTGAAACATTCACTAGCCCTCTGCTTTGGCCCACCCTCAAAAAAACCCTGTTCAGCACCAGACAAAACCAATGCAAATCACTGGATTGTAGTGACAAAACTGCAAAATAAAAATGTAATTCAAAGCAACCAATTCTTTAATATGTGGTGATCTTAAAAAGAGATAGAATTGCTCAGTTATCTTACACAACTCACCAGTGTAAATCAGTAAATATCTATCAACTTTTCACTGCTAAAATATCTGTGCAAGAGAAGAAAAACAGCACAATTCATTGCAAATATATAGCACAGCATTAGTGTGGGTTTTTTTAATTGAAGGCAAAGATGATTGCTGAACCTGGACTAAAGCATTTGTAAGAGTGGTTTTGGTCAGACTGGAAAACTTCTGTTTGATTGTCAGTCTCCCTGTAACACAGAGAAGGACTACAGCTGCTCCTTGGTTTTGGTGAACGCCACTGATCAGCTCCACAGTCAGTGGTTATTATCTTCTCTGCGCTAGAAATATCAACTATTGCCGTTATCAGATGAAAATATAAATATTTGTTTGGTAAAAAATATTTAAGACCGTTTTTACCTATTTGCAAAGAAAATCAACTCAGAGTGATCTTTGGAAGCCCAGGCTAAACCAAAGAGTAAACCTTTAGTTAATTTGAAGTGCTGCTGTTACCTGTTCCTTTGGTCACCCAAATACTAACCTGCTATCTGTTTTATGCTAACAGATAATGCCAAACATGTAAAGACAAAATATTCTTAAACATTTTGGCAAAATGTTGGTATCTCACACTGTGTGACACTATAGGAACCTTTAGGTGCTACTTCATTAAATGACCTGTTAGGTACCTGGCAGAAATTTTATAACACTTCATATAGCCCCGTGCTGTGAAAGACATAAGATATCCAATTAATCCTTCAAGTCAGAGTTATTTAAGTTGGATTTCAAACCGTGATTTTTCTAGTCAGAAACAAAACCAAGGAAACCTCTCCATCTAAACCAGGTACATGACTGGAAAATAAAAGCTGCCATTCTGGGTGGATGAATTAGAGTTCTAAGAGAAAATTCTGGGGTTGGCAATGATTTGGCAGGCCCAAAGGTCTGGAAAGGAGTAATCAGCATATGGGAAGATCTACTGCCAGAACGTAAGGCCAGAATTATTTGCCACTGAAAAAAAAAAGCTTAAAGGAAATATTTTCAAAGCAAAACCTTCCTGAATCTTGATTCCTATACCTAGAAGTGCATAAGAACAACACGATGCCTGCCGTCAGGGCAGGAACTCAATCTTATTAGGTGTCTGTACAGCCTTAGAGATTAGTGTAAACCAAAAAAGGATTAATAATCTCCATAGTTGGTCTTCCAGTTCTGTGAGTCACAGACTTTGAAGAGGTTTATGTTACCCTGCCCAGGTCAGGATAATCTTTCTTCTGCTGCTGTGTTAATAGGCAAATTATCACACTCCGAATAAAATTCTAAAGTAATAAAATTGGATTCATCCCTGCCCTGAATAATAAAAACTGGTTTCAAATGACGATTGTTATCAATGTAGAGACTCCAAAACCATATGCTAGTAAACACTCATTATTTTGTTTCTTATGGTTTTAAAACTATAGCTATTTTAGTCTCATGATGGGTCTTACGTGCAGGTCTACATTTCACTCTAGTGGTGATTTACCCTTTAGTCACCCATTGCCAGGAAAATTAGTGTTGTAGTCTCACTGGCTGACTGACTGAAGTGGCCTTTGCTGAACTGTAAGCATGACTAATTATTAGGAAAGTAGAGTGCAGAAACAGAATTTAAGAGATTTATAATATTTGGAACACACATTTCCTATAATAACAACAGTCCTGGGTTTGCATTCATGGCCATATGAGGCAGAGAACCATTAAAAAAAAAAAAAGGGAGTGTTTACTGGAAGAGCTGAATGCCTAATGAAAAAATCACTAAGGCTAGCAATCCTGCAACTTCAGTAACTACTTAGTCATATGAGTGTGTGTTAACTGAGCTACTCCTAGCCAGAGGACATAAAAATGCTTTCTCAAGCTGCTATATGCAATTTTAACTAATAAGGCCCGTGATACAGATGGGCAAACCTCAAAAGGTTCAGAATTTGGACTCTGTTCCAGTAAGCACACATGCACATTTGAGTGATTATCTCCTTTCGTGTTTGGAAAATTGGACTGGAATCCTGACAAAAGTGAGCTTTCTTCTCTGGGGATAATTCAGCACTTCTAGTCATGACTGCAAAGCAAGCTCTCTTCTCTTGGGGTAATTCAGCACTTCTAGTCGTGACTGAAAATGCAGACACGTAATTAAACCAAAGAGGACATATACACACAGAAAAGGAATCTTTCCTTCTGAAAATAATTGTTTATGTAACTTTTATAATTCCCTTATCTCTGGACTGGCAGCATAAATACTATGGAAAATTAAAAGAAGCAGCCTACAACTTGTATTTTCCAAAAAGACATTTAAAATACATATATATAGGCATGTGCACTATAAAAAACAGATATAAATTTAGATTTTGGGATGAAGAAAGAAGAATATAATTAGGTTTGGTATGTTTTTCAAGTTTTTTTCCTGATGTTTGAATGTTTGACACCTGAAGTTATATTAATTATCAAGACCAGCAGACCCCTAAATACAAACACCTTTATTCAATAGGAAAAAAAAGCTATTTTCCAAAGTTTTTTCATCCAAACTCATAATAATAAATAATATAGTTAACTGAATATTGAAAAAATTAGACTATCAAATAAGGTTGACTTAAGCTAAGGCCAAAATTTCTAGGCAAAAAAGTAGTATTGTGGTTTTATACAGAGAGAGGAAGAGAGAAGAAATGCTGTTGTTGTGGGTTAGCAGGGTCCCCCCTCCCCGAGGGACTGCAGGTGGTTTGTCCAAGTTAATTTCCGGGACAGACCCAATCAGAAGTTTTGGTAACGCCTTTGCCAAA
>JAWWES010000081.1:11665654-11692296 GCA_035583135.1 Lophotriccus pileatus | reverse complement strand
GTTGGATCAAGGGTTGGGCTTGATGATCTCAGAGGTCTCTTCCAACCCAGTTAATTCTATGATTCTATGATTCTATGATTCATGATTCTGCATTTCCAGAAATAATTTTCCTTCACATATTTGTAAGTGACAATAGGCAAAACAAGTATCTGAGTATAATGGCAAATGATCAAGTGAAGACAATTTTATTTTTTGTGTGTTTCATATCTTTTTTAGCCTTAACTAACAAACAGAATAAACAAGTTACCTATTAAATGCTCAAGGCAGTGTGGGAGGTGAAGGCAATTCCTGATTTTAACACAGAATTCCCATCCAAACCCACTATTTTCCTGTGTCCCTGTAAGCCATATGTTACATGAGATGATTCCTGTCCAGAGCATATGTTATAAACTGAAAGCATTTAAAAATGTCAGACACAGCCTATGGCTACAGACCACACATATATCAAAATTAGGTAATTCACTGGTGATATCTAGTAACAAAATGGGGGGGAAACCCCTACTTTTTACCCTTTAGTCAGTCACACATTAGGAATGTATTGTTTTCATTTAGATTTTTCTCTTTTGGAAAGAGGAAAAGATAAGGCCAGATTACCCTCTGGGAGCAGTCTGTTTATTGCAGCAGACACCAGATTTAAATCAATGTGCCCCACTACAGATCTGATTCCCAGGTTTGTATTTTATAGAAAGAAAACAATGTCTATTTGAATTACTATACAGCTTTGGGGGTTTAGCTGGATCCACCTTTCTCAGGCCATGCCTCCCCAGCTGGACACTGTCAGATTCCAGCTTTTAGTAGAACTAATTAGCTCAATCACAGCATGAGTTAATGCAACTGGATGGGCTTCAAACTGGAGCTACCTCATACCCATCTGTCTCAAAGAATGGGCAGAGAACTGTGCTCTGCCTGCACATTGCCTTGCCTTAAGCCTACAGCATAAGTTTGCCTCCAGCTTTACACTCCAATTCGTTGTACGAAACTAGAAGTATAAAAAATCTAAGTAAGCTACAAAGTTATAAAAATAACTTGGTGTTGCTTAGGTGGAACAGCACTTGCTGTCCAACAGAGCACTTCTGACTGTTTGTTTTACATTAACTGAATGTACGAACTTTGGCCAGTCTTGTAACTGCATTGCACAGCCAGTGCCTATTTCTGTGCATAATTCCTAAAACCTAGATGAGGTATGAACTGAGAGACAGAACAGGTCTATTGCAAGTGGAAGACAACTCTAATGACTTGCCTTAAGGGAAGATAAAGAAAAATTTCAATGCATGTTAATGTATTAATTCAAGTGGCTGGGACTAAACCTAAAAAAGTATTTGCAACTGTACTAATGATTGGATAGGAGTTCTTCACTGAACTTATAGTGCCAGAGGCTTTAGGCCCAGGATGGTCAAACAGAAGTAGTAAACACAACTAATATGAGGAGCATAATCAGCTGCTTCTGAGGAAGAGGAGAAAAATCAAGAATTGATAGCTCTTAGAATTTTAGCTCTCTTAGTTACCTCAGGTTCTTTTTTATGTTCTAGAAAATATGGCATGGAAATAGAACAAGGAGGAGGGGAACAAGGGGAAAACAGGCAACCTCACCTCCACTGAGGGCTGCAGCATCCCACCACTGTGTGAATGTGCTCACTGCATGTACTGTCACTGGACAATGTAATGTGGATCACTGATATTGCCCTCACATTTTTGGAGGACTCTAGGATAAGAAATCAGTAACTTACTTCCCACAAGGAGTGCAATGCTCTCTAAACAACAGCTGCATTCATAAGTAGAAGTTATTTGAAATTTAATTGAGATTTATAAAATTCTCTGGAGTCTTAAAATTGTTAACACAGCTTATGCTGAAAAGTAATTGACAGCACTTTGTCTGAAAGCTCCAGTTGAGCTCTTCCACTTCCTTCTCCTCCTCCTTGCTCAGGGCCATATATCTGTGCAAACTTGCTATGGCTTATGGTCCCACAAAGAGTAGGGAGTGTGTCATTCAAAAGGTTGTGTTGCTGTAACAAGCAACTTGCTGGAGCTGCGCAACCCAGACTGCAGCTTCACTGGAGGCTTTTTGTTTCCCTCCATCCTCCTTCCCTTCCATGAGTGGCTGGGCTGCAATCTGAGACAAATAGTTGCACTGTGTCTGCTCGCTGCATGAGCCGAGGTGAGCTGGGGAATGGTGGCTGCCAGGTTCCAGATTGATGGCGTGTTGAAACCCCAGAGCAAGATACATTGGCAGCAAAGTGATCCTCCATGGGGAATCCAGCATAATATGCTTTCCAGATTTCTGGGCCAGCTTCCAACTTCTCACTCCTATGTAAGCAACAACTACCCCTCATGAGGGAGAAGAATGGCCCTTGCACTTGCTGCTGCTGATTGCCCTAATAAATGTGTTTAACATATGTATGTTTATAAAGCAGCCATAGGGAAGCAATTTGACTACCTCTTTCTACATATATCTTTCTCCTGCCTGCCTGAGGGCTGGCATGATGCCAGTCTGAAGACAATACAGTATAAACTTGACAGCCATCTATTCATGCACATGGTCAGGCAGAACACTGTTCCTTCGAGATTACTCCTCCTATGCTAAGCAAGCTGCCAAAGGAAATTACAATATGCTTTCCATTTTATGATACAGATAGTCAATGTTATAATATTCATGTTATCTCTGATTATTGGATTTTTTTTTTTTATTCTTGAGAGCAACTGAGCTATTGTTACTGTGTTGTCCACTGCAGTTCTGAATCAGTTCCCCAAACCCAACTTTGCCATTAATGTCATGCAAGCTCTCAAAAGGCTCATTTCAGAGTTACATTTTGCAGTATAATTGTGTTTAGGTATTTCTATCTGCAACTGAATCTAAATTTCTCTGTGTCTTTTAAGCAGCTTTTGCTTAAAAGATTAAGGGTCTTTTACTTACTAAGGTAAGCTAAGAGTAATTGCTGTTTCCCTCCTCCAATTTCTGCAGCAATTTCACCAATGTATGACAATTGCCTGCACTTTGCAGATTGGATATTGCCCTCTGAATAATTCTCTGGTGAAATACTAAAGGAAAAAAGTATGTAACTTACATTAATATAAAGTGAATTAGTAACTTACAATAGTGTAAAGTGAATAAGTTGCCTTGAAATTGGCAGATGATGTTTTTTGTAGTTTAGAGTGCCTTGACTAAGGAATTCAGGCATACCTAACTCTAGTGACAGTCATCATAGAGATACAGACATCTCCAGAGGTTGAATCATAGCTCTTCAGATACAAGTCTAAATTAGTCAGGATGAAGTTTCTTCTGGGAAGAACCTTTTTCCACTGACCATGGAACAAGTGACTAACACTGGAGTCTTGCATTTTAGACAGATAAAATTGGTTGAGACTAATTCAATCCTAGAGCTGTACTAAACTTTTAAAAGTGGCCTAAATATAGCAGATCTTGATAAATCCTACTTATGAAGAATATTTCCATTCTTCACCTTAGGAACTCTTGGGTTTATCTTACAGGTAACTCTAGGACTGAGTAAGGAGGTTGCATTTTAAGGAAGATGAGCCTACTTCTTTAAGGAATTGAGCCTGCTTGAGCCTGCTTGAGCCTGCTTGCCATTGTTACATTAATTTATCATTCCACTACAGTAACAATGGAATTGTATTGGAAAACAGCCCTACCAAGTATGTCACTGGGATATATGACTGAAAACCAAAGAATAAATACCAAAATCAGAGCTGGGAACACATGTTATATGCACACTGAGACACTTGTGGACCACCCTAATCAGGAAAAGGTGACAACAAGAACACATTAAAAAGATCTACAAGTATGGAATAGTTTTGGGTTTTTTCCTCTGATTCATGAGTTAAATCCTGAACTTATTTAATGAATTGGTATTGTGGTGTTTTTAAGACCAACTGTGCTGCACCTGAATTAAGATTCTGTTTTCTTACAGTTCTTTTAATGGAAAGGACATATGCAAGTACCACTATCAATACATGGGTACTCAGACTGCAAAGTCAGAGGGAGATGTCAGTATATGTTGAGATGTGACTGGCCACTTGGAGCATTTACCTTACCTTTCTCTCTCTGCCTTGTGGTTCCATGTTTGCACAGTCTTGCATTCACTGTCTATGATGAAGAATATATACCTTTTTTGACCTGGGTTTTTAAGTTAAATTTAGAATTGTTGCCTTCCTTTTCAATGGTCATGGGAATGAAAAAGTTCCTGTAGAAGAGTTGATTTGCCTTTGGAATACTTAGGAAAACAACATTCAGTGAAATGAGGAAGCCATTAAACGTTAGACATTCAGCTCTATTCTGTTGTTCAAATCCCTACAGAGAACAAAAGCATGGAAAATAAAATAAAAGAGATTTAAATATTGGCTGCCTCTTTGGTCATTCAGTACTGAAGTCTGGAAAGTGTCCTATCATTTTCCATGCTATGGCACAAATTGTGTGGAGGTGTAATCAGGAATGAAAAGTCATGGAAAAGTAAGAACACCCACGTAGAAATCTTTTAAAACGTTCTTCTTGCTATTTTTGGAAAGGAAATTTGGAATTTGAAGGTTTGCTTGAGTGGTTTTGCAAATAAATATTTATGAGTCTTAATAAGGATTTCTAGGCACTTCTTTTGCATTTCAGAAAAAGAGACAATTTATGGAGATTCTGTCAAACAATGTATTTTTAAATAGTGGTCTACACATCCTTGTTATTTGTATTAAGCGAATGCTCAAGCACTAAGAATTTGAATAAAGCTATGTTACACTGAAGGACATTTGTATGATACTGTAAGTGACATTGTACACACCTCAGGTTAATCACCAAAAGCATGAACTAGAGTGAAAGCTTTTGGGTTATGAATATAATATCTCTGTGTTTAATGTGCACTCCTTTTGTTTTCTGGACCAATGTATTTTATGGGAATACCAAAAATAATCGAACATGGCTACAATTTTGTAAATTAATGGGTTATTAAGATATTTTATTTTATAAACACCTTTCCTTATTTACTGAGTTCCCTCACAAGTCTTGACAATTACTTTGCTTTTACGGTTTAATGACTAGTTTCACTGAGTGTTATGGCCGCACACAGCCACTCCCTCCCTCCCTCCCTCCCTCCCTCCCTCCACCTCGGTGGGACGGGGAGAGAATCGAAAGGGTAAACCTGAGAAAAATCCTGGGTTGTGGTAAAGACTTTAATAGGTAAAGCAAAAGCTATGCACAAAAGTAAAACAAAACAAGGAATTCATTCACCATTTCCCATGGGCAGGCAGGCGTTCAGCCAACTCCAGGACATCAGGGCTCCATCACACGTAATGGTGACTTGGGATGACAAACGCCAACATTCTGAACAACACACACACACCCCCACACCCCCCTTCCTTCTTCTCCCCCCAGCTTTATTTAGTGATCATGAAGCCATATAATGTGTGGTATCCCTTTGGTCAGGTGGGGTCAGCTCTCCCAGCTCTGTCCCCTCCCAGCCTGTGCACCCCCCGACTCCTCACTGGTGGGTGGGGTGAGAGGCAGAAAAGGCCTAGACTCTGAGTAACCCTGTAGTAGTGTAGCTCACTCTGTAGCTCAGCAGTAACCAATACATGCCTGAATCAACACTGCTTCCAGCACAAATCCAAAAAACCAGCCCCACACTAGCTACTATGACTAAAATTAACTCTCCCCCAACCAAAACCAGAAGGCTGTGTTACTCTAATAAAACTGTTTTGAGTTGCATGAGAAGTGATTTATATGAATTGTGCAAGCCAACATCATCTACTCACAAAGGAAGCCACCTTCCTGTTAATAATTCAGCGTCTTCAATATCTACTAATTCTGCTGACATGCATATATATATATAATAATATATATATAATTTGACAGAACTCTTTCAAAATCTGAATTGAAAATTAAGAGAAATGTTTTCTTTTAAAGAAATATTTACACACAGAGGTGTGAACATAAATCTGACCAGCCTGCAGTAAAATTAATGAAGTAATTCATAATGTATTTTAGCTTGAATGACAGGCCATTTCCTTTGGACAACTCAGGCTTAAGTAATTTTTTCAAAGTACTCATTCAAAACTAACTTGATGCTTGAAACCAGGTCCTTGCCCAGATGACACTGATTTAAGTGGTGAAGTAACTCATAAAAAGCAAGAAATAGACCCTTCCCCTATTTGTCGCCATCATTAATGGCAAAATCTGTTTCTCTTTAAGTAGCATTCACTTTAAAACTATGCAAGACAACTATTCCACTTTCAGAAATCTCTCACCCCGGGAAAACATTCAGCAATGGCCAGGTTTTTCTACAATTTTTTTTTCTTCTTTTAGAATGTGAGAGATATTTTCCATATTTGTCAAAACTGTCTACATTAATTTTGCTGTGCTTTTTACTGTATCATTTGGCTATATATTTGCCATAGAAAGATTCTTGACCTTGGAATAACACCGGAAGGTCTAATACAGCAATGTCCTGAAGGCACTCAGTCATATGATTCTGCAGTGTTCTTATGCCAAACTCTTTTTTTTTTTTTTTTTTTTAATCTTTTGGAAACATAAAGATTCTCTGCTATGAAACCTTTTCCTTATTCACCATTGTAATCTATGTTTATTTAAAAATATGTGATACTTTTATTTTTGAGCAAACCTAAAATTAATGGAGATTGCAATTTAAAATCGATGACTCTTTAATTTAACAGGCATACATGCAATAAGCTATTCCACTTTCTAGTTGACCTAGTATATCACATGGAAAAAGTTCAGAAGGTTTCTACAACTTTAGGAGAAAGGCAGACATTTACAGAAAGATTAACGATGTCAAGGGCTGGCCAAAACGTGTTGTGTTTAAACAAACAGAGTATCTTGAAAAACTCCTGGCTGATTTGAAAACTGGTGGAAGAAACTTAGATTGGCATTTCTGAAAAATAGGTCTGATTTCTGTGATTACTTACTAATGAAAAGCCTGTTGTTTAGTTATCTTGCACTATGAAGAGTCCTATATTGAAAGGGGAAAAAACCCAACCACAGAGCTTTACTTGCTCAGCAGTCACAGACACAGCAGCTTAGAGTGTCAAAAAGGAGTTTCTTCTCTATACTATATTCAGAAATAACAAAGGGAAGCATGGCAAAGATCAGATGTTAAGCAAATGTATTTCTTCTGGCATGCCAAAATTCTTACATCTGTAGCTTAAATTTGGGTTCCTTATGGTTAGTTGGTTTTGTTTATTGGTTGTTTTTGTGTTTTGGGTTTTTTTTGTTTGTTTGTTTGTTTGTGGGTTTGGGTTTTTTTTGGTTTGGTTTTGTTTGGAGCTTTTTTTGTTGTGTTTTTTGTTTTATTTTGTTTTGAGGGTTTTTGTAGTTCTTGAATTTCTCCCCAAAAAACCATAACAGAAAAGAATTATATCAATGTATTACAATATAAGATTTTATTTCTGTGCAAAAACCTGCTTTGCTTTTTCAAAATGGTGTCTACTAGCATAGAAACAGTGGGTTCCAGTTGACTTATCTTTCTACTAAATTGAAAGTCCTTTTTCACTTACTGTGGAAATGGGCATGAACTTACTGTGCTGTTATACTTCCTCAAACGAATAATTAATTTCCCAAGATACTGAGGGGGGGGGGGAAGAGGAAAAATATTATCTTTTTGATATTTCTCCTTTAGTCTTCATTGCTTTCTGAAATAGATGACATTAATATAAACTGAATGGTGAAAGTTCATGCGCAGATTTAAGTAGACAGGATGTAGAAACTAAGGGAAGGTAATTCTTAAATTTACTAGGAATTATGGGCATTTGTCATTCTAGCAAAGATTTTGGTATCTGTTTTAAAGGTGATATATTGGGGAACACACTTGATGTAAAGGTAAGAAACCAGAGTCCATTTCTGCTGTTATGTCTCAAATAGTTCATGGAAAAAAGCTGTTAGCAGGATCACAGCCTATGACATCTTGATTACAATTGTATTACACTTGAACATTTTAAATTAAATTAATAGTAACTTTCAGGTCTAATGTTTTCTTTAGTGTCTTAGAACAGCCATAAAATATGGAGAGTTGCTTTCTATAAAAAGAGAAATAAATCATACTTTTTACCTGTGTTTTGGAACAAATCACAATTAAATTTATTCCAGCTCTATTCTGTCCAAGATAACTCTGTCTTCCTGAAAAAAAAAAAAATTAGTCAGGTTCTGTTTAGATGAAGTATATTGGCATTACACAGGCAATGTGACATCACAGGAAACACTGCAAAAACCCAATATGACATCCTAAGAGAAAAAGAAGAAAAGGAAAGAGCCATTCTTAGGCAATAATTCACTGTAGAGCTGTGATGAATTCTGTCCTTCCACCATATAAAACAATTCTGTCAAGCTCATGTTTTATCACGTGGGTTCAGAGTTACTTGCTGATTAGTTTATCCAACCAACCACTGTTGGTACAGCCCATTGCTTTTGCTGGATGCTGAGTTAGGCTGGTGATGACCATGTAGATGACTTATGTTGAAATATAATGAAATACTTATAGGTTTATTTAAAGTGAGTGATGCAACCTTTTTTTTCCTCTCACCTTCCCTGTTCCAAGCAAACCTTGAAAAATGGTAATGCCAGAAGGGCAAGGAGTATTTTTGTGCAAAGAAGCCACAGTTCAATGTAGGAAATGTCAAATGTGTTGGCAAAATAAGCAAATATGCATCTACCTCGCTTGAATAGTGAAATACAGGCTTCAAATGAGAAAAATCTGAAGATATCTCTGTGTACATTTGGTCTTCACTTCTAAAAAAAATGTGCATCCTATACAATATATTTTAAAATATTATTTAAAAATGATCAAACAGCTGGAAGATAAGAAATTAGACATTTCTAGGAAACATAAATTATTTCTGTAAAAAGCTTTATATCTAATTTTTTATTTGAACTCTACCCCAAATTTGATGAAGCTGTCAAAAATTGGCCCAATATGTAATGTAACTGGCAAATTTCAATAAGGGGAAAGTAATCCTGTAACAGGAACAGAATTTCTCCTTTAAGTCCCATGTATTAAACGACTCTTAAGATTAACATTTTTCTAATTCCCTCTCCGCTTTTAATTTTTTTTATTGATGAACCAACTTCAGTTACACTAAATATTTATTTCTCTCAGTTTCTTGTCTCTAACTTCATATCAGAGAGGCCAAGGGAAGGGAGAAGACAAAAAAAGGTATGAATGATGTGGAAAGACAAACCAACCAGCAGTCCCTAGAGTGTTCTCATGTCATCCACATTTTATTCAGTTATCCTTTTATTTTCTAAAAAAAGCTTTTTTAGCTGGAGTAGCTGCCTATGTTCCTTTCACCAGGCAAATGGCTTTGTAGCCCACACACAAAAGCTTAATCACATTTCTCCTCTTGTTCTCTAGTGAGGTCTTAAGTTGAGATAACTATGATCTGTGGCAGATGGCTGCACGACTAACGAAGCCCAGGTCAGTGTGGGACCGAGTGAGAACGGCCACCAGACAGGTCAGGGAGCCTGGCCCCAATTCAGCTAATAGCAGCACCCAGCTCTGCTGCTGTTCTGGCACAGTGGCCAAACTCAGCCTTCAGCTCAGTCTTCCCATATGCTGGGAAGAGCTTTCTTCACCTGAGCTCTTTTAATAACCCTCCATCACTATGAAATATCTGACCACTGGGGACTTGCCTGGCAAGTCTAACAAATTAGGGCTGCCTTTACAAGTAAACAGCTATGCCTGCCAGTGATTTCCATCTGCCCAGCACTGCCAGGTTCATTATGAGCATCAGGAGATGGAGTTAAACAGATGGCAGGAAATGTGCTTGGCCCTTGCACTCAGGAGAGGACGACGAGAGGCAATTGCTTTGCATAACATCCCTTTCCCTTCATTACTTCACATTATAATATGTAAATAGTCACCCCAGGAGGAATTTAAAAAGCACTTAGCATTGAAATATAAGGGTGCTACATGGAGAGAGAGAGAAAAAAAAAAAAAGGAAGTGATGAAGTTTGAGCTGTTTTCAAACCAGAGTTTGGTCCTCAGCCCCCTCCATCCCCAAAGAGGTTTCAAGCACTGCTTTTATTTCTGACACACTAAATGCAACTACTTCTGAACGTGTCTCTCTCATATTCTTTCCCTGACTGTCTCCAAAGGCCGTAGGAACCTGCCAGGCAGGCAGCTTGCAGGAAGGCCTGCAGTGTGCATATGAGAGCATGCAGAGTGCACCGCGTCAGCCAGCCAGGCTCTGCTCAAAGCTCTGCAGCAAGCCTGCAAGCTGGTAGGGAGACATCATTACATCACTAAACACTGCCCCACACAGGAGTAAAGAAACTCATACAATTTCCATACGGAAGTATTAACATCCTTGAATTAAAGTGGGGATGCATAAAACTGCATGGGACTTAAATCTCAAAGTAGGAAACTTATTTCTATATTGTGCCCCACCACTGAACTATTAGATGATGCTGGGTATTTCACTTTCTGCTCCTGAGTCTAAACAAAGACAACCATAACTTAGAAACAAACAGTTGAAATAACTGGACATGAGGATTTTGGTGGGTGTTAGGCTATCCGAACATGGATCCAAGCTTTCTGGAAGATTGGTGGTCTTTTTTATGTCTTATTATTACACATAATATACTGGCAGCCCCATCTCAGCTGAAGCCTGCAATTGCTGCCATAAAACAAGGAACAAAAAGAAGGGAGTGAGAGGAGGAGGCTGACACATAAGAGGAATAAAACAGTCTGTCTTCCATTGACTGGTATCAGTATGAATCTGATCATCTGACCCAGTAAGTTATATCTCTTCATCACACATAAAAGGAAAAGATTACATAACAAAAAGCAACAAGTAAGACAAGATACAGTGGCAACAGTCTGTCAAACAAGATTTTCCTCTTCACTGAAGCATCTGGAATTCAAGTAACAGCTGAAAGATACATGATATTCAGTAGGGTTTGCAGCTAAAAATGAAATCTGGGCAGCTTCTCAGAGGAAGGGCACTGCAGAATAATCTCATTGGGTGCAGGATGGGTCCAAACCATATTTTGAACCCTGGAAAAATACTGGAGAATAAAGAAGTCTGTGAATATGATGCATGTAAACACGTAAGTCAGGAGGGTACCAAGCAACAGCTGCCTGCCAGCACATTTTTTCCAGAAGGGAATTATATACCTCGATTAAATGCCCTGTGGCAACAGTCTGGTGTCCCCTCTACTCCAGCTGAGAGCAGATGTTCAGAGGCCAGAAAGGAGTGTTGTGTTTTAAAGGAGACATGTGAAAAACTTTCACTTACAGAAGAAAAGGAAATATGTTTCACACTTGCCAACTTTCTGAGTCTTGATGGTAGACTGCTAGATTTCAGCATGGCCAGCAGCCCGGGCTACCAGATGTCCAAAAATCCCAGATAAATGATCATGGCGTCTATAAAGGGCAGCTCTCCTGCACACCAAGGAGAAAGCTGTTCTGCTTTGCACAGTCCAGACTTGTCTCGATACAGCAGGCTTGTCACGTACGTGCAGATCTACTGAACATCTAGGATATGTCCAAAAATGAGACATATAAAACCTACTGCCTGTGGACCTGCCAGTTTTGACAGGTCTGAGTCTGAAAGCTGCATACAGAGTGAAAGGGTTCCTCTGTGTTTGTCATGGCAGGAGGTGGTACATCCAAACCTCTAGTCTCAAACCTTCCATTACTTCTTCCTAAAAAAAGTCATAAAACAAGAATTTTTCCCCTTGATCATCTTTATCACCTTAAATAAAATGTACTCCACATCCTGTCATGAAAATATGATGTCATTGTATTTTCCATAAACCTTTTCTCCCCACCTCCTTGGTTTTCCCTCTCATTACCCAATTTCCTACTTCTGGTTCAAAGAATTCATCAGAGTTTCTGTATTTAATAAGTATGTTTACTATTTTCTTTTTCTTGGCTTGAATATTTTTCTTCACTTTTATTTGTAAGAATTTATCTTGTGTTTTACTGTCTTTTAAAAAACCATGTTTCTAGCTTTTGAATCATTTCTGCCCAAAGGCTCAGGCACCCTGCACGCCATTGTTATTAAGAACAGTAGTGAATCTTTTCACATCTTCCTCCTTTCAAGGCTAGACATGATTTCTGGGGGTCTCTTATCCCACATAGGAATTGCCTCTACACTATATACAGGGATCAATTGATATTCTTGCTTCTAATTAGTGTAAGATTTCTTTGGACCTTCTAGGCCATTCTCTTTTACACAGTCTAGTATCCTGATTAATTTTGGCATATGCTGCTCCTCTTGTCAAATGCAATTATACTGTGGCCACTATTACTTAGGGATTTGACAGCAGTTCATAAAGCAATTTTTATTTGGGAGAAGAGTGGTCTGAGATTAGGCTCTTTTTCTGCTCTAGTTTGGAGATGGTGGTTGCTTTCCTGCAGCTGCTTTTTGTGCTTTTTTTTCTTATCCTTCTGGCAATACACTACTACATTATACTGGCATGAAGTTATTGGATTTCAGGTTGAAGTGGAAAGGAATATCTAGATTCATTCTTCAGCTGTCCCAGGGGTGTGCTGTGGGTGTGTGATCCTAGACAGGGAGGTTGAGAAGGGGGATACCACCAAAGAAACTGCTCTTGTTCTTAGTACATTGCAATAGTGCTCACTCCTTGCCTTAAAAATCTGCAGCTTTTCTTCTTTAACTGAAAAAAGGAAGTATATGAATTTACAGGGTTATTTAAATAAGCCAGGCTCAGAAAGAACCCGTATCCATCATTTCAAAGTGAGATCTAGCTGAAATGATAATGCAGTTACTATTTGCTTTCTCTGTCATTGCTCTGTGCACCTTTGCCCACCTGCCTCCAGTGCCATCCTGGATCTTATCAGCATCTCATGCTAGTGACATGTCTGTATGCCTGTGTAACGGTAACCAGATACACACACAGAAAAAATATAGATACAGATAAAGTGGACCATGAGTCCTGGGATATGGGTGTGAAAAGACTGTTTATAAACTTTATAGTATACCAATCAGACATGCCAACACTGTGTGAAGTTTCAACTACATATAACCCCCAGTTAAACCCCAATTATTCAGGCTCTATGAAACACAATATATATAATATTTTCTGCAATGGTCTCTTTTATAAACAAATGGCAAGAGTTTCCCTGAGTGCTAAATCCTTACCCAGCATCTCCAGTTACAAAGTTTATTTATTATTTGGACTAGTAAATAATCTAGTATAATTTTGCAGACACTGAACTTTTTCTTCCGTTACAAGGGAATTGTTTGCTTCGACGGTCTTTGGCAGACAGCAGGTCTACCTCTACCTTTGCCAGGTTTGCCTTTACCAAGGTATCAGGGACCTGTGGGATCACCTGAACTTTCTTTGCCCTGCTATTGTGTCTGCAACATCTCCCTCGGTCTCACCTTAATCAAAGGATCTTAAAGCAAAATCCTTTATCTGTGTTGTCTCAGACTTGATTTCACATTAGGAATTCAATTAGGAAAATTAAGGCAACAAAGATTTGGAGAAGGGACCAGAATACATCTACCCTTTCCCGAAATAAAGAAAAATTTTTCAAGGTTTAGCGTGATTTTAAAATTATAACACCACTCTTAATTTTCTAATAAAAATAGATTTGCATTTAATCAACAGTTAAATTGATCTGATGCAGCTGGAAGTGGCAATATTTATTCATATGAAGCTATTTAGTATATGTAGAAGTAAAAAACATTGAAAATATAGTTTCTACATATCTTACACCAACTGTGGGCATAGTAGTTTGTTTATATATATAGAAATTTTAAAAGGTATAAATCATGGTTCTTTAGTTAGTCATAGAGAGGCAGTAGCCTTTTTTTTTTTTTTTTTTTCATTTTGCCTTGTTCTGTAGCTTTATGGAGCATGTCAACATTGTCCCTCATTCCTTGTCATTAGCAGGCTAAAACACCTTCCATTTCCTGGAGATTAGCCACTCCAGAGAGAAGAGGTTTTGCTGTATCCCCCTCTGTCTGCTGAGACAGCTGTAATGGCTGTGTGCACCTGTGGCACAATAGCCACCAGCAGCCAGCTAGTATTGTTTATTGCTAATGAGGCATATAATTGCTGCAGTTAATCCAGCTTCTGAGGTTACTAGGTAAAAGGAAGAAAACTGCAGTGAAACTGGATAGGGTTACAGAGTGAGCAGAGTGTCTCCAGCATTTAATTTAGCTCTAACAAGGCAGTTAGTGTTAGATCTCGACTGATTGTTAAAGAGCACTTACTGATGTTAATAACCATAATAATCAACTATAACTGGCATAAATTAATTCAGCATTACAATACAGAAGTAATAAAATGGGTAATCATTATGCGCTTTAAATTATATTAATGTGCACATTCAACCATATCAAATGGTTTAACTGTTCACCGATATAGCAATAGTAAATTAATTTGGAAGAAATGCAATGCAGCAAACAAACCCTAATTGCCATTTAATAAGTATGGTAATTTCTGTTTAATTTGGCTACACTGTCCTGTTGAAAGGGAAAAAACTAAAGTATGTAGAGTTAGGAAAAAATATGTTCAAGTGGTTCAACATGACTAATTGAAAGAAAGCTCTGCAGTTCTGCGGTCTCATTTTGGTTCCTTCTATACTACAGTCTCTTCTGGCCCTCCAAAGTCTGGCTTGCTCCAGATTTGCCTTTGATATTGATCCAGCCAACAAGCAGCTGGCTGTAAGTCCCCAAAGGTCTCAATACAATATTGACTGAGTGTGCCCAAGTGTTTTATTAACAGATTAAGGGACAGGAAAAAATACAGACATATCCTACACATCCCCTCCACCCAGGAATGTCTAAACAGCAGAACAAATCTTTTTAAGAAGCTGCTTTGGAAGGAGGTTAAAATTTTTATAAAGGTAAATGCATGTAGTACCCAAAGGTCAAGGTAAATATGATCCAAGAAAATGGATTTCAGATGTCACTAAATGTTGAAGCTGCAACACACTTCTTTTAAATCTTTGCTGCTATGCAAATTAACCAAAGGCAAGGAGATACTAATTAAACAACCAAAGCAAAGAATCTAAAGCTACTCCTGCTGCAGTCCCACAAGGGGTCTGGGTGCTGCTAAGCTTTTGTACCAGTAAATACAAAGATTCCCTTTTGAAATATATGTACTGCAGCTAAGGGTTATTTCCTTACTTGTTTGTTTCAGTCAAGATGTAGGTAGCAATTCTTCAGTTTTGTTTTATTTTGTTTTCAAAATGTCACACATTTCATGTATCACCATAACTTTCTCTCCACATTTCGGTGTTTAAATATCAGTGGAGGAACCAGTTGTTATTACAGAGAAGAAAGACTTTATGATAAGCAGCAATACAGGGACAAACCCAGTGAGACGTTGGAGCACAGACCTGTGCATGGGGAGAGAAGGGCAAAATTCTGAATTTCTGTCTGTTCCTGACATGCCTGGGATCCACCTGAACGGTGAACTGGTTGCAGGAAAAAGTAACTCTTTGAAGTAATTTGATATCAGCCCATTAATAAGGTGTAAAGGAAACAGTAGACCTGCCATATGCATTTTCAAAAAGATCAGAGTAAACCACCCCTTATTTCCATCATTGTTTTCAACCAGCTGGAAAACATGTTTTGAAAAGTCTTTGTCCACAGAATGCTTGAAATTTCCACTTGGTTGTGGCTGTGTTGCTTTCTGCTGCTAACCCAGGAGATGCCTATGAGATTTGAAGCTGCTGATTGTAACAGGTTTGGAAGCTAAACACTAGCCACTTGGCAAAGTGCTTTAACAGTCAGGGAGTTGTTCCTCTGAGCTTTCTCCAGGAATAAAAATCAGAAGGGATTCTCTTTCAGTCAACAAAACAAGTTGAACAATCAACCATGTCTCCTGGGGGAGAGGTGGGGGAAATATATATATTAAATGAGTCAGTTCTGGAGATGGTTAATCTGCCTCTTTTCTACTGGGGAATTAGAGAGCTGGAATTGTCATTATGTTGTCATTTTGTATGTTCAGTAAAATACATCTTAATTCCCAGTGCAAGAATCATCATTCTCATTGGATTCTTTTGATAGGAAGACCTGCCCTTTTTGAGTTGAATCAGATTTTTCTTCAGAAAAAGAGCAGCATATAAACATTTTAGCATTAAAATGAGTTCATACTACTTCTGGTAGGAATAGTAAGTCTAATACTATGCTTTTGAATCTCTCAGTTACTTTGCCTGGTGTCAAAGCCAAACAGAGCTGCAGTAAAAGGGTACTAGATTCTCCTGTTTGTCCCAGTCTACCCATAAACATGAGACCACAACATACATACTGTGTGTCATGCAGTCAGTTGGCAAATCTGTTTCACCTCGTGAAGTGAGTTTGTTTAATTTAAATTGAACTTTTCTGTGTTCTTGGCACCCTGTGCTGGGTCACAGGAAAGGAAGTGTGGCCTCCACATTGTGATCCACTATGTGAGTATTCTCACACACCTGGCATAAAACACTTGCTAGGGTTTTGTTCCTAGTTGCTGATCATCGACCTTGAGAGAAGCTGTTGACCTTGTTCTTTTCTGTCATATGAATTATTCCTTTCAAATCATCCTTCAAAATGACTGAATGTTTTCTATAAGAGGCAAAACCACAGTTTGCCTTGAGGAGTGATCATACCAAGCTGTATCAGAAGGTTCAGCAAACAAAAACATGGAGAGAGATTTAGTCACAAATGATTTCTTTTTAATAACCAGGGTGAAAGAAACTACTATTTCCTAGAAGTGCCTTTTAGTTATAGGCATTTTCCCTGTAGTTTATATTTAGGTTGGAGCTTTAGCCTAGTGTGTAACATATACTAATTTATTTGTACAATAATGCATACTTCATTGTATTGAAAAAGAATTTTTTGAAGTTTCATTAGCTCAAAACTGAACTTCATTATTCTGAATCAGACAAAATGGAAAGAAAAGAAAAAAAGTAAACGAGAGCACCAGTATGACACAGGAGTTTTTCATGCCGACGTCACAAGCCCCTTCAGTCCTTCCTGAGGATGACGTCAAGTATGACGTCGTCTGTCGCACACCTGGCTCTATTGACAGGTATTTAGTGCCATCTAGTGGTGTCCGAACTGTATAGTTTCTGAATGCACTGTCTGTGTTTGTACAGTGTTGTCTTTATGTGAGGGGGAAGTATCACTGCATCTTTATGATAAGAATCATAAAAACATTTTTCTTATCACTCTTACTTTTTTTTTTCTGAGTATAGCACTTGATTCTGCTTTATGAACACACTTTGAAATGTGATTTTGTTAAGAAAACTGTTTTTCTTCATAGGTAACTTCATAGAACCGCTGTAAAATAGTACATTTCAGATACCACACTCTGATGCGCTGTGAAGAGATAGGCTTATAATAAAAACTGGATTTTTTAGAAATGACTGAAGAGAACATGTGATTCTGACCACTAATTAAATGAATTATTAATGGCAAAAATTATTTTGCCTCTTTTTTTTTTTTTTTTTTTTTTTAATACCAAATACAGACACCACCATTTCACCCACACCAAACAAGTTTGCTTCTGTCACCATTATCCCACAGGTTATAAATTAAGATGGCATATCAGTTATACAGTATATTTTTCCCTGTTGATGTGACTTCTTTTCTCAAAAACATTTTGTATTTACATGAGAGCTATTAAGTGACTTTAGGAGCAAGAGGAACCTGTAGCAGAGATCAGCTGAGTTAAAACTTTTCTTTATGGGACAAGGCAGTCAATTTCTGCAACAGAGGCAGAACAGCTCTGCCAATACTGAGTACCTCCTGAAGAGGTTTTGTGAGTGAATGTCTGTTGGTCACCATTTCCACTTGCATAGCACAAGCATTTCCTCAGCTTATGGGGTGCAAGCTTTAAAATATGGCAAAAGCTATGCTTCAGGGAAGTAAATGTATTGTGGATAGAGCAGATTTTGCTATCTTGCCTGCCTCTCCCTAAAATGTGAGGTGCATGTGATTAAACTTTGTGTTTAGGAGCCATTTTTATGGTCTATTATGACGAAGCATATTTGAAACCTAAGGGTTAAGAGATGAGCAGTCTTTCATGGTAGTACATTATCACTACTTTTCCCCTCAGCATTTGGGCATGGTCACAGCTGCTGATTCAGAGGAATTATGCTGGTAATATTTCAATAAACCTTGAACAATACTGGCAGTTCATAGAGTTGTTTCCTGTGCTATTTCCTGAGAAAAATAATTCCCTAATCAATACAGTTAATTCCCTGTAACTGCTGGGCTGTAACTATCTTGACAGGGTTTTAAGTACTTTGACATAGCGGTTCTACATCATACCACGCAGAAATAAGCAGACAAGGTAAAAATGTGGGGCTGATTTCCATCATATGGCTGGCTTAGAATTAAAGCCAGAAGTCAGTATAGTCATCAAACATAAGTTATAAAAAGATCCTGCGTATCCTGTAGAAGCTGAAGGCAGAAATTGAGCTAAGTTTGGCAACTAGATTTTTTTTCTTAACTTAGGAGGTTTTGAGGTTTGTTCTTTTCTCCTGTGTACCAGACAGTGTCTTTCTTATTTCAGTTTTGCTGAACAGTAATTTTGCTTTTGGATCAAATTATATACGTTTATTTTTTTCTCACAGAGAATCAAAATCCCTAATGGAAAGGTTTGCAAGGAATGTTTGGTATTAATCCTATTGGTCTAGCCTTATTTTTAAAAGCACTCAATAATTCTCTTCTTTACTGTATTTGCAACCTCTAAGTCTTGTAACGGCAGAAGGCCTTGTTGGCCCTAACTCAAAACTTAATACACTTCCATGCAATCTCTTGCACTTCTAAAATCAATGCCAGAATTCATAACACTCTCTGTGTCCTAACATGTTTTCTATGGCAAAACAAACTAGGTGGTGCTGAGCATATTATATCCTTTTTATATCACTGAGAGACTCTTATCTAGGAAATTTCCTAAATTTCCTTTTACACCTCCTATCTCCCCATACATTTTACATACTGTTAAAGCAGAATAAAAACTTGTAACAATCCCGTAAGTCTGCAGTTTTGGATCATATATACAGCACCACACTGCAAATAAATAGAATGTTTATAAAAGACAATGCTCTGAGCACTGTATTTAAAACTGCAGGCACTGATGCAGAGAAACACTACATCAAAATTATTTCAGTCATTTCCACTTGGCGTACTAGCAAATTTCAACAGGAAAACCATTACAAGGAAAACTGAAGGGAACTCTTTTATGGTGCTTTTTTTGGAAGTAAATGTCTTTTTATTGCATGTGTGGATTCAGTTTCTCCTCGTTTGTATTTCTGATTGCACAACAGGAAACTTGCAAATAGATTATCTGCAAAATGTCTGTTTTAACCTGATTGCTTACATGGCAAGCCCTAGAACTATGATCTTCATGAGTTCTTTAAAATCGTATTTTCTAACTGATACTGTGAAAAATTTATCCTTTCTTCCTTAATCTGTAGGAAAATGACCTTTGCCCTTCTACTTCACTCTCATGAAACCTCACCTGGAGTGCTGCATCCCCTCTGGGTCCTCAGTGCAGGAAGGACATGGACCTGCTGGAGCAAGTCCAGAGGAGGCCACCAAGATGATTAGAGGTATGGAGCACCCCTCCTATGAGACAAGGCTGAGAGAGATGGGGTTGTTCCGCCTGAACAAGAGAAGGGAAGACCTTATAGCACCTTCCACCTACAGAAATGCTGGAGAGGGACGTTTTACAAGGGCATGTAGTGATAGGACAAGGTTTTAAAACAAAAGAAAGTAGTAGATCAGATATAAGAACTCTTTTACAATGAGGGTGATAAAACACTGGAACAAGTTGCCCAAAGAAACTGTGGATGCCATATCCCTGGAAATATTTAAGGCCAGATTCGACAGGACTCTGAACAACTTGATCTATTTGAAGATGTCCCTGCCCATAACAGGGAAATTGGACAAGATAGCCTTTAAAATGACCGTTCCAATTCAAGTATTTTATGATTCTATGATTTTATAAGTCTACTAATCTTGGATTTAGAGTGGGAAATCCTATATTTCTAAAATATTTCTTTTATAATAATAAAGCTGAAGCTCTAAAACCTATAGTTCTCTTACAGTCAAAAAGAACGAATGGTTAAAATCTACGTCTGAGGATATTTCTGTTAAATCTAGCACACATTAGATGTGAACTTTTAGATAACTAATGAAAAACCTCTTCTGAACTCCTCCTTGGGCAGTCCTTCTCTCTTCCATAAACAGTTTTAAGTACTTCAGAAGATACAAAGAATATTGAATGGGCTTTGAAAGCCAATCTCTTCTCTGTAAATGCACAGATATCCATAGAGGGGTAAGGATACAAAACATTAGCATTAACTTGTAAGATGCAGATGTCTGAGGAACAGCAGGAATGGCCATGCTTGGAAGCATTAAACATCCACTCTGCCACTTCAGATTATTTCCTCTCTACCAATTAAAGCAATTAGGAGAAAGAAAAAATATTACACATTTTACAGGTGAGTGACAAAATGTAAAATAGAGATAAGTCTACCCTCAGGCTTTATCAAGATAGGCTTGTACAAAATTATGTGTCTCTTGAGAGTTGTTCCTCTAAGAGTTTCAAGAACTCCTCCAAGCTAGTCCATTAACTCTCACAATGGCAACTTCAGGTTTTTCCTGAATCTGATTCCTTTTTTTGTTCTCATATGATGGACAGGAGTTAGTTACAGTACCGTGGTCTTAGGCTGTAAGCCAAGACCATCTTTGCACAACAGAGTTAAAACCAGAAGTCTTCCTCAGTCATTAATTTTCTCCCTTGAGCATACTACTCTGCAGGCTGAGGAGAAATCATGTCTTTGTCTCCTCCTCCAGCACTCAAGTCTGTCTGTAAGCTACCTTGTCACCCTGTGACCTGTTACATACTGACATTTTCTGGCAGAGGAAACTAATCCTGGTCACCCTTTTGCCAAGGTAAGTCTATGTTAATCATCTTAGAAGAAAACCCCAACCAGTATTCTTAATAAACCCGTTGCTTAGGTGATACTCTTTATAGTGAATTGGCCACATTTCACAGGCACTCACTGGTGCAACCTTCCTCCTGCTTTCCTGGGCTGATTTCCAACCCCTTCTCACAGCACTCTTGCAGGGAGCCTTAATGCTACAGGTTGTGGGTATGGGACATCTTTATCAAATATGCATGCTGAGAGAACATTTTAGGACTTAGCAGAGTTTAAGACAAGTTTTGGGAGCTCAGAAATTTAATATGAGGATATCTAGCTTTCAGTAAGTCTCGAGAAAATGTCTCTGTGTTTGCTTAGTCTGATGTTGTTCCCAACATATTAGTATGTTCAGAAGAGTCTCTCTGGGAAGCCATCTGGTATGTTATAGCACAGTATGTACTATCTTTCCTTGTTGCCAAATACATGCATTCAATTAATGATAATCATCTGCTGCTTCTACACAGGGATACATTTTTTTTTTCTTTTCCTGAGTAGTTTTAGCCAAGCTTTGCATAATCACCTTAGGAAACCTTGGTGCTGAAAATCTGATTTCCTTCCCAGACTGCAGCATACCAGTGGGGTCTGACACAGCCCTTGGTTGTTGATGAGGAGGACGTGGAAACACAATAGCACTGCTTTCTCTCACACGTTCACAGGTGGGCTCCCAGACACAGTCAGCAGAAAAAAAATATTACATAGCCTGCAGAAATGTCATCAGGACTTGAGAGGTGCTGATCTAGGAGTAACAATTGCTCTAAGAACAGCTGTTGTCATCCGTAGAGATTTAGCAGTTCCACCAGAAAAACACTTTAGCCTGTTTTCCTAACTATTGTGGAAAAACTTATTTCAGATGTGATTGTGAACAAAGGCAGAACAACTACTTTAATGCTAAAGCAAATGCACAGAAAAAAAAAAAATTATTCAGGACTGCATCAAGACTGAAACACTCCCTCAATCATAATTATACTATATACCAAATAATAAATAAAAGAAAATAAATTTGAAAGGGAGAACAATATTCCAGAAGACACTCCATACACATTTGACTTTATAAGTTACCTTTTCTTTAATATCTTATATTAAAAGTAAATTTTGACCAAAGCAGATCTGCAATGGAAAGTAAATTTATATAACTCACTCCTCTGGCTGAGGTCAGGACAACAGCAGGTAAAGATACCATGGGAGTTCAGAGCAGCAGTACCAGAGAACACCTTTTTCTGGCTACACTGCAGAAGCCAAAGAACATTCCAAAACCTATAGCAAAATGCAGGCTTTCAGTTAAAAAATAATAAATAACAAACCCACTGAAAGCACAGCATATCTAAAAAAGGCAAATGGAGAGATGAAGAGTTTTGGCTGTTTCACATCTCTGAATTGTAACCATCAAGATCTGGTTCTGCCAGATCCTTCCAGGCAGTGGGCAGGAAACAGAGAGAGAAAAATTGTCTTTTTGGGGACTGCAAGACTAATGTCTCCCCTCTTTGCTCCTGTTCTTGCCTAGCCTGTGGCAAGAGCTTCAGGGAGGCTCCTGGTAATTCTAAGGCAGTGCTGTGTGCATGGCCTATTCGTTGCTTTCTCATTTCTCTTGCTTTCACTGGCACCTGCCTGACTGCTGTATCCCTATGACACTCTGTGAACACCACCAGGGATTTGCCAAGGACCTTCTTGCCTATGACACGATGACCTCAGAGGTGTTTGCATGTATCCCTGCTCTGTGTCCAGGCTGCAGGGAAGCAGCGTGAAGGTACTGCTGGTGCTGGGCTTGTGGTGCTGACCCCAGTGCTGCTGCACTTGGAAGCAGCCCCTGCAGCGAGCAGAGGCTTCAAGCTCAGAAACTGAAAAGATCCTGGCAGAGCTCACTCCCACCCTCACCAAACCCTTTAGGAATCACTTGCTAGAGCTGTCCTTTGGAGAAGCTGGAACACGTACTGAGCATTTAGATTCAGTCGTTATACATGTTGCATTGTCGTGATGTTTCAGTGCAGACAAACCAAAAGCTTTTCAGTGCAGCAGAACACAAAATGTGGCCCTACACAGACAGACAAGAAAGATGCCTTTAAAAGCTATTGTTAAACTTGAATAAAAAATATCTGTATAGATTTAAACTGGTTCTCTCACTGTATAAAAGCAGAATAGTGAGGAAAAGTCAACTGAATAATTAATATGTCTCAGTTTTGCGAGTCCTGTTAGAGCCCTGAAAGATGTTCTTAAGTAAAGTAGCACTGACAATTCCTGGAGTCATCTTCCAGTTCTGCCTGTGTTACCTTTGCTGCTCACTCAGTGTTCGATACATGCTCATACAGGGGTTTACATTTTCACAAACTTAATTTTCTTAAAGTAACTCTTTACTCCCTCTTGTGGCTTTTTAGGAAAGTATGTTTCTCCTACTTGAAATCCAGTTGGATTAGATTTTTCATAGACTATATTTGAGTTAAATAAATTAATCATAATGTTGGGTTGTGAGTTCTATTCATTAAATGTATTCCTTCCAAATTGCAGTTGATTACAGACAAATTTCTGTTCAAATATGTTTACACATCTATTTCATATTTCAACAATCACAAAAAGCAACTTGAAAAATATTTTGACATAACTTTTGCAGGAGGCATAAATGAAAATTGACTGTGATTTTAGGAAAAAGACTTTCAAGAGCTTATTATCTGCCCTCCAAGTAACATTTTTATCAGCGTATAAGCACAAGGTATCTTTAATATATCGAATTTGTTTGCATAATAGAGTTTTCAGGCAGCAACCACAACCTCTGGCCTGGCCACATGAGGCACAAATTGTAATTTTTTTTTTACTGATGTGTGCTGATTCTGGGTATGTACCCCCTGAATGCAGAGAGAATAGAAATGAGCTGTGGCACTTGCACAACAAGGGAAGTGACAGAATTCATTACTCCCGTAGCACATCAGTGATCACGTTCCATTACTGTTGGCTGTCACAACACACATCTCCCACAGATGCAGAATACTGACGGGAGACACTTTTCAGCTTTATTTCTCCTTTTCTCTTTACATAACACATTCCCAGTGGGCAAAAACCCTCCAACTTCAACAGCATCAAAACTGTCTTTTTCCCATACTTAAGTTATGCTAATGTTTGTCTATTTGTTATATGAAATGTTTCTGAAGAAATCAGGGTGTAGAGGAAGAATCAAAGACCAGAAGTTTGCAGAGCATGTGGGTAACGTGAACCCCTCTAAATCCATATATGCACCCTAATAGTTGCAGCAAATATGAAAAGGTCACTCAACTCTCCTTCCCTCAAGGCTACCCTAAATTCCACCTTTTCACAATTGTCCCCAGCTCAGAATGTGCACATGGGAAAATTCTCTGGCTCTGTTGATAACATTTGAATCCTCTGTTACCTGATTGTGAGCGTCAGTTTTAGGTCACTTAGCCAGCAGTCTCCACAGATGAAGCTGTTACTAGTTTTGATCTAGTGTAAGTCAGTTGTGTTCAGATCACTTGGCGGAACCTCATTCCTTCTCCAGATTTGTTCTCTGGTTTTAAATTTTGCAGTCAAATATATACTGAGCATGGCCATATGTTTGAGGGTAATACACGAGATAGTTATTCTGTACTTCATGTTCTTGGCTATGATGTCTTTAAAAATAGAAAAAAAAAAAAAAAAGGAGCAGTGATTAGAAGGTATTTGATTTAGATAGATTAGTTGAAATGGAAAAAAGTATATACTTTATTTTTGGTAATTTGGAGTCAATTGATTTTTCTTTTTGCCAAATATTAGAGCTTTGGAGAAAGAATATATCTCTGATATAAGTAATCTGGACAGTAACCTTGAAATTCTGTAGCTTCTTCTCTCTGCTTCTGCTGCAGAGATGTTTCTTTGAATCCAGTATTGAAAACTAGGCCAGATCACAAGGTTTTAGTGATTCAGCAGTGCAGCCTATAAAGCTTGACTACCACTGAAATACCCAGTCTGTGAAGAATTCAGAAATTGACAGTCTTCATTCTGAGATAAAACCAGCTCAGTTCTGATTTCCAGCTGTGAACAATGCACTAAGGGGCAGGAATCAAAGGTCTATTTGCTTGTCCATATCTTGGTGACGACTAGTTACACGGGACAGAAAGCAGGAAATGAGATAAAGTCATAGAATGTATTTGCTTAGAGCCCTAAAAGATAGGAAAAAACACTAAATAAATCCAAGCACTCTGATTTGTCCTAAAATGTTTCAGACTTTGAAGAGGAACCTCATCTAGAATGGACTGGATTATATTTGTGTGGCATTAGGACAGTGTTTCTTTCTTTGCAAAGTATGACTTGGCATTCACTTTCTTGTCTGCTGGGAGCAGGGTTTTGTAGTAATTTTATTTTAGAGGCTCATACCAACTAGCTGGCTTTATTGTAATGAATCATTTAGCATGGGGCTCCTTTCAGAGCTCTTCTGCTGACACATTTCTCAGCCCAGCAGTGCACACTTCAGAGTAGGCACACCACCAGCCTGGCAGACTGTAGCATCCCTTGGGTTATTCAGTAGAGAAATAGTGTGGGACAGATAAAGGTAGTTGTACATCAAGATGCTGAAATATTCAGGAAAGATTTTTCCTTGGTGAATTCCAACATACAATTTTTGACAGGACAGGTGCACAGCCACTGAGTTATTTATTAGACAGCACAAACACAGAGAACTACAGTCAAGATATATCTTTAATTCGGAGTATTCTTTATAAGCAGCAATTCCATTGGGAAGCGATGACTGCTCTGAACTGCTTTAGCTAAAGAAAATTAACCCTTAACGTGTAGGAAATTTTATAATAATTCTGAAGTCAGAAACACAGACTCAGTGATCACTGAGGACAAGGGACAGGAATTTAACTAAGATTAATGAAGAAAGGATGAGATGGGAGTATCTTTTCTTAGCTTCAGAGCTTTGCATGAGCGAGATCTGACGCAGGCAGCTAGAGTGAAAAGTAGTGATGTCTTATTCCTTATGTTCTTTGCCATGTGTGGACATTTATACGGAAACTAAATAGGTTAAGGTAAATGTCACCAGTTCTGCCTCCTCTGCTCCAGTCATCCCCTGGTGTCCCTGTAGACTGTTGTGAGAGACAGATTACTGGGCTGGACCTTTTGTGTCCCTCTTCATGTCACTATTAAGATACCCATAGAGCTTTTTGTGTGCCCATCATGCAGACAATCTTTTTAATCACAACTATACTTACTAAATGTGTGTCACATTCACACTGTGTTTTTATGAAGTTACCTGTTGCATCTAAATGCTGAAAAAAGATACCAAATGCTACAGCTTTTATTCAATTTTTATCATGTATGGTGTTTGGCCTGCCATGAAAATGAATATTTATTAAATGGGAAAAAATGAAAAGGAAAGCTGGACTTGAAAAGCAAGGGAAATGGGGCAAGAGCTAGAGAATATAAAACTGATAAATTTCCTTTTGCATTATGCAAATAAGAGCTACAGAAAATTTTAGAGGTTAAATTATAAAAGCCTATACATTACCAGGAAAAAATAAAACAGCTGTACCAGCTATTATAGACTGGTGAGGATTTACTACTCTCTTTACCTTCGTAGTCTTTGCCTAAGAGCACCACTTCTCTTCAGTCGTCTGAACACACAGTAAACTTAATTTCAGGGTAGGATGGGTGCTCTAGTTGGAGAAGATATTTTTTTCATTTTACTGTTGTGTTAGACCTCGTGGGGGGGGGGGGGGGGGGGGGGGGGGGGGGGGGGGGGGGGGGGGGGGGGGGGGG
>JAWWES010000081.1:11654464-11665639 GCA_035583135.1 Lophotriccus pileatus | reverse complement strand
TTACTAGGACACAGCACAATTTTTTACAAAACCATCCCACTCGCACCTGGATGCATTGTTATAGTTGTAACAAATATAAGAAAAAGAATTACATTCTCTTGTTTACACTAATGTTTATGGTTAAAAAAGACCTCTCAAGCTGCTAACACTGTCCCCGAGCAATTGCAGACTTTCTTTTTTTGTTTTCTTTTGTTTGTTTCCCCTCCACTGCAGCTATGTTTGGCAGAAAAACACATGCAAACATGCCTAATGTAGCTACTTCACACATATTATTTCGAAACATTGGCTCTTGTGTAAAATAAATATGTCACAAATGCTTCCTAATCAAGTCCCCTTGTTTAGCTTTGGTTGACAAGAAGGAAACTACATGCTGAACCAAACCCTGTGGGAAGTTTATTGTTTTTAGTCCTGTTTTCCTCAGTGCCACAATGGCATTTGCTTCTACTGGCATGTGTTTAAATAAAGGTCGTTTTTCTAAAACTCTTTTTAAAATACCCTGAAACATACAGTTACTGTTCTTTCACTTTAATTCCTCCTTTCTTCCATCCCCTCCCAACAGTTTTGTATTTACTGTTGTTTCAAATAAAGTCCTAAAAGTTAGACATTTTACCACTGGGTCCAATAGAGTTGAACTGGTTTCTGTTAGCCTCACAAATATACTTTTAGACTATACTAATGCTATTAATAATATTTTTAAAAAAAGATAACAGTGAGAGATAACAGTTACTTAAATATATTAAGGTCTCGTCAATTTCCTTCTTAAATCATGGCCCCATTGATTTAGTTGAATGCAAAATTTTAGCATTCAATCTGTAAAGAAAACTCTTCAGGTGAAATCCATTTCCTTTTTGCAAATCCTCAGATGAGCCCTTGGTAGCATTTTTTAATTATGCCCTCGCTGCCTGTCCCCACAGTGCATTTTCTTCTCTTGTGTGGATTTTCTTTTGGTTTATCCTTTTTTTTCATTTTGTGACTGAGGGCTAACACTTTTTGTGGAAAGATGTGGGTGAAGGAATGTAACAGCTTTTTTATTCTCAAAATGAACTAATGTTGCCATCCAATTTTAACCCATTCTGTCCCCAACTGACTTACCCTATAAATCTTATTTAAAATGATGTAGCTATTTCAGCCTTGGGAGATATGTTTTAGTGCTTTGGAATCAAATGTTTCAAAGTATTGAGCCAAACAATACTGAATGTATCCCTGAATTATCCACACTTCTAATGACAACAGCCAAAAAGCTGAGTGTGCAGACTTTTGGCAATGGTAATTTATGAGCAGGAGCTACTTTGAGCAAAGGCTCCACTTGCCCTGCGGTGCCTGGCAGTTACATTTGCTTTGTATGACATCTTATTTTCAGACGCTATTGTCTCGATCCTTTCATGCAAAGTAACAGAATATCTGACAACAGGAAACCCCTTGAATCTGGATCCCCCTTTTTTTTTTTTTTTTTTTTTTTTTTTTTTTTTTTTTAGCAGGTTATAGATACTGTGGGTAGAACAGTTGGAGGCTTTTTTGCTAAGAGATATTAACAAATACAGAACAAATGCACAGAAAAAAATTCAGTACTGGTTAAGGAAGTAAGAGTGGAGGATGTTTTCTTTGGATTGTGTTAATTATATTATTTTTTAAATATCTCAAAAGCCCCTAAGAGTGGCAGGATGGCCAGTGGGCGTAAATAAGATTTGGACAGGAAGACCAAACTCTCTTGACTTTAAAGCCAGATGCTCATAGCAAGACTGTCATTGTCTGAGAGGTTTGAATAGCATGTTTTCCAATGTAACTGGATTCACAAACCAGTTTCCTCCTAGGAAACAAGGATTTCTTCACCCTGTCTTTACTTTAGTTATAACCTGCAATATCCACCACTATCTCTAATATAAGTATCATCCTTGCAGCTAATGCCACCATAGGCCTTCCTGGGTGGAACTTGTCCATCTGGTTTTCAGTAGTCTGTTCAGAATTTGGCATGCAATCACTGAAACTTTCATTTCTGTTTCTCATTTTTACAAGACTATTCAAAACATGTACAATTTACAAGCCATTTGTCCCACATTATAAATTTGTCATGAAAGCTTTAGCTTAGTTTGATGTGACTGATGGTCCATGAAATTTTGGAAGATTTTGTGGATATTTTGTAAATGCAGACAAATGTTAACCATATGCTGGCCTACGTAAATGCCCTGTGGTGACACAATCTCAAATGTGATTGAGATTGATTATATCTTGCCAGTAGAGTTATATCAGCAGGAAATTAATTGTAAAGCCCCCCTCCTAAGTTTGTTCTTTCATTTCCATCCCAATCTGAACCAAGTATAATAGTCTTTATAAACAAGAATAAAAAAGTATGCAATTCCTTTCACAGAGATGCCTTTTGAAGGCTTTTCTCTAAATTTACTCTCAGTAAATTTGTTATTTTTTAAATAATAACACATGAATTCTAAAACATAAAAACCAAAGCTATTAGCACTATTAATTAGAATTTTTTTTTATTTTATACGATTAGTCTGTTCAAGTATTATTCTGAAGAAAATCTTGAGATGCTGTTTCTATCCTTTAGCTTAGTCAGTTTCTCTATGCTAGGACATTTCAGAAAACTTATGATTGGTGTCCATATATGGCATTATTTTCCATATTTGCCAGTGACCCTAAATGCTGGAAAACTTGTCTCCTCCATCTTACAGTTTTTTAAAGTATATAGAGCTCAGAAAGTTTTCAGTGACAATGGTGTTGCTTTATTTTGAAAAGTTCATCTGATTGCATTGAACTGTCAGGGCTGGACATACCACCAGTTACCCTTGCTGAAAAACCACCCCAACATTTGAATTGCAGCTGGTGTTCTAGAATGATTACCAAAATCACCAAAAGTGGGCTAATTAATTCTTTTGCATAGTTTTCATTGAAAATACTGTTTCTAACTTTTCTTTTAGGATAATAGAATATTTTCAGCATTTTCAAATCTATAGAGTTTATTTCTAGATTTAGAGGGAAAATCATTAGTGTCATGCACTGGAGGCTATCACTGTAACAGTGGAATCTTATTTTGTCCTGTGTGCTGCTTCTTTTTGAAAACAGCAAGAAGAAATTTTAGTATTTTTTGATGTGAGTACTCTAGGAACTGAGTTTAAACTGACTATTTTTTATACATATATTGGGGAATAACAGCCACAGTAGCAGGTTACTATATCAATACTATAGAGATGACTGAGGTGAGAAGTTTTATTTCTCATCTCTATGTCACTAAACTCATTTGCTTTAAAACATATTGAAATCTTACCTTTAATGCCATAGTTAAGAAAGCACATTAGTTGATGTCCAAGAAGTCCTTAGCAATCTCAACAGGAAGGTTAATATCTACTGACTTCAGTGAGGCTTAACCATGCCTGTGCATCCTTGCTGGATAGAAAAAATACACTGGATTAAGGCTTATGTGACTGGTGAAATACAAATGGGAGTTCTGTAGACATCTGTACAAGACTGCTGAATCATGATCAGTTTATGTTTTCTTTCCATTTGAGCTTTTAAGTTTCATTAAGACTTTTGGGTAGACCTCTGAGCCGCACCGAGACATAGAGTCATAGAATCATTGAAGTTGTAAAAGAAATCCAAGATCGTTGACCCCAACCATTATCCTAACACTGCAAAACCATGTCCCTACACTACATCTACATTTTTTTTGAACACTTTCATGCATTTATTGAGCATGCTGTCTTGATGAAGCAGATCTGGTTTGAACAGAAAAGCCACAGTCTAGTAAACCCAGACTTAAGCCTAAAGCTGCAACAATTAAACTACTTCATCCTGTTGTCCCCCTGAATCCTTACATTCAGCCCCCAAGGAATAAGAATTTAATTCTAAATGAACAAAAGTTCAAGGGATAATTCTACAGAAGCTCAAGATTTGTCTACACTGCAGGTGGAACACAGACATAGCACAGGCACAACCACACCAGGTTTTGCCAGGTGGGCAATAGGGCACAGAGCTTAGCACAGCGAGGTGAGCACAAACACAGGTACCCCAGACAGCAGGCAGCTGAGCACAGAAATATGACAAACTTCTCTTGCCCACAGAAGCTGAGGATGCCCCATCCCTGGAAGTGTTCAAGGCCAGGTTGGATGGGGCTCTGAGCAAACTGGTCTAGTGAAAGTTGTCCCTGCCCATGGCAGGGGGGTTTGAGCTACATGATTTTTAAATGTCCCTTCCAACCCAAACCTTTATATGATTCTATGATTCTATGGTTGTATGTGTTTATGAAATTAACACATATGTTATTTACACATATTAATTATGTGCTTACATCTCAGTAGGAAGTAAATCAATATATTATATAGAGATCTTACACTTTTCAGAAAAAAACAAACGACCTGATAAAAATATAAATTGACAAATAGAATTAAATTATGCTGTAAAAAGTAAATTATCGGGACACAATTTCTTAGCATTCTTTGAAATAATGCCTCTGTTTATTGAACATGGAGATATTTTGAACTGATCCAAAATTTTACATTGCTTCGTGTAAGAGCTAGGTATAGCTGACATTTACAATACTTTCCATCTTGTTCTTTCTACATAAGCAGGAGGTCTAAGTCTATAAATACTTCTCATTATATAAACTATCCTTTCTATAAACTTAGTGGCTCTGGAGTATTTATATAATCCAGTTAGTTTCCTAATATGGTCAAATTTCAGTTATCCCAGTTACATCATGTTTCTTTATTACACCCATATGTCTTTAGTGCTGTGTCATACGATCCCTAAGATTTGTGTGGAAAAAGCTGATAGCTCTCTTTCAGTTTATTTCCACTTCCAGTTTCATCTTTCCATCTCTGAACTTAAGTTTGAGTATTCTAAACTTTTACTATCAACAGTTCCTCCTGATTTTTCATTACTGAGAAGTTTTTATCCTTTCCTACCTCTGTCATTCCATTGAAAATACTATTTCCATTTGTTTTATGAACAGATCTGGCATGCTTTCTCATGTCCCGCTCAGCATGGCTGTACCGTACTGCTTTTACCGAAGTGTCTGCCCAAAAAAGTAATGTTCATGACAGTTCTACTGCAGCTGTAGAGCCTTCTCAGCCTTAGTACTCCTCTGCAGAGTTGAGGAGCTACCTGATGCTTGAATATGCACCCAACATTGCATTTCTCTATGTGCAGTAAAGAAGTTCTGTAGAATATTAAGCACCCTGAGATGCTTTTGGTCACTTTCTCTCCCTGACACAGAATACACTTGTAGCTCTCATGTTGAGTTTCAGAATATGTATTTGTAAAAAGAGAAATAAACTTATTTCACTCCGTGTAGTATTGCTCTTCTCAAGTGTGGATGCTTACAGAAACCTGAAGGTGAAATTTGAAATATCATCTTGATGTGTAAGCAACCTACTCAAAGAATTTTTTTAGCAGTAAGAACAGAATGACAGAATTGCGTGACCTAAGGAATTGAGTTCCAAAGGCTAGCTAGAAATATGCTAAGTTACACAGTACAGATATTACACTGCTCAAATCAATTGTCGTTTAAGCAGGTGAATATATGTGATGTGCCAGGACAAGCCTCACTTTAGACTGATGTAAAAATCAGTAAAGTCAAAATTACTAAAGTGAGATGTAAAAATTCATAAGAATTCATGTGCAAACTATGGGTTTAAGACTTCTGCTGACTTAGGGGTTAAGATATCAAGACCAAAGCTGTCAAACAAAATCATGAAAACTACATGTGGTCTGAAAGCTAGTAGAAAGGAAAACTAGCAATGTTCTAAAAAAATAAAAACATAGCTAACAAAAACTGGTGGATACAGAAAGCTTACATTCAGGAAATGTGTAAATGTGTAATTCTCCATCATCTAGAGCTGAGTAAAATTTGGAAATTAGACTTCTGTCAATGTTCCTTTGTAGAATTGTAGTTGTGGGTTTTATTGTGTACAAGGTAACTTGTGAGCGCAGACACAGATGGACTGACTCAGGGTGCAAAGTTTGTCTTCTAACGCAGTGGGTGACAATGGTTCTTGGCTGCAATAGGATGATCCTGAAATGACAGGATTTAGCAGTTAATAATGGAAAATAGGGAAATATGAGATTCTCTGTTCTCATAAATGTATGTAGATTGAGACTTTTCTATCATGAGATGAGAATTTTGAGTTCATTGAATGTTACAGTGGTCCCTGAAAGATTTAACTTGTTGTCATGAAAGCAAGTTGCAAAAATTTCAGAAAGGTATCAAAATTTCACTCTTGATGTAAATTATTGTTGAACTGGAGCATCAAAAAATGGTCCAAAGTAAATGGACATTGAAAGAGTATGTCTAGACTAAAAACTATGTAAAGGCAAAATGGCCAAAGGGAATACAGCATTTACTTTTTTTTTTCTTTAAGAGAAAACTTAGTTATCCTTTGGGTAAAGGGGTATAGGACATGTCTGGAGAAAAGCAAAAACAGCAGAGAAAGTTGTTTGGTCTGTATGTTTGAGAAATTTGGAACACAGAAGTGTCAGAAAGAAACCACTGAAGTCACCACATCGTAACTCACCCTCCCCTCTGACTGCAACAGCAACGTTGTTGTCAACAATGGAAAATGGAAGTTAGTTGGTGTGCTTGAGAAAGCTTTATTTGCTGATTACTATGCAGTCAATTTAGTGTGTCAGCACTGTGGCTTTTTTCCTATATTTCCAGTCACTGTCAGATGTGTAACACAAAGTTATTGAAAATTATATCCCCTTATTTGTACAATACCCTTGTGAAATCACATGTACTGTGGCACAGCCTCTTTGTAGTTGTGAGATCAGATTTATCTGTTAATATTTATTCTGTGGCTCTTTAAGATTTATTTTTTTTTCTTTTAAAAATTTACTTTAGAATGTGGGCTTTGTGTTTGGAACTTAGCACAGATTTTTATGAAGTGCGGAAGATTGCACTGAGAATGATAGAGACTGCCTTGGTCCCAGCTGAAAAGGAGGCATACATATTCACCAGTGGAAGAAAATTGTCATGAGAAGAGCAAATGATAGTTTTGCAGAATATTTTTATTGTGTGATCCACAAATATGTTTGTACCAATTGTTATTTATATTTTCTGTGTAGGTTATGCACAGAATAATGACTGTGATTTGCCAGAAGATATAAATTGGATATCTCTCCAACACGGAGATGCCTGAGAAGCATCATGTGGCCAGCCTACAAGATGCTGAGTTTAACAAAGGAAATATATATTCAAATACTATGAATACTTTTAAGTTTTGCAGAGCAGGTCCTGCTCCATCTTTGTTTCTTGCCCTTTTTTGTGTATCTCATTCTTTCTGGTGTTTCTACAAATGCTGCTTAGCTGTCAGTTTCAGCCCTGCTTACAGTTACCTGACACTGCCTTTAAGCCTGGGTATCTTACATACTAAACTATAAGTAGCAAGGTAGAAAATTTTCAGCTACTAAACTCAGGAGATAAATTGTTCCTGCTGTTAAGAAAGTGAGCTTCATTTTCATCCTAAACGTACTCAGGTTCAGCTTTTAGCCTCTTGTTCATATTTTATCTCTATTGTCTAATGAATCCTGTTAAATTGCCATAGACCTTGAGAAGGTGCTGTTGGCAAAGCCAAAGAAAACATAAATTTACAAAGCGCAATTTTAACCAAATGAGGGACCTACATTTAGATTTGTGAACCAAAAAAGGGTGATTCTTGTCTTTCCCTTGAGTTTCAGCCTGAAACTTACTGAAAGAGAAAAATTCAAGTTCCTTGTACTCCAAGGAAGCAAAACAAACCAAACCAAAACACAAACCAAAACCAAAAAATGAACCCCATAAAAAATCAGTAGCTATGTTTCTGGGGCGGGGTCAGGAAGAGGAATGTGTCTCTGCCTCATAGCTGAGATGTTGATCACAGCCAAGCTCGCAGCAGTTCTGGCCCTGTGCTGTAGAAAGTCTTTAGATAGTTTTCTCTTGGGAATTGAAATAGTTATATGGTTTTAAATAGTTTTCATATTAATTATTAGTTTGGACTTCACTGCTTGAAGGCTATATCCAAAAGAAAGCACATACTGTGAACTAGTTTTTCCTTCACATTCTTTTGGACAAATTTTAGACAGAGATTTTTTAATTCTTTCCTTGTCATAGATTTCTACTTATGCCTTTTAAACTAATTTCTTCTACTCTGAACAACTTTAAATGAAGTTGCCTTTTTTAACATGATATAATATTAAATACGAAAGGAAAAAGCTTAAATTTTACCCTATCCGTATGTTTTACGAATGACTGTGAGACCTGATGCTCTGCTTATTTTGACTAAGTGAACATCAATATATTTTTTTAAAGACACTTTTTCTCTGGTTTAAGTTTCCCACCATGAATATTTTTCTTCTCTTTCTTAGTCATATACAGCAATATAAACAAACAAACAAAACCCTCAAGTGAACAAAAATCCAACCAATTCATAGGGGAGTACAATAATTCAAATATATGTTTTCACTGTGACTAGTAGTTATGTTTTTATTGAAATAGCTAAACTGTCAAATATAGTAAAAATTCCAACAAGTTTTTATAAAAATTTGCTTGAAATCCTGGAGACTTTTACTGCTGAGTTCAGTATGTTTGAATTGGGGATATGGAAAGAATACTAAAGCATGTGAAAATGAAAGAAAATCACTTTGTCAGTACTTCAAATAAAGAAACATTAAATAAAATATCTTAGAGGTATATTTATACATTATAGAAGAGACTAAAAATATTATTACTTTACTTTAGCAGCTCTTTTTATTATTTTTAACTGCTCTAAGCAGTTTTCCACAAATAAGAGATTTATAGAGAACATTACAGTAAAGATTATGGAAAAATGGCTACAGCTTAAAGCATCCAACTGTTTTGGACTTTCCAGTGTCAATTCCCCTTTATGTGCAACACTACAAAACCAGAACTCTTGGCAGATATTTCTGAGGTTCAAAATTCAATTACTGTTCCATCAGAAGAAGTAGAGGAATTAATGGAAAGATTTTTGAAAGTATCTGAGACAGATTTCACTCTCTCCTCTCATAGCAAAGACATTGTTGTAATTTTTGACAGATTAACCTCAGGCCAGAATTTCCAATCTGTTGACAGTGGTTTTGGCTAGATACTTTATTTTGGCTGAAATGTCCCCAAAGCAAACAAACAAAATAATCTACACCCCAAAACGCAACCCAAAATTTAGATCAACCTTGGGTTAAGATACTGCTTTACTTCACCCCTTTTTAAGGAATCTACCACTATCATGTGGTGGTTTGGAGTGCCTTAGTACTGTTATGCAGCGGAAAGTATTTTTGAAGGAAAACCACACTCATTTTTATTATCTCAGTGTTCAGGATGTTTTGGTCCCAGTTCAAGAGGCATTCCAGTCTTAAGTTCAATGCAGTCTGGATGGTGATCCTTAAAAAGGGGATAATATAAATTTTAACTGTATGAAGGATATATGAAGAAGACATCTGGTGTTAACTCGAATCCTTTCACCAATGAATCCTGCTGATGTGTGACAGCATGGCACTGTTGATTTTCTCTTTGGAGAAAGTTCTGTGGAAGTTTGCTAACAGAAAAACAGAAGGCAAAGAAAAGGCTGAGTGGTTCATCTTCCTGCAGCTGTTGAATGTCAACTTCAAAATGATAATGCAAATCCCTCTTTGTTGGTGATGTGTTTGCGAAAAGCCATTGCTTACAAAGAAGTACTTCAAAGTCTAGAACATAGACTTGTAGAATAATAGAATCATAGAATCATTAACATTGGAAAAGACCTCCAAGGTCATGAAGACCAACCTTTGACCAAACACCACACTGACAACTAAACCATAGTACAAAGTACTATGTCAAGTTGTTTCTTGAAAACCCTCAGAGGTGGTGACTCCACCGCTTCCCTGAGCAGCCTATTCAAATGTTTGACAACCCTTTCAGTGAAAAATTCTTCCTGAAATGGACTACACCCATCGTTCATGGTCTACTATAATCAGGAATTAATTCAGTAAGACCAAATGTTTTATTTCATTCAAAAAGTTGAGCCATAAGTTCCTAGTAATTCCCACCAGTATTATAATAGACAATTTTATGCATTGACATATGGAAAGAACACGAGAACTAACTAGGCTTATTTTTTTTAAAGACAAATTTCCTGCTTCATGGATTCAGATTTGGGTTTTAGTTGAAGTAGTAGTAGATCTATGGAATATGAGGATGAATACAGGACAAAAGCAGACATCTTGCTACAAACTGTGAACTATAAAAGGTAGAATCTTTTTTTGTACTCTAGTATTAATGTACATAATGTGGATAAAACTATGCATGCTTAATTTAGTTGTGAAATATTGTTTTTTTATTAATTAATCTGCTTACCCATTACTGTATAGCTTCAATGTATTATTCCTTTCGAAGAAGTACAATTACAACAATTACATTCTTGTTATTTAAGTACATGCAATCAATTAAATTATTTTTTTTTAAATAAGTACATGTATTTTACTTTTCAGCTTAGAAACTGCTTCACTGTCTCCTCTACTATCTCTTGTCTCCAAGCTATTATTAGTGTCGTATGACTATGTCTATGAAAATTAAAGAATCAGTATTTTACTTAATTAGCTTGCTTTAAGCAGCCAGCAACTCTCAATATTTGTATTTTCATTTAGCTCAGCTTCAAAATCATTCTGCTATTCTGTGAACCAGAGCTTTAAAATATACATACAGTTGCTGAAGGTTGTCTAGACTGAAATGCAAAATTAGTACTCGAATAAAAGAAAAACCTTAGATCAAATATGAAGTGATTAAATCATTATATCCTTGAATGCATTTCTTGTTGAAATCTATAAATTCCCTAGGTTCTAGTCATTCCTTGTAATGCTGCTTCTGACATAGTTTGAATTGTTACATCTCTTATTCTGTTGGCATTTAAAGGCATATTTAACAGGCATTGGTCTGCTTAATTGAAGACTTGAAGACTGAGATCTTTGGAGGAAAGTCCTCAGCAGGTATTCTGCACAATTTCCTTTACTAAATACTGATTTCCCAACTACTGCTGACATTTTTTTCTCCAATCACACCTATAAGAATCAGGAGAAATCTTAAGGTCAAAGGCACTACATTAATGTGCAAATCACATAATCAATAAGTGTCGCAGTAAACCTGCAGTAAATGAAAAACTATTGTTTTAAACATGTTTCAACATGGCTTTTTACAGTTTTTGC
>JAWWES010000081.1:11353920-11654364 GCA_035583135.1 Lophotriccus pileatus | reverse complement strand
CTCTCCCCTCCGGAACCCCGGGACTGAGTAACCCCTGGGAATGGAGTCCCCCTTTCCCATCCAAATCCACCGTCGGAAATAAGAACATCTGTCCCTTGATGTTCTTTTTGACAGGCCAGCCTTGGCACTTCTGAGACAATGTCGTGTTTCACAGTGGTGCAACCACAGTGGCTGTCAGGTTTTGTGCTGAGCAGATGCACAAGAAGAGCATTGCATCCTCCTCCTTCACTTTCTGACATCATGGAGGTCATTGATGTTCAAAGAACTGTGGAAAGATAATGAAGGCATTATTTTGGTTACTACTGTCCTTCCTTCCTTTGCATTCCTATTTAGGCAAAATATCAGTTAGGTAAGCCTAATTAATAAATTTTATTTTCAGATGTGACCTAGTTATGCTCCTGTGACCAATTTAACACTAAACATGATGTATTTTCATTTGTTTTATGCAATGATGCCATCTTGCTCTTATGAAACATAAATTTTCTTATATATTATTTATTTGGCAAAATGTAGTTGGCTCTACTTTTATTTTCTGTAGGATATAGGACACATAAAATAAACAAACAAAAAAGTTTACTTTATGTTAATTATTTCCCATCCCTTCCCAGAGGCATTCTTAGTCAAGATTAGAAACCCCCAAAACATTCAGTTTATGGGCCAAATGAGAAATGACAGGGACTGCTCAGGTTAAACACTTCTTTCTAGCAGTAAAGATTACACTTGTATATATTCTGGACAATGATTCACTCAAGTCTATTTCTAAGGAACAGCACTAAATCTTTGCAAGTGTTATTTCAGTTCAGTATTTCTATTTTAATGTAAAGATATTTAAAAGTCTATGACTCTGTGGGATCTTCACTACACAGACAACATAAAACTCATGCCTTCAGGAAAAAGAAAGACTGAATGCTTCCATTTGTGCTTCTGATTCTTTATGAATACTAATGCTCACAACCACAGATTAAATTAATGTCAGTTGCCCCAGTCACACTTAGTAAATGAATCATAAAAGTTTCATCCTGATATGGTAAGTTGTCCTTGACAGCAAATTAAAATCTTAATAAGTGCCCTATTCAGAAAACACATACATACACGTATTCTTCAGCCCTAGAAATCATAATGAGAATGCAGATTCATTTAGTTTTTTTGGTTAAAAAAGGCTGAGTACAATTACATGTTATTTCTTAAAGCCCTTTTAGGGTATAAAAGGAATTTTAAATTTAAAAGAAAATATTTCTGGCACTGTATCACGGTTTTGTGTGTTCTTACAGCTAAGTTGAAATTTTCCCTTTCCCCTGTCTGTGTTGGGGGAGGGGAATTGGTCAAGGACTGTTTGTAAGTGATTAATGGCCCAGAAGAACTGGCTAGCCAGCAGTATTAATATGTTAATTGCCTGGTTTTGTCTCCAGGGAAACAGAGGAGGAGAACTGGGAGGTTTGGATTGGAAAAAAGGGGTGGAGAGGAAAATCTGAGCTATGTCAGGACTGCCAAGGGTGGGGGCGGGGCTGCTGGGAGCTGCGGGAGCAGCTGGAGGTACCTGGCTGCTGTCGGGGGGCTGCTACCTCTGTGAACGTGCATCAGTTTTGGAGCTGGTTTTTTTGCTTGAATCTTCATTGGAGAGGGACAGAGCGACATCACTGCACATCTAAGACCAACAGGGAAAGAGTGAGTTCTCCAGTACCCGGAGTTGTGTTTTCCCTTCCTCTCCTCCCTGGGGGGGGACTCCGTTGTCCAGCTCGCTCTGGCGCTTGGAGACCACGCATGGCAACTGCCGGTGACCCATCAGCACCCCCTGCTGACTGACTCTAACAACTGCAGGCTCCACATCTCCAGTGGTTCAACGGCGCCTCCTGCTGACTGTGGTTATAATTGCCCCAAAAGGGTAAAAATTGAATTGATTTTCATTGTTGGGTTTGGTTTTTTGTTTGTTTGTTTGTTTGTTTTTCTTCTTTTGTCTTGAAGGGGATTGTTCTAGGTGGAGGATTATTGCTTGGGTGTTTTACTTGTGTTCTCTTGTTGTTTTTGCCAATACTTATAGACATTTTAATAAAGGGCTGTTATTCCTACCTTGATATAATTTTAATTTTTCCTCTTCCCACACTGTTCCTCAATCGGAGTCTATTAATTTCAGATTTATAATTGCATAGGGGGAGGAGTTTTGGGTCTTCCTCATAATTTATTCCCAGCAAAACACTTGTGTCTCACTTAAAATGAGACACACTGCCTGAGCAGTTGGTAGGGAAAACTTCAGTAATTTTTTTGCTGTTAAAGTGAAGTTGGCATCCTCATTGTGAACTATAAATTGGTTTTTGTATATTTTTGAAGACAAAGGGAATGTTTTGCTACTGGCAAATGGGGAGCAGTACTCACTACTCAGATCTAGTTAGTTTATGTCTGTTGTAGTAGTTGGGAGAAAGGAGGAATGGGAAAACAAAATGACATCTTTCATTTGCTTTGGTAAGATAAGTAAATGAATGTGTGTCAGTCAGAGTAGCTAGACTGACATCTGTAAGTTACATGTATTTTGGACAGAGTTCAACATAGTGGACCACAGTATGTAAATTTAGAAGCTATAAATGACCTCTTCCTCTCTCACAACAACAGAAATTCATGAAATACATATATATAAAAAGCCTTCTAGTGAAATAAAATTGTACCTATTTGCAAATGTTTTGAAATTCACGGTTGATTTTCATAGCTGTAAAGGTAACTTCTCTATTTCCCTTATCCAGTACAAGGACATTGTGCAGTTTAACACAAGCTGAAATTTCTTGGTAAGAAGCTTGCTGAATTTTGACAACAGCAGGTGTTGGAGCAGCTTTCTATTTTTGCAGAACTCTTTCATCTGTTCATATACATTCATTATATTTCAGAAGCTAATTTAGAGCTTTTAGGCTGCCTAGCACTAATGTCCATACAGTACAACATAGGGAGTCTTTAATTATGCAGTGCAAGTCTGCAGATACAGTAATGCTTATGAATTTCTACAGAAAATAATTAAGGCACATGTGCAGATTATACTGTTTCTGCATGAAATAATCCTAGACTTTTTAATTCATATTGTCAAACAACTACCTCACATTCTGGACTAATGATCTGTAAAATTTAATCTGTAGTGTGAAATAATACTAGAGATGAGATCTTTTAAAATCTTTGTAGAAGAGTTACTGACATGTATTTCTATCACACTATCTGCACTTTATAATGAAACCAGTGACAGTCCTTTTCAGTGACAGAGCAGCAGCTGAGCAAGTACAGCAGCTGAACAGACAAGGTCAACCAAGAAAAATGATGTATCATGGAATATACATCATTGTTTAGACCCAGCACAGTGTTGCCACACTTAAAGCAATCTGTAATGAAAAATAACAAGGCTTTGCTAAGCTAAATGAAATGACAATTGGTAACTGTCCTCAGCTGAGGGTGGGGAAACCCCAAGTCTTAGAAGATATAAAACTAAAGATGTGAAGCTTTTGTTTCCATAAGACCTTCCTGATTCACTTCAAGAAAGATGATCTCTTGCTCTTGGACAGCTATACCTCTATGACGTTTTTTATATTCATCACAAATCTTCTAAATACAATCCCAGACACAGAATGATCCGTTTATTCATGACATTCTTTGGATTAAATTATAGCTTTGAGTCCTGTGAATGAAATGACATGCTACAGTAATGCTGCCAAGAGTCACTGAGGCAAAGAAAGATAGGAATTAAAAACAAAGTATTAACTATGATTAATGAATACTATTAGTAGCACTGTTAACTATTAATGACTACCAATACTGGGAATACTTTCAAGGTACTGTCTTGCATGCTTTTTTAGATTTTATGGTCATTCCTTTAAAACTTTGGTTTCCATTTTTGAACTGTCTACCTTTGTAATGAATAGAAGGAAATATAATGCATAATTAAAGGCAAATTAATATGGCAAAATTCAGACATCTTTAAAATGAGATGAACTGTGTCCTACATTCCACTGTTTATATTGACTAGATCTCTGTTGACAGTGGAGGCAAACTACTTTATAGACTTCTCTATTGAGTCTGATTAATCACATTTATATATCAAGTTGAATTGTAGGCTTGGTAATGTGAATGTCTTCACACAGCGATTTAAGAGCACAGTAGCTAATCCATGGGCTTTATACTTTTATGACTTGACTGTGGGACTCAGCTTTCTCTTCCTGAATTCACAAATCAACACACATTCCAGTTTCTGAAGCAAATAAAGATGTGGTTTTACAGGCAGTGTTTTTGTACAGCTTGTCAGCCCTCTGAAGAGATGTGGTACAGCAGGAATATCAGTGCCAGGAGGTGGGTCTCAAGGCAGTGGTGTTAAGGAGCTGCAGTCAGAACACATGGACAGTTCTTACTATGATGTTAACTGTTGCTTTAGGTCAGGGTCTGAAAATTGTTGGTTTAACACAAGCTATTAATAAAATACCCAGAAGAAAAATCTGAGTTTTGCCAAATTTTAGAGACTGAAAAGAAAGAAAAATTCACTGATATTTGCAAATATTTCAAAATTCATACAGTTCTCAAAAAAGCAGACATTAAAAACATCAATACTTTCAATGGTTAAGGAAACTCTTTATAAAAATTTTTCTTGTGAAAATAATGGAAGTTTAGAATCAAATGATATTTCTGTGAATTTCATCCAAGCCTGGGTAAGGCAGCTTCCTTTTCAGTTTTCCTTCTGTGGCATAATTGTACTATAGCTTGTCTTACTTCCCTCTTAAACTTTGTCTCTCTCAACAGGACATGCAAACCTGTTAGCCTGATGATGCAGTCATTCTCAGGCATTACTTATATGGGACAGCATCTGTCAGGAAAACATAAATCCTTCCTTTACTAACAAGAAAAAAAAGTATTATCTGTAAGTGCTTTGATTGTGAAGTGTTCAAGGCCTGTGCACTTCACAGTCCTGCAAAATAGATTTCTTCCTTCAGTGCATTGTGTACATTTGCACAGTGATGAAAACACTTCATGTTTGACTGAGGCACACTGAAGCAATATGGAGAGGAAACAGGCAGACATTTTAAAAGGAATTTTGAAGTGTTGTCCTTCCCTTAGATGGGATTATCCTTCAATGAGCAATGCAGGTATGTATTTATATCTCTCTGAATTGGTGGAAATGACATTTGGAAAAGCAGATTTCCTGATCCTACGCATTTTTCTTTCGACCCCAGCTGTGACTTTAGTGGGCAGTGTCTTTTGTTTAAGGAAGAAATCTCTCCTTTTGGATTTCATAAGCAATCATCACCTATATCTGCAAATATTTCTAGGGTTGGAAATCTGATCTTACTGGAAACTGCTGGCAGACTTGATGTGTTTTATTGCTAACGTGCTGTCTCCCTTCCTCTGGCAAGAAATCCTGGGATCAGTAACTGACAGTTACCCATTGCCTGTGCTGACTAATATTTCCTGTGCTGTGCTCTGCAGCCTGCTCTCTATGATTAATTGACCACATATAACCATATTTGTTAATGAGTTCATAGTATTTTCCTTAGTCAGTTGGCTAAACAAATACTCTATATCTTTGAAGGCAGGGATACACTTTATTGCTTCCACATATGGCTCTAAAAGGACGTGATACAGAGGAACACAATGTGCCTAAGCCAACAGGAAACTTTAAAAAAGAAACATGTACAAAGGCTCTAACAAATTTGTTTTTCTTCCTACTCAGTTTCTTGCATTATTCACTCCAGCAAAAGAGGCCAGCAATTTAAGCACTCTAGAGGAAGCTGGGGGAAGTATAGATATAAGAAGAAAATTAAACAACATAAAATAATAGCATTATTTTGACTAAGCTGTTCTGTTCTGAATTTTGACCAAAATCAAAGAGAATTGTTTGGAATGTGCTTAAACTATTAAGGAGAAGACTGAATACTTCATAATTAAGGCAGTGAGAGATGAAAGACCCATGTTCGTAAACACTGCTGCTCTTATAGTAAAATATAAGGCTAAACTCTGCACCACGGACAGGTTTATGCAATGTCTCTTCAGTCAAAATGCTTTCATTTTACTTACTTGATCAGAGAAGATCCTCTGCACACAGACTTCACCTCTGTGAGTAAGAATAGAGTAACTGCACAACATTTCTCCAGCCATTTGTTCCTTGCACATACCCCTCCCTCCCTGGCAGCATTGCTGTTCTTCACTGTGGGACAGAGACCTCCAGCCTTTGGGGAACCTCTCAGTGTGTGAGAGTGCTGCAAGTAGATTTACGGTCATGTGGTTTCCTTGTTTGTTTTTTTTCTTTTTTCTTTTTTTTTTTTTTTTTTAATTGTTAAATAAAAATGTCTTATGTAGTAGTTTGTTCCTAAGTAAAAATAATGCTTTCTTAATTATCTGTGACTTAAAACCAGAAGCAGGAGTAGCAGGCTTTGACTTTTGTCTTTGTTGCAGAGCTGGCAGATTAATGATGACAGCAAAGGGAAGGCACCCAGGAAAAATACTGTGTAGGAAACCTGACTCATGTCTACACTGTCAGGCATTTTTATTGTCATGTGTGCAGGCCAGTGAGGGGAAATAGAAACATGAAGCCAGATAAACTTTGTATGCACCAGGGTCTCCATGGAGTGGAAAGCTGGGCACCACGCTGGAATAATGATAGCAGAATAGTCCTGTTTCATTTTTATTTTCTTCAGGCCGGAGGGGTAGGTTTTCTCCATGTATGATTTTCAGAGCTGCTAGCTGAGTCACTGGGGTTTGGTGCAGTGGTGAAGATCCTGCCTTTGATTAGTTATGTTTTAATCCTAAATCCTGGTACTTGAGCTATTCTGACATAATATTTTTTTTTTTGTTAATAGCTCCTATCTTTTAAGCGTCTGCTGTTGGGTCCAATACTAAAATTTTAAAATTTCAGTGTAAAAAAAGTGATTGTTATATTTTGCTTCTGATCAACAATGATGTTAAAATAGTTTTCCTTGTAATTCTGACTCACTGTAGCCTGATTCAGATGGAATACTGCTGCAGTTTATCACAGTCAAGATTAACATAAATAGTGTCTTTTCCAGTATTACATACTTAATATCACTTCTGACCATATCTTTTCACTGCACTATCTTCTGCATATCTGTAATTGTTACTCACTTTTTTATTTTCTGAATTCCTGTGCTAAATCCAGATTACTCCTTTATGGGGAATCATATGCAAAAAGACCTGATCTACATATAGATGACAAAGCAGATCTAGGTTGAGGCACTGGACTGAGCAAACAGGAGTCCTCCACGCTCTGGCATTTCTGGGTACAACTACACTATTTGGATATGCCTATATTTAGAAAGTGCTTGTGTCCAAACTTACTGCCCTCCCAAGCTGTAGATGAAATGGGCAGAGAAAAGGCTGTCTTCTGCAGAGTAGAGAAAGATTTTAATACTTGTTTTTCTTCTAAGATGGGGAAATAATATTGTGTCAAAACTCTCACTGATAGAAAAAGTATTCAGATTTAAACAAATTTGTCCAACAAAGATATAGTTATATAGTTAAAGATAATATATATACTATAGATAAGACAGATAAGATATATAGATAAGATATATAAAGAGAGATATATATATAAAGATATATATAAATATATAAAGCATACTTAAAGATATAGTTATTTTGTATTGTAAATAAAATTATTATATGATATAATAACAATAGGTTCAAAGAGAAAAAGGAAAGTAATCTTCCTGTTAAAAATTAGTTTGAAAAGGAGTGTTACATTGTATGAAATTTCTCTATTCCTCAGACAACAGCAATGTTGACTCACATTAAAAAATGTTTTCATTTTTGAAGAAAATTTTCAATGAATATTCTAACAGAACACTACTCTGTAAACATTTTCAAAACCTAAAGCAGACATGCTGAGCAGCTCATGAAACTTTTAGAATATTTTTTTCTTATCCTAAGAGGAACACCCAGTGTAAATTTTTATCCATATACAAAGCTGCTTGCATCAGCTCGGTCATAAAAAATGTTCATAAACACTATACAAATAGTACTCTGACCCTTAAATTACAGAGGATCCTACCCTACACAGAGCTTGAAATGTTTACAAATGTCCATGATGGATATTTCACTCTCTTGGTAGTTACTGTCAGAACCACCAGCAAATGGGACCTCAGCTAAACCTCCACAAGTAGATGGAAAACAAAAATTGTTTTCAGAAATGTCTTCATGCAAATTTGTAAATCTCTATTTCTTAATATCTGAGATAATGATGAACCAAGTGAAAAACATTTTGTTATTTTCTCATTAAAATGGGTGTTAGCAGCAGAAGGCAAAAGAATCATGAAGCTTTAAATGGTGATATCAAGCCATGCCAAAAATTTATCTGAAAGAATCAGAAAATGTACTGGATGAAGAGAATGGGATATACGTGCAAGAACATTTTTCAAGCTGCATCACCTCTAAATGGAGATAATGACCTTTGGAAAGTTTGTTCATAATAAATCTGGAATGAATTAATGTGTATGGAAAAGCAAAGGGGGAAATAGTTGTGGAGAACAGATGCAGATTCGATTGTTTTTGTAGATGTCTTTCAAAACCATTGTTTTTATGGTCCAGTGACAGCCTGTTTCTTAAACAAAGCTTATGCAACTGCCCCTTGTGGAATTATTTCTTCAAATTTGGTTTTTAAGGTAGCAATCATAGACAGTGTTTGCTCACACAGAAGCACAAGTGATGCTCAGGGCTTGCAGAAATTATTAGAAGTCAAAACAGGTCAGAGAAAGCATCAGTGACACCATTACAAGAACTGTTTTCACCTTTTAGAATAATATCTAATTAAGAACAATTCTTTCACTGATCAAAGTTCAAACAACAAGCATCAAGAAAAAACCCTTGCTGCAACTTGAAGAGTGGTTTTAGAAACAAACATAAAGTTGGAAGAAAAATGATTTTCTAAACCAAACAATTATCTAAACCTCTATGCAGGATAAGAAATTATAGGGATGGTTACATACAAGCAGTTAGACTGCCTTACAACAATTTTTACATAGCGTTTTTTTGTGCAAGTTTAAGTTATTAAAGAAGAAAATAAGTTATTAAGAAGAAATAAGTTACAAGTATATTTCATACCATGGGTTTCTTAAAAAAAATGTGGAAAAAATTGCTTAGGGGAGAGACTACTGCATTTCAGTTGTAGGCAAAATGTTCCCTGTATGCCAACTGCCAACTTCAATGAGTGTTGAAAGATTTGGGTATTATTTGATCAGGTCTAGAAGACGAGCACTGGAATAAGAGGGGCATATATTGAAATATTATTTTCTATTCTTATCAAGCTACACTGTTTGAAACTGTTTGTCCAGTCCATTGAACTTGTGAAACAAGCTTGGAAGAGACAGAGTAAATTCCACAAGAACTATATTTTAGAGATAAATATGTCATAAAGGATGTGCCTATTACTTGTGACATAGAAATGCTGCTTTCTTTTTAATATATGACATCTCCTGTTCTGGCAGTTTCTGAAAAAGCTTCTTAGTTCAGACTCACTTTGATGCAGTAGCTTTTAGAACCTAAACTTACAATACAAAATATAGGCAGCTTTAAGGAAAACTGTGTTATTTATGAACTGCAAGGAACAGTTCAATAATTCAGGTCCATTAGTCATTTACTCATATCTACTTTAGGTCCATCCAAGGCAGATTTATGAATACAGTTCATAACAAACAGTAGTCACTTTCCACTTCCTAAATCTGCTTAACATTTGTAAAAGTAAAAAAAAAAAAAAAAATGCACCAAGGGGCTTGGAACCTTTATGTCTTTTATAGAAATGTCAGGATCGCTAAAACATATTTTAAAAGAAAATATCTGTAACAAGGAACATTACCAGATATTTTATTTGGAAAAAAATATGTAGTCTTGTAATTATGGAAAAAAATGGTGGAAAATAAGTGTGTGTGTGGGGTTATGGTTTTATTTCTCGTTTCTATTTGTTACAGCAAATATTTCTAAGATGGTGTAAATTTATTGACACTGTTAGACCTTCTTGTGGTACTTACTGAATAAGGAAGCAATTTCAGGATTCAGTTTTTTTGCTTTGTATTATTTTCACTTTCAACCATTCAACATCTTTGAGAAGTTCAAGAGTATCAGCTTCTAATTAGTGCAATGATAGTGATTAAAAGCTGTAATGATTAGTAAGGGTGACTTCTGGCCACTCGAGCAGTTAAAATGATCAATGGGTCTCCAATTTGAACATCACATTTTAGTAGCTGATGTGAAATTCCAAAAGTCTGGATTTAAAATAGAAAAGCAGCAAGATAACATGGCTGGAAGGTATTACTAAAGTTGACATCATGTCTCTTACAGCCAGACGTGTAGAGCAGCTCTGTATCATACATGCCAGATTTGAACAGTCTTTGGAAAGGTGCTGGCATTCCATACTTGAAAGGAAAAATATCTTATTAATCATGGAATAACATTTTATGGGAAGAATGAAAGACGCAGTATTCTGGTTTTATCAGTCCTCCAATTCTTGGCAGTGCCAGAAAGCAACAGTAGAAGGAAACCTCAGTCTGTTCCTGAGAATTCCTATCCTACTCTCTTGTAGATACAGGAAAAGATCCTCAAATTTTGTTAAGTTTTAAAATATATAAAACAAATAAAAAACCAGTCACCTGAAAAAGGAGCTCTGCAGGCTTCTAAAACAGTTATCACAAAGGCTTCTAATATCTCTGTGTTCTGGGGAGATATCTCAGGGTCTGGGGAGATTGCTACCTAGTTCAGAAGAAACTTAGAGCACATTTTAAGTTTAAGCAAACAACTATTACAACTGCTGCCATATGAGTAATTTCATAAATGCCTTTTTGGACTGTGATACAGAGGGACAGCCACTCTGCGCTCTAGTTCATGCCCAGTGTTGCACTGACTTATGTATGAATTAACCAGGAAAGTAAAAAACACTGAAAGGAAGCAGAGAAATCCTAGATTGGATTTACAGTGGTTCACATAACCTCATGATCTGGCTCACAAAGAAAGTTTTGAGTATTTCAGAGTCACTAACAGTCTTAAAATGCTTGTGACAAAATGGAACCAGGAGAACCATCAAAAGATCTCTAAATTAGTTTATTGTGGGTGCTTCATGATCCTTTTATAAGCAAAGATCATATATGAATATTACAACACTTAATTTATATGCCAATTCTTATTAATTACCCCCTGAAAATTGTGAGTAAAACCAAAAGAATCTATAACACAAGAAAAAAAGCAGCATTTTATAGCTAACTTTGAAATAAAGCTAACAGAGTATACAAAAACTTTATAAATAAAAGCTGAATGTTGTCTACACAAACCCACATTAATTTAACTACTGACTGTCTTAAGTTCTGAAAAACTGTAGACCAAGGCTGTATTGGTACAAGTGCTGCTTTCATTGATTAATAACTCAGAAAAACAGAACTTTTAGTACTTATGTACAGTATTTCAGCTCCCACTCTGCTAGGACTAGTTGTAAATAGAAGACCAGTGGAGGAACCTGCATCTCTTAGAACGCTTCCATCAGCGCTGCCTCTGTTCAATCCTAAACATCCACTGGACGGATTATGTGACCAACACATCTGTCCTGGAACAGGCAGCACTCCCGAGTATCGAGGCCATGCTGCTGAGAGCACAGCTGCGTTGGGCAGGGCACGTCTCCAGGATGAAGGACCACCGACTCCCCAAGATTGTGCTCTATGGTGAACTTGCCACTGGCTGCTGCAAGAGAGGAGCCCCAAAGAGGAGTTACAAGGACTCCCTGAAACAATCCCTCAGCCTTGGCCATATTGATCATCACCACTGGTCTGCTCTGGCTTCCAATCGGGAGGCCTGGAGACAGACTATAATGCTGCTGCTTCTTTTGAGAACACGCACAGGATCACTCTTGAGGAGAAGAGACAGCGCAGAAAGAATCACGTCTTGTCAATGTCACCAGGAGAGTCTTTCTGCTGTGCCTTTTGCAATGGACTTGTCTGTCTCGCATTGGCCTTTTTAGCCATCAACGCGCTTGTAGCGAGCATGGGTAGAGCCCTTCCCAAATCTTTGTTCGCAAAGCCTAGCCATGATGATGATGATGATGAAGGTTAATATGATAAAAATAGATATTGCATTTCTTAAGGAACTCCTGGGAATGTGCCAAAATCCAGTTCAACTGCTTGGCAGAATAAAGATATGAAACAGTCTCACAAAGCAAAGTGTGGAGAAATGACTAAGGTAAATGACATTAAGGGGTAATGGCTATTGCACAGTTCCCTATATGCTGCTGATCCATAATTTTCATTTCATTTTCACTTATAAAGACTACTAAGCCAGGAAAAACGGTCTAAGAATACCTTCCAGTATTTCTCCTGTTACTTTCTTCCTGAGTTTTCCATGCTCCGGGGTCTTTCCCCTATGTTACTGCTGCTGATTATAGTGTGCTGCATTGTATTACAAATTTGAGGATCATACTGAATTTAAAAATTAAAAAATAGTAATTGAGTTTTCTGAAGTTTTTGATATACTTCCAAAAGCACTCAATTGAGCACAGTAACCTACTCGCAGCAAGTTACCTCTGAAGGGTTGATTGATGGGACTGGATTTGCTTTTAACCCACTGCTTATGAGTAAATGATAGGAATGGGTTCCCATGATTTGTATGCTGGTCTCCTGGAAGCCCTGGAAAGTAGTGATTAGTAAACATAAAACTAGCTTGGATAGGTGAACTGCAAAAGGAAGCCTGTTCTGTAATCCTTTCTTTGCATCTCTTTGTTCAACCTGCTTTCAGATCAGTGTGCAGAAAGTCCCTGTATACTAACAAACCATAAATTGCCGAATCAGCAGTGGACTGATAAAATGAAAAAACTCACCAGGCAATGGAAAAAAGATGTGTGCTTTAGAAGGGCTCTTTAAAGCTTCAACTACATTTTTGAAAAATTGCTTACCAGGAGAAGTATTTTACTGTACCTTGGTTCTTCGCCCCTCGCAATCACCAGCTGGCTCACAGCTGGGGGATGCGCTGCTGTGAAAAAGGTTTTGAGTGACGTTGGATGAAAACGTGTGCCAAATTCATCGTAAAAGCTTATGCTAACCAACAGCCTCTCTGCTCTTTTAACAGAAGTGTATGTTCTATGCCTCCTGTCTGGGAGCTGACAAGCAGCTCCTGATTGCCAGGCATCTGTCACTGGCATGAATGGACAGTGAAAACCCACTATCCAGCTCAGGGTTTAAAGACGGTTGGCTCCTGCATTTATGGATAACAGCTCTGCTTCCAATAAAAAATGATTCAGAAAAATTTACTATCTCAGATCTCTTCTTCTGAGGACAGACTGGCTGTTTTGAAAGGGAAATATCTCCAAGAGTGATATGACTCTCACAGTGGCTGTGAGGACTTGAATGTAAGATTTACGCTTAAATATATAGACTGCAAATCGAGGCTACGCTTGCAATACAGAAAAAGTACAAGGAAAATATATTTTCTCTCCTGAAAAATGAGTCAAGCAGAGCTGCTGGGGCTGGGGCTGGGGCTGCAGCTCAGTGAGGAGCAATCCAGCACAGCTAGTGGCAGGATCTGCTCCCCCTGTTTTGCAGCATGTGGAGTTGGAATCAGAAACAAAGACCCCTGTGTGGTCAGCAGATCTGAGCCCCAGGCCCATCTTATCAAGACAGACCAAATGTGTGGTCAGCAGATCTGAGCCCCAGGCCCATATTATCAAGACAGACCAAATGCTAGTTTACTGCAGAAACCAATCTCAGGAGATGCTACTGCTGATCATGGCAGCATCTACATAAAAGTTACCTTTTGCCTATGTTGCCTAAACGTCTGTGGAAAAAAAAAAGACTCCAGGCCAAATTAGATGGGAGGTAAGATAAGGATAAGAAAAGGCTTTAATTGGCTCCCCAGGCTTCCAGGAATACACCACTGTGAGCTGCCGAATACAGGTGTTTTCCATTTTTATAATGATTTTCACCCAATCCCCGTCTGGCTACCACCCCTGGTCTGCCCCCTGACATGCCTCTTGGATTTGAGTCTGGGGGTGTTTTGGGACCCCCTCTTCCTCATCTTCATCTTCTTTGGGTGACGTGATGTTCTTGGAGGCCTTCCAGAGCTCTGGGCCCGAAGGTTGCTGTGTCTAGGGTTATATCTTCTTGCATAGATTTTAGAGTGTTCTACCTTGAAAATGAGACTAAACAGGCTACTGGAATTTAGGGGAATTTCATATGGGGATGGGTTTGCTATGTGAAAGTTCTGTCTAAGGGCAAAGGATTTTACTACATTAAATCTACGCTTGCTATATAACTACTTCTAAAAGCTGCAAAATTAAAAAAGTAAAAAATTAAAACTCCATGGCAACACTTATATAGACATATTTGGACAAAATATTGTCCAGTTTCTAATAGGACTCAGAGCGACAAGGAAAAAAACAAGAAAGTTGAAGAGTCATCTGAACTGTGAGAGTAATTCACCGTTCTTACTGGCATGGTAACCTCAGAAATCAGTGGAAACCCTTTGGCTGCCTTTACTGCACATCCATCAAGGCCAGTAAGTTTTCATGTCCATTGCCTACTTTGCACTGAAAAAATTGCCAAGTTGCTTAGTTCCACCTGGAGCTCCCAATGAACCTCCATAGTCTCTTACAGTCTGGATGGTAAATAAAGCTTTGCATGGCAGAGTTGACCTGAAATTCTTCACTGCTTCTGTATGAGGACACTGATTCAAATGTTGTTCAAAAGCATTCCCTATTCTTCTGCCCTATGTTTATGTTCAACTCAAAATTGTATATGTATTTATTTGTTTGTAGTAAACTGAGTAACTCTCAGGTTTTAGACTGTGAAGGAAAAAAAAATTACTTCTTGAATTACTATCTGAGGAAATTCCAAAGTTATGACAAGTGGTTTCCAAACAAATACTTAGGGGAACAGATACTACGTTTTATAAAGCAACTACATTACATGCCCTAATTCATGTCCCAGAGGGGACATTGCTATTGCATCATCAAGTAAGGTTGGAACTAATTATTAATAGCAGTATTGTAGTTAGTAGTAGTAACAATGTTTGAGGCTAAATAAGTGTAAAAATCATGTCACAAATGTAGCTCATGGAGCAAGATAAACTGCTGCTATTCAGTTTCTGCTTCATGATCAAGGATAAACATGATCCACTGAGTTATCAGAGGTAAAACTGAGGCACCAAAGGTTCTGGATGAAGCAGAAAGCAGAGTTTTGTCACACTGACAAATATGTAACTATAACCTTCTTAAGAGATTTAGATCCTCAGCAAATGTAAGTGAGGGTGACCACAGCATCATCACTGGTTCTCAGTTGAACTTGACCCTCTTGAAATATAGTATTCCTGTTTTCATACATTCAATCACAGTAACTCACACTGTTGTATAGAAGTATAATATAAGATAGTGCTACGAAATGCACATTTCTGGACTTAGAGTATCTTCAGTCTCAAAGAAATCAGTCTCAAGGATGTTTCAGAAGTTGAAACCATATGGCAGTTCAGGAATTTTGGAGCAGTATAAAATTATTGATCAAAAAAATTCTGAATGCCAAAGCAAAATACTTACATTTCCATGGTCTTGTAAACAAAAAACACTGATTGCCTGTGTATTGTTCCATAAAAAAAGAAAGAAAGAAATAAAAAACCACATGCTGGCAAGCTGAATGAGCATTACCAGAAGATGGCAGTAATGTCTTTTTGCAGCTGTAGTTATCGTGCCATTTACAAGAATAACCTAATTGCTGTACAGTTATATCATAGTAAAAAAGGGGCATTGGTATAGTCAAACCAATTACCTCCTGGTATCTTCATCAGTCTATCTAATGTGGTATGTTTTTTTCAGTAATTTTCAGTTCAGTTTTCTTTTATGTTTAGACCACAGTTGTTTTGGAAATCAGCCAAGCTCTAACAACATGAATAATATTTTAGTTGTAGCATTAACTGTTTGACGTACCTGAAGTGTGATCATTTCCAAACAAGAAGAATCTCATTGGAGGCCATTTTCCCATCACTCACTTGATCTAGGCATTAGCTTATTTGCTTCAGGTTTTTGCTAATTTGAAGGCTCTGTGATATAATAGCAGAAAATGTAGCGAGGGTAAATTTAACATAAACAAGAAAATTTATTTTATTTTATCCACTTCATAGTCATATGTATGAGCTCCAAAATGTTAGACCACAGTGTGTTACATTAGAGGGGAATTCCCTAATCTCAGCAGAATGATATTACCCTTGCAAAATGCCTTTAATTTCATGTTGCGATGAGAGCCTGACAGTCATTCTCTATCTTGGATGATGCAAGAGCTATATAAAGAGAAAATCAAGGTTTCTGCTTTTAATTTCATAGGTCACAGAATTATACCATCACAAACTAGACAAATGAGTGATTTGTGGATGCTATGTGATGCCTTTTGCCATAAAGCCTGTCACCCCTACACATTTCATTGTCTCTTCAAAAATGAGTGTCTGCTATTGCCAGTACTGCCGTGTTCCAAAAGCCTTTCAGATCAAAGGTGATGCTGCTTATCAACAATTCAGCACTAATAATGTGATCTGCCCAATTAATTTTGATTATAAGAAGAAAGGCTTTTTATTTGAATTGTATAAATGAACTTAAACACTGTTATTGGCAATAATACTGCCTTAACTGTTTTTTCTTTGCCAGTTACAGATTCCCTAAGCTCCTTATTGCTATGTAAATGTGAAAAACTCAAACCTTAGCAATGGATTGGAAGCGCTGATTCTCCTAAAGTCCCCTAAGCAAACTGAACACTGAGCTGCCATGTCAAGCCTGTTAAGTCATTTGAAGGAATTTGGGAAGTCAGCACACTGGGGTAATTTCCTGGCAATTCATCTATAATGTCTACTGCCTGTTCCAATTTCTGACACATAGATATATTATACCCGACTGTGACCAGCCTGCATAAACCGTAAACTCTCTTGAAAATATAGAATGTGAAGAAGTAGGCTTTCTTAGTACTTTTAGAAAGGTACATAAATCATATTGAACTTGAAATAACAGATGACCAGCTCTTGAATGGCTGCATACCTGTGTATATTTATATCTAAGAACTGAATGTAAAACATGTCGATAATGTAACAGGATTAATATTTGAAATTATTTCAGGGTGCCTGCCAAATACCTGAACACCTGAAGCAATCTTCAACACATGACTCAGTTTTATGTTTGTCTAACACAAGCTTCTCCCATTTATTTATAGAATATGACTTAAATTCTTTCTAAAGTATGCTTGATTTTACTTGAATTTGTGGTTCACTTTTGGATGGCCCATTCCTGGAAGTGTTGGAGGTCAGGTTAGATGGGATTTTGAGCAACCTGGTCTAGTGGAAGGTGTTCCTGCCCACGGCAGGGGGCTTGGAAACAGACGTACCTTAAGGTCCCTTCCAACCCAAACAACTGTATGATTCTGTGATTCTATGAATTTAGCAGGCTCCTAGTGTGTATTTTAAATTATGCTACTTTATGGAACAGATAGATATGCCATTGGAAATTTGGTGAGGTTAAAAGGGAATAGGAAGCTTTTAAAAGATCAAGGGTATTAATGCAAAGACGTGGATCCACTGAAATTTAAAGTTCATGGAGTACTCTGAAGGCTTCTGCATACAACTCAGTAGGAAATCTGTAAGTAGACTTCAGGTCCTTGCCACGTGGAAATATTTTTCTTATAAAGTTGTAATTCTGAACTCCAGAACACTCGTATCTTTTCTCTTTCATCATTCTCTGAAGAGTTAAAGTTCTGGTGGGCTCTTCATCACCAAACGACAGACACAACCCATGCCCAAGAAAATTTATAATTATTTTATAAGTTTTGATGCACTACATTTTGAATTTAAGAAAACATTTTTGGATATTCTTTTTTTTTAAGGTGAAGAAAATAGTTTAGTGGATAAAAGAAAGCTGCTTTAGAAAGCTAAAGGTGTCCACTGTATTTGAAAAGGGAAGCATTTCCTTGACAAATGTATTAATGGATTACAACCTTCCTCAGCCTATTGGAACTAATATTTTTTTTCCACAACTAGTGTTTTTTCAGATCCCACTTCAAGCACTTCTTTTTCTTCCAGTGTGGTACCATGTTGAATGAAACCACACAGATTCCCATTACACAGACAAAAGCCTGGAGATTAAATCTTAAAAAAGCATTCCCTTTTCTTTTGCTCCTTGCTTCTTTAATTTTTCAACCATTTCCAAAGTTTAGAATATTTCTCTTCATGGGCAAAAAAATATATTTTCCAGGTTTTGTAACTTTTTTTTTTTTTTTTAATGGTAAAAGTAAGAAAAAAATCAAAATTCTATTAACAACGAACATTTATTTATATTACTTATTCACTGAGATAACCAGAGCATCTCATTTGGGATAACACTTTGATCATAATTTCTTTTCTTTATTCTCTTTGCAATGATCAGTGATGTTGTATTGAAAGAAGAAAACTTAGAAATATTTTGGTTGTTATTTATAAACTAAAATCATATCAAAATACTCTCTGGTTAGGATAATTTATACCAGTTTCAACTGTGATTTTGTCTATTAAAACAATCACATGCAAAGTTCACTATCTGATGACTGAAGAATTGGATTGTGCAGAAAATAAAAAATTGGCAGAGCAAAATATCTCAGCTCTAGGCTATAAAGGAAAAAGGAACATAGAAAAGGTCTCTGTTAAAAAGAAAAGCAGTGACTGAAGAATCATTTCTGCATTCTGGAAACCTCTTGAAAAACGATGACCCTGGTAACTGGGCAGACAAAGAACACACTATTAGTGAGCATTAATTTCAGGACTGCAGCCAAGGGACAGATATTAGAAAATGAATAAAGCACTAAAAATCTCTTTCTCTCTCAAGACTGTGGAAATATAATGGTAAATTAATTAAGAGGAACCATACAGTCATGTGCTACGATCTTGTCAATTCACAAGCTAAGAAAGGTTATATGAGGTCAACATTTGGATACAAACCCCTCTTGGGAGTGTTTCGATCAGCAAAGTCCAAACTTCTTAGACTAAAGGCCAAATACATCATTCAATAGTATCAAAGGGCTAATATTTTCTTTTTGGGCAGATTCTATTATCTTTTCTTTAGGTAGCTTAAATGAAGAGCAGAGAGTTGAAAGTCTAAGTCAAGTTTTCTATTGGAAATTCATGTGCACTGATGGAAAGTAATTACTTCCAATAGTAAGAGCAGGTGTAAAGTAATAACAGTCAAAAGCTGAAAATGAGAAATTCTCAATGGTGACTGAACAGTTCAACAGTCTACTGTAGAGACTCCCAAGGTAAATAGTGAGAAAAGTATTTCAATTTTAAAACTGGTTTTCATTAAAATAAAAAAACCCTTTAAAGTATATAAATAATTATAAAAGGTAGATTTAGAAAGAAATAATTAGGCTAGAACTATACTGACTTATGCTTTGGTTAGAATTTCTCCCAGTTAACTTAACCTTTAGAATCAGGCCCACTTTGAGCTTGTTTTCTATGCTCCCCAATAACCAGTGGGACAAGATAGAAACACATCTAGACAGAGAGTCTGCTCTTCGTGTTTTTAGATGGTATCTGTGGACTTGCCTTCCAGATGTGCCTGTTTCTCCAGAGAATTTAGAAGAAGTTTGAGACGACGTTTTGATGATTAATGTGGAAATGTAACCCATCGTCATTATTCTCCATTCATTCTCTGAAAACACGGATGATCACAGGACCATCTCACAGGAATAGGGAAGCTGTAGGTGGTTTATAAGCCAAACTCTACTAGGACCCATAAAAATGTATTTACTGATGTGATTTTGTCAGCTCAGTATAGTGAAAGGCTTTTTCAGGACAAAAACATTACTAAGGCTGTGATAAAGTATCTCCTACAATAGGAATCTGGAAGGAACTTAAGAACAATAAAACTTAATCATGTTTTTCATATTCATATTTCAATATAGTCCAGAAAGTCAGACTACATGAACAAAATAAGTGAAATGGCTCTTTCAAAAGCAGTCATTGGTCTGGCATTATAGTTTTCATTTGGGAGAAGTCTTTTGTGTGGCAGCTTTCACTACCACAGTAGTGATAGAAATGCTGCAGTCACCACAATGATTTGAAAAAGCAGGTATTGTAACTTTTCAGTTGGCTTCCTAAAAGGCATTACTTCTTCCTGCAAACCTTATTTTAGTTATGCTTTTTGACTTGGAAAACACTGACCATGGCATGAAGAATAATAGTAAAGGCAGGGTATTTTTGACTGAGTCCACTGCTTAGCTTAATGAGGAAGAGTGTCATTGTCTGAATTGTTACAAATCACTTTGACAGTTAACGAAAAAATGGAGGACAAATTCACTTGGTGCCTCTTCAGTTATCTCTCTGATGTTTTTTAACCAGAGTTACAATAGTATCCCGTTTCCCTGACCTGTATAAGGAATGTGGGCTCAGTTACTTTTTCGTTTTAAAAGTCAAAGATTCCAGCTGGTAACAGCAGCTTTTCTGCCCTTTGAAGTAGAGATAACAGATAATATTAGATTTACCAAAAGCCTAGCAACATTTATTAAATTTTAGAAGCCTTCCTTCTAAACACACAATATCCTTTAAAAACTTGATCTGAGGGAGATTATGAAAGGTAGTATAGTAAGAGAAGAGAGACTGCTGCCTGGTGTAGTTCAGAAGCAATAGAGAGCACACTACAGAGTATTTTCTTCTTCAAGTGATTTTCTTTTGCTGTTTTATTAGACATTTTTAGGTACAATGTACAGTTTTAAACTGAGAACAATGTTATTCTGAGCATATATATGCATCTGCTAGAATTGATCTACCATCTTGGGATATTCACTAACTTGGTGTCTCTGCTCTCATCTCTGTACAGGGAGACCTTTTATTTTCTGCAAAAGATGACAAAGAACATACAGAGTGTCACTTTGAGGGGCAGGAAGGATAGTCTCTTCTGAATAGGCAGGCCAACGCATCCTTACAGAGGAAATTCAATGGTAATATTTTTTTTTTTAATTTATACACATAAGTGAGATTTTAAAAATCCATTCATACCACTTTTAAGAGGGTTAAAAGTACAAAAGTAAAAATACATATGCATTTATGATAACCAATAGGAATAGTGCAGAGGTAGGTACTATTCCCCTAGTGAGATTAAGGACTAGCAATGATTGGCAACACAGACCTCTACTAATGTCAATTTATATGATGATAATAATAAAATAATTAGACTTAGTTTGAATCTTCAGACACTACTCCATATAGGGAGAATACAAACAGGCACAGTATCTACTGAAACCTAAGACACTGAGTGCCTAAGAAGGTTTTCATCTATTTAATTCCCACTCCTCAGGGAACTTTCTGCTTTTGCAGCAGAAGATTAAGAAGCTGAAGCCAAAGCTCTATGAGGTCAAGGAAGGTGTGGGATGCTCATTCAGTCCCAACTCTTCTCGTGCAGAAGAAACACACAGAAGTGTGTGGGCAGGAAATGGCACAAAGTGTCCCTCTTGTGCAATTACTCAGATAATATGCAAAGGGATATTACATTTTATTTGATTTTTGACTAAGTTATGATTTATTTCAATTTATGCCTAAGATTTATCAGACCTAGGTATGGCTTGTTCTGTAATTAAATTTTTTCAGGACCAGTATGTGATATGAGAAGTCCAGCTTCCAACCTTTGGTATTCCTGCAAGAATTTAGGGTGAAAACTTTATTTTAATAAAAGAAAGAATGTGATCAAAGGTCTCACCAAAATCAAACAACAATTTAGGTGAGTGATACAGTATGTTTGTTCTACTTGAAATGTTTTCTTTGGGGGTTTTGGTGGGGTTTTGTGTAGTTTGTTTTTGGGGAGGGAAGGGTGAGGGGTTTTTTGTTGTTGTTTGGACAATTTAGAAAATCTTCCAATCAGGTCTACTTTCATGTAAATAGAACATTTTATTATATAAGATGCGTCCATCCCCAGCAAATGGAAAAAAACCCAACAAAACAAACCAACACAAAACAAAGCAACAACAACAAAAAAACCCAAACAAAAAACAAACCAACAAACAAAAAACCCCAACAAACAAATAAACCAACAAAAAAATGCCCATGATGAAAAATGTGCACAAACTCTTTTACTAAGAGCATTTCCTAAGACAGCAGTTGCAAGATAATTGACTGATGTAAAATTCCCGGTGAATACAACTTTCAGAACACTCCAGTTTCAGATGAACCAGATGTCTGGTGCATATGTGGAATTCCCTACGTGACCTGTTTATGAAATACTTGACACCAACAAAGACATAGGAAAATAAGTGAGTGTAGCACATTCATTGTACTTGTAAGTCTTATACTGCCTGTGTTCATCTTTAGGGAAATAGCTGGAAATGAAAAGTAACTCATCTTTTGCTTCATCTCTGTCTCACCAATTAGTAAAGTGAGAATATCTAGTGCTTTTCTGGTGCACCCCTGAACTCTGTGTAAAGTTCTGTTATTTGGCAGCTATAGCTGTTGTTTCTGGTCAGTTGTAGGACTAAGGGAGTACATTTTTTTTCCATGGAAATGCCCTTTACCCCTTGCAACTCAGCCTCATTTGAATAGAAATTTGAATGGTACATTAGGTTCTTGGTTGAGCAATGGAATATCTGCCAATTTGTCATGCCAAATGATCAAATTCAGCAAAACAGAAAGGGTAGTAATACATTACAGTCTAGTCACAGTACGTTAAAGTTTGATATACACAAGACTACCCCGATTTCAGGCTTCCTTTTGCTAATATTTTTGAGATTGGCAGATATGTTAGTTCTGTGTTTGTATTACTCTTTACCCTACAAGTAATGTCAGGCTTTTTGAGACTCACCTGGATGATTGTTGCAGTTACAGCAGCCTTAGATATCTGAATGATTGACCACTGGTAACAAATCTGTTTTACGCTTTACACCAGCTGTGCTTCACCTATTGGTCACAGATCAGCATGGGCAATTAGACATGGAGCTGTAAGACTCACTGATTTATTTTCTCACAGTTCCCATTTGTACTCTCTTCCTGCCTTGAAAGTAAACATCCTTTAATGTAGTTTATGGAAAGTTTGGCATCTTTTGCATGAATTACTCAACTTTCAATACATGCAAAGAATTGTAACATTCCTGAGCATTAATAACTGCTAGTATTACACTGCATGACAGCTTTATTTAGAATTAAAGTTATTTGAACTTGGAAGTTTCTAAACCTGAGTCTCAAAAAATAAATCAAGTGGGAAGTACGAATCTACGTGCAATTTTCTTGGATGTCCTACTTTTTTCAGTACAGTCAACACAGCTGTTCCATTCCTACACTCTAGAATTACACAAAGACTTTTTCCAAAACAGGTGTCCATTTTGTCTTCTAGCTGAAAAAATAGCCTAAAAATAGAGCACAAAGCTGCACACAAAGCTTAGCATTTTCCTCTTTAAACCTTTTCTGTGAAAGTTGTGATCAGGTTCCTTTGTACCACAGTGCTTACCTGCTTCTAACAGCCATGATCTATGATGCTGAAATAACAGCACACAGCATGGATATTAACCTACATCAGAATCCTACATATAAGGACTTGCAGTTAGATATTACATCTAGCCAGAATTTGTGTACTTATGGTAAATCATATATCACTTTAGAAATGCATAGCAACATTATTGATCAGAGAGCTGGGCAGTTTACTCATGAGAAACAGTGGACAGCTGAGTTGCAGCCTTTTTTGCTACATCTAGTGCAATTTTTCTGAATATATTTTTTTTAATAATTCATCAGACCATATACGCCATCGAGATATATTTCATCTAGTCACCTGTGAACTGAAAGCTACAATAAATTCATCAGGACCTGTTATCTAAGTTAAATGTTCCTCAGTTTTTGTTAACTGCTTTGATTGTCAAAGTTTTACAAAAAAACTGCAGCTCTCAGTAAGGAATCAGGTGATGTGAATCAAAGATAAAAAAAAAAGTAAAATATTAGTTTTTAAAACTTTCTGAGTTTTCAAGTTTTGGGGGGATAAAAATGATATATTTCTTCCCTAAAATGTCCTTTTTTTCCCCACCCATTTTGTTCATTTGCCTCCTTATCCTTTAATCCTTTTTCCTTATGCACATGAAGAACAGCTGTAGTAGACTATGCATATGGGATTGCCTCCTACTAGATCAGCCTCTTCTGTCTGGCCTACTCCTTCAGACAACTATTTATGCTGAAAATGACACTCAGTGTATCGCACTGCAGATCCTTGGTTTCCTCAGCCTCATACCCTGAGCCTTCTTTCTGTCAAGTAATGTTCCATCTTCCAACCACAAATATCAAAATACAAAATATCAGCCCTATCTTTGTGGAAACCCTTATACAAAGAGATGCAAACGTGGAATAATTTAATCAGTGTTAGTAAGCATGCTCATGAGTGTATTTTTCCTCCATTCAGCCACCTCTTCCAGCAATGTCTGGATAAGATTAAGAAAAAAACATATGTAAGTTACTTACCGAACAACATTTTATATCTGTCATTTTATGTAATAGAAACATAAGCTGAACATTGGAGAAAATTTCCTGCGGTGGAGATTGGAACTGAACTAGTTTCCCAATGAAAACTGAGTAGAAAGCCTTAAGAGATTTGAAGCTAGACAAGATAAAATAAAAGACTGTAGGGGAAATCATTGCAATGACAGACAGCGAGAATATGTTTAATAGGTCTTTTTCCATTTCTCACCTTTGTGCTCTCATGATTATTTTTTCCTGCCTGAAAATTTTAAAAAGGCTTCTTTGTGATAAACAGAAAAATCTGTTCTTTAAAGCCATATGATTTAAGGTGATGATAACTAATGCAAGAGCTTTGAGCTAGGGCTCTTGAAGTAGCACTTGAATGATGATAGAACAAAATGGAGCATCAATTAAATACATTTTAAGGATAATTACAAAAAAATATGATTTTAATTTAAAATATACTTATGCCATTTTGCCAAAGCCAAATTAATTCTGAAAAACATTAAACATGGTCTCCTAAGCTCATTTAATAGAAATAACTAAATCAATCTAAATATATATTGCTGATTTCTCTGTGTGTTGCTCCTTCTGTTCAAATCTAGGGGGATGAGTTTTATTCCTATCACTCAGTGCTATGACTACAAAGCCATAAAAAATAACAATCTAACATAACTGGCTGATAGCAAATTTAACAAAGCTGGGGATATATAAAACTATTTGGTTTCTAAAAAAAGAAATTAGGTGAGTCTATCCAGAAGTGTAGGGAGAACAGGTGTAATAATACACATGAAGAATTGTCCTTGAGCAGAGACAGAACTGCCATTTATTTATTTCAGGATTAGAAATTACAGGACTGAATATGAATAAATGAAATTGTAAATAAGGTTTGGGACTTGGTAATTCTCCCAAGAGATTCTTCTCACACCATATAAAGTTAAAAGCAGAGTGACAATTAGCACTGAAGACCAATAAATATACAAAAATGCTTTGGACTTTATCTTCATCTCTATTCAAAAATTGTACTAATTTAAATAAGCTGATATAAATGTAGTCAAATCCATGCTAACTCAGCACCTGTAGCAGTTAAATTCTTTTCCAAATTGAAGTCATTATGTGAAAGTTATTTAAGCAAAGGCTTCCCTGGTTCACATGTATCTACTGCACAATTAGTGTCACTTCTCTAGGACTGACAAGGTTGGAAATACAACCTATAAGTGGTGATCTCCATGTAAGAAAAGATACTTTTCCTGGGTTCACAAACACTGGTTTTATGCAACAGCTTCAACAAACTAAGAAGAAAGAAAAGTGGATTGAAGCTAAATGATTTGAAATGTAATACTGATGTGCAAAAGATAAATTATTCTGCAGAGAAGGATAGAGGAGCAAAAATAAAATGGGTAACTAAGAAAATGGTTGAAGGTAAACAGTAAGAAGAGCAAATAGGGCCATTTTTGCCAGCACAAGGACAATGAGACAGGGCTTTTGAAATGTAAGAAGGCTAAAGAAGTATTAGAGAAAATGGGTTTAATAATACATCGGGGGAAATAAATTAATTGCAACTCCAAAGGACATGTGATAATGACTTTTTTCTGTTAACTTGTCTATACCAGGAGAATAATAAACAGAATAAAAATGTCATAAACTACTAAAATATTTTTTATTAATAACACTCTAGTGTGTTATTAGTTAGGATAAATTAGTGTGAGGTCCTTCACTTCAATAAAACTCACTGATATCCATCAGCTGTTGGCTTGGTAACTTGTACACAGTTATCCAAATATATATCTTAACTTTAATAAAGTGTTTCTTCTTGTTTGATATCTCTTTCTGTGATTTCCTTGTCAAGTTTCATGATCTGACTATAATTGTGTAAAGACACATGACTGCAGCTGTCCCTATAGCAGTTCTGAACTGTTTTCTTAATTCTGTACCAATTTTAGGGAATTCTTGTACTTATTTGAACTGAGTTTATACTGTCCACCTAAGCTTTTTATGGAACTCAATAATTGTATGGATAAGGATACATTAAAAGTTGAAAATCCAACAAAGAAAATGATCTTTGATTTATTTTTTGCATCTTTGATGGGCTGAAAACTTCACAAGAATGGACTTCGGAGTGTGTTTTAATTTCATTTTTTTAAGTTCAGACAGCTATTTACTGTTATTCACAGCACTTTCTGAAAAAACTTTCAGTAGCCTTCTACCTAAAAATGAAAACACTAAAAAATGATGTGCCATCTCTCATATTGAGAATTATAATTACAGTACAAGACAAAAGCTGCACACCTTTATACTGGTGTATACACCAAGGCATCAACTGAGTCAACACCGTGATTTATGTGAAAAGAAAGTGAGATGAATGCTTAAGTCAAGAAGTAATCTATGAGGTGAGAGGAACTTCATGCCAGGCCTTTCAACTTCCCCAGCAACAATGTACCTATATTTCTGGGCTTTCACAACATGAAATTCTATGAAATATGGAAAGAATGTACATCTTGATTCTGAAATGTTAGATGTCTTAAGTGGACCATTAATATATTTTTACCATAGCGCTGAATATTAGATGATTACATCTACAGAGGTTCTTCTATGATCAGTGCAGAGTGATGGAGCACTTTTTCCTACAATTATCTGAGGTAGATCTAATGCATTAACCTCAAATGACTATTTCTTTTCAATGACCATTCAGTTGCAAGCCTAACTAACTCAGACATTGGAATATACCATTTAGAAATCAAATATTTAAAAATATCAATCCTATTCCACAAGATTTATCTTGAAATGCTTCTTCACAGCTGTAAATTTAAACTGCATCTGCTCACCAATACAGATCACCTGGTGCATTTAACCATAGGTAACTATTCCATGAATTTGCAAGAATGACCCCTCTCCTTCCAGCAACCAGTGGAGAAATGGAACATTTAAAAGAAGTAGAAGCCAATGAGTAATGCTCAGTTACTGTCAACTAAGCATCATTTCATTTTCTCTCAGAAAGAGAATTTAAGTAGGTGGTGGAATTATTACTAAAAAAACCCAGTTGTATATCACTGCAATCCCTCAACAGGAGAACTGATGTAAAACAGGGCCACTGAGAGTGTTATAAAAAGTAAAATATCTCTCCTCCCCACCCTGCTGTAATGCTGTCTGTACTGAAGCAGTGGAACTCTAGCAGTAATTGCACAATATGTTACTGCTATCCTCAATAAGGGTGATTACATTTTTTAAAGTCTTTAAAATAGCATATTTTCCTGATAATCTCTGATAGTAGTTTTGCTTTGCCATCTGTCTAGCTAACTCCTGACTTTTTGTTAAAGGCAAGGAATGTAAGCAGATGCAGATGGCATCAGAATCCAGGATATCTACAAAGATTTACATGAGCAGAACAGGCAGCACATGGATAAGGTTACCATAGAGTGGATTTGCATACCAAATAGAAAAACAAAATAGGAAAAAACAGGAGACTGCACTATGTATGTAGTATATGCCATGATCACACCAGGCTGTGGTGTTTCATGTGCTATTAGGGCATGTATATCACATCAAATATTAAATGCTTGTAGAAACAGCAGAAGGTACCGTAGGATACCTTTGTTTCCTGGAGCTCTTTAGACACCCTATGGGGTTAGAAGAACATTGGAAGTCTGTTACACAGTTAACACTATCAGGAAACAAAATTAATACATTGTTCTTCTAAGAAATGTATTATAGTTACAGGATTTTACCCAGTAGGGTTTCATGCTTTTACAGCTTTATGAAAATTAATGTTCTTATATGAATAGAAACCATAATAATCTAATAAATAACAATTCCTTAAATACTTCAGTCTATTTGACCAGCTCCATTGCTACATAAAATCTAAGAACTCTATTTCATGCTAATACTTTCTGATTTTTTTTCTTGTTTAAATTTGAAAATAAATTGGAGTTTTTGATATTCATGAGAGCTATAGGCTTCTATGACAATGCAACAAAAGACCACACTTGCTACTGACCTTTAGCCTCCTGAAAAAGGAGAAATTATTTCTATCCCAAAATGAAACAAAAAAAAAAAAACCAACAAAACAACCTCCCCAATAAACTGATTATGTTAGAAAAAAACCCCAATATTTTATCTATAAAACAACCATGATGTAGCACTTCTTCCTAATCTGATTTTCTACCATGATATATCAAAATGGATTATTGTATAAAAAATAGATTTACTGTCCAAACTATCCTTACTCAAAAGAAAATTAAGAACTTTGAAGAGAGCTAGGTTCTGACCAGATATTTCTGTTTTCCAGTCTACTTTCTGGCTAGATCTCTCTAAGCTATTCAATGACAAGAAAAAGGATATCATCAGGAGACAAAATCTTAAACCACTGAGATCCCTTGAGAGATTTTTGTTGCTGAAGGTTTTAATTTTCCTTCTATTGCCAGTATTGTACTGAATAATGTGTTGACCAAGGGACATTTGTTCATATTACCTTTTCTACTTGCTCAGAACAAATGACTAATTTATAATTAGGCTAGGTGACATTTTCTGATTCTTACTCAGGCCTTCCACTGAGGTTGCAGGATCTGTTAACATTTGGTAGCCTATATTATGGCCCGTTGGATTTTTGCTTGTGCACTTCTCACTGTCATCCAAACTTTGGGCTAATTGCTTAGGACAGATTCTGAAGGTTTTGCCTAATGCCCAAGATTTTCACTTAACTGGTAACAGCACATTCCCATAGCCTGGTTCCAAATAAATGAAGAGGCCTTCACTTTTTGATCCTTCCACTGTTATTTTGTTTCGTGTTATTGTATTGTTCTTGCACACTCAAGCCCAATGCTGCATCCATCCCACAATAATTGTCTCTCCATGTTTAATAGTCATGAAACAATTAAGTTGTTGTCATATATGGTTCTATTTGCTGTGTTTTCACCAGAGCACTTTAACATCTTCATAAAGATGTTATGGAACAGCTTGCAAAGCAGCTATTTTCATTACAATTCATAAGAAATTTGCAAACCAACTATTCACAGTAGAGCCGTTTTTCCTTCTTTGAAGATCCAAAACTGTGCTGCATAAATACCTTTTACTCTGACAAAAGCAATTTTGGCATAGACCTCCTAATCTGTTTTGGACATTCTAGTGTTGGCTAAAACACACTTTGAAGCATATCTTAGTATTTCTTTCCCAATAATAATATCAATAAAGTAATTACTAAACATGACATTCAAAGTTTAGTCTTCTGGTGTTAAAACGTATCCTATTAAAATCTGGTCTGATTGTATTTGAATGGAAGAGACATGCTTATCACTCTTCATTTGATGCAGCTCCACCGAGTTTAAGAGAGCTGCTTTATTATACGCCTGGTGATAATTTTAGCCCTTGTACAAAAATAGATTTAAGACAAATGTGTATATAAAGGTGAACAGTATCAGACAAAGCTGATTATCTTCCCTTACATCTCACTCTGCATGGTTCATTGTAGCACGATTTCTTGCCTCTTGTGAAAATTTATAATGATCTTCCCCATCACTAATACTATGTCTGTGGTTTACACTCTATTTTGGTGGAAATCCAACATCGGGAAGATTGGGTAGCATATGAAGAAAGGAAAATATGTATTTTTTCATAATGAAAATAGATTTTGGTGACTTGGATGTTGTGCAGAAGATACTTGAAAATTGGTTTTACACTTCTTTTTAAAACCAATAGTTTACTATGTGTTCAGCTCTGACTTCTGAGAGGAGGAACAAAGTGTCTTTATATTCACCCTTTTTGCTATCATCCCACAGGAGGCAGCTTCTAAAATCACAGATGTTATAACTGTCCCATTCCCTAGGAAGGATTGACTCTGAATCTTCTTTTTCTCATTGTCTATTCACAGAAAGCCAGCTACATTTTTAGCTTTGCCATGATTCTCCTGCCCTAAGGAAAGAGGATGTGGCTGGATGTAACAGGATCACTGCTTGTTTGCTCTGTGCTTAAATTACATTAATCCCACGCTCTGGGGCTTCCAGTGGGCTCTAATGACTGAGGAGGGAGGAAGGGAAGAGGCGACTCCTACTTTTATGCATTTGTACCTTCCTGTAGGGCAAAGAGATGTGCCACCACACAAATGACCATAAGGCAAGGTGTGCAGAGAATTTCAATTTCTCCTCAGTAGCATATTTCCTTGCATAATCAAAATTAAACTGAGCACAAGACTAGGTCACAGTGAAGGGAACTGAGGGTATTTCTTTCTTTGGATCCTCCACTGCAACATATCTGACACTTATAGTTTACCTTGGATCTATAGCCCTCTTTTCTTACCAAACTTTGCTGCTCCTGGCAGCCAGTTTATTGTTCCTTCCTCCTCTGTTTCACAGTAAATTATATTTCTTTTTTTTTTTGATCTTTCATTTCAGGATTTATATTTTTAAATGGATGGTGGAAAGTATGGTACATGGACACATGTACTGCAGAAACTATTTGGATTCCCTGAAACTAGGCATCAAGAACATTATTTCCTGTGATTTTAAGAGAATTAATATAAAAATCCTCATGGTGTTGTCCAGTTCTACATTCCTGCTGTAAATGAATTCCTAGATTCACTGTGGAACAAGAAAAATTTCAGAACAAAAGATTAAATTTGATAGAATAGTAATAACAGGGACATAAGGAAGAGAAAGTAAAAGAGGATGTTGCAGTCTTATCTTTAGATCAGTAAGGTTTATTGAACTTCTAAAGCCTTCTCATAGTTCCACTGCTAAAACAAAACAGACTTAAAGGCAATATAATAAAATGGGATTTCTGCTGCCTTAGAGACATCTAGGAGGCTTCACTCAAGCATCAAGCATAAAAATACAAGCAGAGGAAGGGCTAGTAATGGTCAGTGGTAAATTTTGTGTGACACTGTTTGTAGACATAGGCTTCTACATTTTGGTAATATATCTCCTAGGCAAGAAGTATACATGGACAAAAAGTGATATGTTTTCCAGCCTGTGGCCCACTCTTTCCATTGACTACAGTATCACCTATAAAATAAATTATTTCACTTTCAGAGTGATTTTCATTTTCCTTCTACCTTTAATTGTAGGTTACACAAGGAAAAAAACAACACAAAAACATGAAATACAAGAAATAATATCACCTTCACACATTTTCAGTTTTTTCTCAGTTGTTCCATTACAGATTGAAAGATTCTATAACTTGATGCCAGGTCAAGGGAACAGAGTGGAGATATAGCTGGATGCTTGATCAGAAGAAGGGAGTGGAGACAGGATAGTGTAGCAGTACAGATGAATCTTACCTTTTCATTAATATTCATTTACCTGATGTGCTCATGTTCAAAGAACTGCTAGTTAGTGCTTTAAATGAGATAGCATATCAAGGAAAAAATTTACACCCATGCTTCTCAGAAAGAAGTAAACAAATCTGTACAACCTGCAAAGCATCATCATTCTGCAGATATGTTTAGCTAAGCACAAGAATTTAAAAAGTCCATATGTATGCATTGCCATCCCATTCCTCAGCACAGATGTTTTCAGAGAAAGAATACAGAATGACTTGACTGGGAATTCAGCTAACCCCTTGCCTCTCATCCAAAGTCTTTAGCAGGTGACTTGCTAGGCCTACTGTGGCTTAAATTTCCTTCCACTTAATCTTTTTCTCTGGAAGGTTGCAGCTGTAGATATGTGATGGAAGAGTTATATTTGAGTGGGATATCAGATTGTATCACTGTGGATACGCTAGCTAAAGAAATAAAATCAAGTCTGTGCTGGTTTGTTGCTGTGAATTCATCATCTTTTTTTTTTTTCCCCCCTCAATACTGCATGGAAAAATATGCACTTAAAAAAGTAAATACTGTACAGACTTTCTCTGCAATCCCCTACTGTGAGCTCTGCAAGAATAATTCTGTTTTTGAAGGATCAAAAATCTCAACAATTCTAGGGCAGTGGCAGCAACAGAGTTACATCTGAAGTCTAGTATTCTGTCATATTAGATATTTAGTCAGATATGAAGCTCTCTGAACACTAAATTCCAACTGGCTACTCACAGCGAATTATTTCAGATATACATAATTTACATCAACTTCCTTTATTTTCTCCAAGAGAGCTGGTGTTAGCTGACTGTCTGGGAATGCTTGGGAAAGCTTAGCTGGTCTTCACAATGGAATACAAGGGTGGGTAGAATCAGCCATTTTAATATCTGGATATGGCAGGTAACACATAACATTTATGATTGGACTTGTAAATAGGGTGAAATCTAAGATGCAAAATATAAATGCAGAATTCCAAATGTAGTGCATTGGTCTTAGGATGCCATAACATTCTTCTGATCTCGGTGCTTTTCCAGGAATAAAGAAAATTTTCACAATGTTTAAAAGTTTCCAAAGTGCCATAGTGAAGATTGGAATCTGTAGAGACCTTTATGGTCTGGCTCTGCCTCTCATGCTGTCTTCTGTCCCTGTCTCTGGGGACAGCAGAAAATGGTCTGGTTGTGAAAGATTCCTCCCAGGTCAGTCTCTGACTGCCTTCCTTGATCTCAGCAATGGAGTAATTCTCTTCAATCTGTGAGTTTTTAGATTCCCTACCTGATCTTCTGAGTATTTTTATCCCACTAGACCAGAATCAAGGTTAAATAAATAAAAAAAAAAAGTATAAATTTTGCTTGCAATAACACTTAGAGAATCCTATTGATAGCATTTAAGTGTTTTCAATTCCTTTATATATCCCTTATTTTTTACCAGTAAGAATAATGAGAAAAGAAACAAGATTGAAATAGGAAATTAGTTACGTATTCTGCAACTCAAGCTGTGATCAGTGATTTTAAGGATAAGGAACTAAAACAAGGCTTTCCTGTGGCTTGCACCTAATTACAACAGTGTGTTCTAGTGGGAGGAAATAGAATGTGTGCTGGTTTTGCACACAGAGGCCTGACATGCAACAATATAAATGAGCAGGAGCTCTGTGATGTACAACATATCAGCAGCACAAGCACATCCTAGTCATTTTCCAATAGCTGTATTGTCGAGGAAGGGATGTAACTGGAATGGATAAAACAAACATTCAGCCAACTGGACTTGTGTGGGCAGACACAGGTTGTTGTTATCTGACTGTGATTTCTGTTACTCATTTGAAGGGACACAGAAGAGATGAAGCAAATAATAAAGCTTGATTTTAAATTGGATCATTTAAAATATGTCTACACGATGTGGTGGGAAATAAAAACATTGTAACCCCTCTCTGGAATGTAACTGACAGTACATGAAATTACAAAAGTCTCAGAAACATTCAACTGTGTGGATTAAATATGAAGTGACAGTTATTTTCTCTAAATGTGTGGTTACATTCTTTGAATGTGCTCCTGGGCAGAGGAAGGATGCTGACACCCAGACCACGCATTGTAGGATGAGTCTAAACTTTCTTCTTCTGAGCCCTTTGACCAAGGTCCCAATGACTTCAGAGGCACAGTGTTATGCCCAATGCAGGGAGACATTCTTTCTGAACAGCAATGCTTTTGGATACCCCTCTGACCCGATTTGGGGTTCAGGGAAGCATAAAGTCCGCAGGGAAACCCCTGGTGCTCGGCAGGACGCAGGCCCTGCTCCGTGTGAGAGCAGGGGGCCACAGTCCAGGCTCGCAGAATAACAGAGATCACACAGGGCTGTTGGAAAATGGCAAACTCCTCTATTAGGCAAGGGAACATGATTTTATAGGAGTATGTGTGGAAAGGCCTAGAAATAGGGTGTTACAGGGATAGACTATGTAAAACTTACATATGGGATAGGACAATACAAAGAAATAGGGGGTAGCTCTGCTGATAACTAAAGGGAAAACATTTGGGTCAGGAGAGTAATAAATCACTTAGGCTGTCTTGTCTCTGGGCTGCTGTAACTCACAGCAACTTCCAAGAGCTTATCTGGGCCCTGAATAGTTTCTCTGCCTATATCTTGGTTTCCTGTTCTGGGGAGCTGTTTTTCCACTGGTCAAACTCTGCTGCAGGCCCCAATCCAACCCTAACACCCCTCCCAGAAAGTCATAGGAGGGTGGGCACCTTGGTGAGGAAAGGTGACCTCAGAACCAGGGGGAAGAGCAAGGCAAGTGAGGCAGTGTCTTCACCAACAAGAGTCCTATGGTGAACAAAGTCCAGCTGTTTCCAGACAAGTCTGTTTGATGAGGTAGAACCAAAGTCAGGCCAGGACTGCACAAAAAGAAGTAATGCATACAAGTTACAAACACATAAATTCCAGTTAGATATTTGGGGGGGGGGAAACAGTGAATGTAGTCATACATTGAAAGAGGGTTCCGGAAAGGGTGGGAATTTCTCCATCTTTGGAAATATTTGAAACTTAGATAACAAATTCATGGAAACCATTACATAAACTAACATTTTAAGACAGGTGGCCTCCAGAGATCTCTTCTACCATTAATTATTCTGTGATAAATACTCTTGTTATCATCCAGCTCCAAGGTAGAATTAAATCTGTATTTTAGGTATGGTGAGTCACAAACTATGGTAGTTCTTAAGCTAAAGATGAATTAAAAAGTAGCTGGCATTATGAACAAAGCAATTCCAGTTTGGGGTGGAATCAGGGGAATCTGATTCTCTCGACATCATGCTAGTGAGATCTCAGTTGAAGAATGGTGTTCAGTTTCTGCAATCACATTAAAATGTAACCTTACAGGACACATAAAGCAGAGTATACAAGAAAGCAGTAAAAAGAAAATGTCTTTGGTATTTTGGTTTTTTGTGAGCTTTTTCTTTTCCCCAAAACTTTAACTCATGGAATAGTTCACATAGGAAAAAAGAAATGAAGTAAAAGGTGTTATAAAGTTCTGACAGTAGATTAAAGGTATGGTTAGAAAGCAGTGTTCAGATATTTCTAAAATTGTTCTTCTTGAATCTCTTCAAAAAGAATAAAAAAGTGATATTTTTTTTCTGTAAAAAGGGTTCAGATTAGGCATCAGAGAAACCATCCTAATTCTGTTTCTTATTGTGAGCATAATTCAAACAAGGAGAGGCTAGAGAGGCTGTGGATTCCTATTCTTGGAAATTTTGTCACAGCAGGGTTAGACAAACATCTGCCAGGGAAGTTTTACTACTGTTTTATGCACCAAGGAAAGAGACTGACAAATATAGACTCTACAGAGAAACTTCAAATGAAGACAGGGGAAAAACAGAGTGGAGGTGGGGAAATGGAGGTTAAGGTATTATATATTGAGGTTAAAAATGATGATGAATGAAACAGTTTCCTGGGGTAAGATTTTCACTGTTTTATTTGGAATTTCAAAAGGTGAAATTTTCCCCTGCTCCCTTAATAATAAAAGTACTTTGCAATTCTATAGTGTCTTCATCTTACAATTTCAAAGACCTGTAATGAATTAAGCCTCTGAGTTTTCCTCCAAGCAAGATAGATGGGTTCCAAGTGTTTCCCTTTGTATGTCTGGCTACCTGCTTTTGAATGTCATCATTCTCCAATGGAATGAGGAAACATGACTATTGAAGGAATGAATATCTTTCAAATTGACTACATGAAAGCATAGTTTTCATGAAGGCAGCCTCCAATCCTGACACTTAATGCAAACACAGTGACCCACATACATTCAGAATGGGACTGACAAAACTTACATTAACCACTTGATTTAAAATCAACAGCTGACTTCAAAAGAAGAGAAGTGACACAAATATTTTTTTGTAATAAGGAGTATTGCCATATTCTCTCATTAATATGGTAAATAGTCATATTGTGCACATTTTAACACATGACTACTTTGAAGTCTGGCTTCAAAGTAGACAAGTAGAGTTACATGCTTTTGCTGTAAACTTCAGAGCAAAGAGTATTCTGTTCTTCTGTCTGTTCATCTGCTGGTCTCCTGAGCTATCAATCTTTTAAAAGCAAAATATCCCTCACCATATTGCCACTAATTCACAGAATGATGTTATGTTTTATTATTAAAAAAATGTGAAAACAAATGCATGTTCCATTATGAATAAATACAGACAGATGAAAAAGATACTAATAAAAGATTCCTCTACAACAGACTTGTTTTTATTAAGATGATTCTGTGTGACTATAACTGAAGCAGGCAAAATACTGGGTTTGGGGATATGTGGGATATTTTGGTATTTTTAAAGCTTTCAATCTGGGCTGGTACACAAAAGGTAAAATTCTAATATTTCCTATAGAAAGGAATTAAAAAAAGTTTTCATTTAAAAGCAGCTTAATTTCTTTCTCACTCTTTCCTATTCCACCATTTCCTTCTTCAGAAAACAAAACAAAACAAAACAAAAACCTGGAAAGATAAAAGAGCTGGCCTGAGACAGCTGGGACCAGAAACACCCTGAGAGCCTCCTGAAGCTCAAGTCATGATCTAACAGAGGCCAGGAGAGCAGAGCCTGGGGAGATTTATGATAAGTTCTGGAGTGAACCCCTGCTGTGCCACCAGCTCAAAACCCACAGGGGTGTGCTGGTACAAGCTTCCACTCCAGGCTCCCTACTCCAGGAGAGCAGCATGGGCAGGAGACAGATCCCAGCTTCTCAAAAGAAGTTCTGTGGCTTGTTCCCATAGCTCAGGGCCTTGGACAGGAGGGTCTCCTTGTCTAAAGGAAGTCTGCTTGGCATACCTGATCAGGAAATGTAAGTTCTTGATGTCCCAGCAGCCTGCCAGCAGGCAGAGTTATACTGGAAACAAGCTGGCATTTTTGCAGGAGGACATCAAACCCATCAATATAAAAAAAATGTGAGGTTGGCCCATTGTGCCCTAAGATTTGGGTTGCTGGACATATGTATATGTCCCTAATATATTGTGCTCCTGTTATATTCTTGGTGTTTCTGATCAGCTAAAACTGTAATAACAAGTGTCAAAAATGCCACTAGTATATATTGTTCATGAGGAATGCATAGCTGAGACTCCTTTATTTTTCCTTCCAGTGGCTTTAATTCTTCCTTCCCTTCATTTGTGCCGTGTGTCTAACTGGTATCCCTTTGGCATTTTTGCCTGGGACTGAGTGAGCTCAGCATTTATTTGAATGCTGTTGATCTACTGATAATGTTAATGTCAGTCTGCTAAGCTGGAACATGCAGCTTTACCAGGAAACTCCACCCTATGAATCATTAATAGGACTTGCTGTAGTTTGCCCCTGAGGATGACAAGCATTCCTGTGTTCTGTGTGAATCATCTTCTTGCTATGATGTCTGCCACTGAAAACTCTATCAGGTTATTCAACAGAGTTACCAGAGTCCTCTATATTATTATTATTGTTGTTATTGTTGTTCTGATTGATGTTGTTATTATTCCATACAAGAAATTAACACAGACTGTTTGAGGCTGTTTTTTCATGTCAGATCTCTCCACTTAGCAGGACATATAAAGAAGAATGCAATATCAGAAATACTCATCTCTTAGTATTGGGGGTCACAAACCTATGCCCCAAAATCAATGGGACTATTTGTGTCAGGAAATCTGAAATTGTCTCTCTCTCTCAAAAAGAGGCAATTACATAGGACTTTTAGCGTTCTTTTTCTTCAACAGACCGTGATAATAAAAGTATTGGACTCTAGTTTAGCCACTTGAAAAGCTGGCTTGAAGAATGGAGCTGAGAGGTAAGGACTTCAGGCCTCTCACCTCATTTATTTTTGTCCCCAAAATCTATTTAATGCAGAATTTAATTTTGAAAGAAGAAAAAGGGGCACCTAAAATGATTGTACTCATTTGTGCTTTAAGGGATTGATTTGTTTAAGACTTATGCATCAGAATGTCATATATTAAAAAGGGCTCTGATGTTTTATACAACAAGGAAGTACCATTGTATGAATACATAAATAGTTCTTTTCAACTTATATTACATGAAGACTGTGCACAGAGTATGCCATGAGGTTTCACTTTGCTTTGAAGCTATCTTTAGTGCAGTGTTAACAGCCTGAAGACTGAACAGCTAACCACAACTTGCACCTTCAAATTAAACAGATTAAACAGTGCCCATCTTAGCTCTCAGCCTGCTTCAAATACAGCATCCACCAGTAATACAGGCCTGTTGCACCCTTATACGGGAAGCATTGCCCTTGTCTGCCTCAGCTGCATCAATGTGCACAGGCGAAGAAAACAAACAAGTATGTGACAGCCAAAAACAGATAAGAAAAGTGAGGACTTCTAGCTGAAAATGGGACAGTTGGCATGCATGAGGGTAGAGATGGACAGCATTGCTACAGAATTGTGGTAATGAAAACACCAGTCACAGGGAAAATTCAATGGTTTTGATCGTGCTGAGTCTGCGCATCACAAGATTTCAGTAAAAAGGCTGTAAGCTCTTTCTTCAGTGTTTGGCCCAGTCATTATAGTTGTTTGTTTTTTTTTTCCTGCTGGTTCTACAAGAATAGTGCTGAGGAAGTGGCATAACTAAACCGAAGGAAAAGATCAAGATATCCTTTAGACATACCTCAGGGATGGTATATTCTGTTCAGTAAATTTTTTTTTTTTTTTAATTTGAAACCTGATAATTCATTGAGTCTGTGAGCAAAAGGCTTCATCCTCTTGTCCAGATTTCTTCAAATTTGAAGAGGTATAGAGTACGTCAGAGCCTAAAGTCATGACACTTCAATTACAGCAAAAGATTAGGCTGGCCACTGTAAAAGATTTCTATATTTCTGATTACTGTCAGTATATGGAGTAAGTGTAAATGTTAAGAACATGCATGGGCCTTAGGAAAACTGTGAGGTGATGAGTAGCATTGACTCAGCTCCCCTTGTAGCTACTTGTTGATAAAGGTGCTTATATGAGGATACTCATTTGAAGGAAAAATGCTAGACAAGTCTGTTCAAGTAAGCTAACTCCACTGTCCTTTTTTTTTTTTTTTTACTGTAAGAATGAACAGAGGATGAAGGATGAAAAGGTGAGCACAGGCTGCTGTCAGACTAGAGCAATTCCTTGTAGTATAATGAGGCTCTGGAGGATCAATCTAAATAGTTCGGTTTTGATTCTAATCTCACTGGCTTTGGGACTTTGAAGGAACCCACTCCTATTTCAGACAACTGCAGCAAGCAGAAAATGGCTGCAAGGTGCTTGAGAAAAGAGCAAATACTGAGAACATTTGCCAGACCAAACTCCGCAACACCTGTGAGCCCTAGTGATGCTGTCATTCTTCATGACAGCTGCAGTGAGAGCGACTGAGTTGTTATTTCATATCCCTGCAGCTTACTTATCCAAATCAACCCATAAAACAAAGAAAATAAACCCCATCCAGTTAACTAGAAATGAGTATTTTAATTCCACAGGAAGAGCTGGATCTTCTGTTCATACAGATTGGGATGTAGGATGCTTGGTGGAGGAGCTATAAGAGCAGAAAGGACATTTTTGCCAAGGTAGACATTTGTAAGAGGACCTTGCCCTTTTCATCTCCACACATATTGGCTTCTCATCCTCTAACCAAATGTACATTTCACACATTACAGAAGCAAAGGGCAAACTAAAACATTGCATGAGATATTAAGCTTACTGTGTAGTGTAAGAAGACAGCATGCTGTGTCAATTAAGGCCACCTGCTTAATATACGAAACTCTAAGAGCCCTTCTTATCCTGTGTAATGTAAAAATATATTTAATAAGGAATCTGGAATATTGTCAAGGATCTGGTTTGGAGAGAAGAGGAAGATAACAAAACACAGAAATGTTTCATGGTAATTTAATATGTATTACTTAAGTAAACCATGTGGGTTTAAAGTAAATCACAAAATACTGAAGCAGCGCGGAGTAATGATACTGACATAATATTAATGTGAGCTAACTCATTTTTCATTGTGTGCAGAGACAGCTACAAGTGAGCAGGGTACTTTTTATGTGCCTCAGTTAAGAAACAAGGCACCAAATGTAGCAAATTTAAAATAAGCAACAGGCTTATTACACATATGATTAAAATGAGGAATTTATTTTCCCATGACTTTGTTCGTGTTTAAAGTTTACGTAGGTTAGAAAGTCAATCAAAAAATGACAGAAGAAAAAAAGTGGTGAACAAGATTAAGTGAAATTACACCATCTGTGACTCAGCAGGTCTTGAAGGTGCAGAACAGAAAATGCTTTGGGAACGTTCTGTACTCCCTCCTCAGGTGTCTGCTAATGGCCACTACCAGAGACCAGACAGTTGGTTAGCTGGACCTTCTCAGCTGTGTCTGATATTTAGCAGCCAAAATCAAATTTATGTCTTATATAGGAGCCAGATGGCTTTTATTCTGATAGGAAAGAATGTCTTATAGTTCTAAAAAAATGTTATAAGTAACATAAAGGTATTATTAATAGAAATATAAACATATAATTCATGGAATTTTAATATAACTTAACCTTAAACAAACACAATTAATGAAAGATATGCCTTTGTGCATTTTTCACCACTTTTCAATCAATATTTTGATTCCAAAGTTAATATACATGCAGAAGGTTACGACAAATCACACCTGGAGATGTAGCCAATTGATTTTACTGACATTAAATCATCATTGTATTAGACATTGGGGAAACTCTTCCCTTTTAATGGAAAGGTTTAGTTTCTACATTTATATTAAATTACAATATATACTCCTACTATGTAAAACTTTGGAGAAAATTAAAGTGAATTGAAGTCCTCAGACAGAGGGGTAAAAACTGCCCTGAACTTTGGGGTAGATTGAAGGAGGCTATGCTTAAAATATCTGATATTTAAAGAGTTATGAATTGTCAATTTTTAAGCATTTTGTTTCGTTTTGTCCTTTTGAATTTCCTTAAATTCTCGACAGCAAGGCATTTGACTCATCACATCTGAAAGAAGTTCCTGGATAAGAGTTTGCTGGAAAAGATGATGGAGCTGGTTATTTGAGATAGAACCATGTGAAGAGAAACAAGACAATATTTTTACTCAGCACAGTGATAGGTCACAGTGGCTTTGGCTGGAGTTCACTACAAACCCACATTTTTCTATACCACATAGTGTAGGGGATTCTACATAGAGCACAGCCTACGCAAACTGTAAATGTTATTGCAACAAGCTTTCTGATGCCTTGATCTGCAGAAAACTTACTCATCAAGGAAATGCTTCCCTCTGGGAAGAGTTAACACCTCTCCTTGCTTCCAGGTCCTGTGACAAGAGAAGTCTCACATTTGAGCGAGTTCAAGATGGTTTGTAATGAGACTGAAACAGGCTCTGATGGAGGGAGTTACACCTGACACTCAAAACAGACTTTATTAGTGGAAGAATCCATACAACTAGAGATAATTAGATGATGATGATGGTGGTGATTAAGAGAATTGTGATGATGACTAGAGTCACTTCAGTTAGATGGGTGCTTTTTGCTTGGAGTGTTCTTCAAATCTATTTTGCATCAATTAGGCCTGTGGCTCACAGACTGAGCGAAATATTCTTAAGATGAATGTAAGTGTGATAATCTTACACTAGAAAATGAGGAGCTTACAAGCAAATCTTAAGATAAACTAAAAACCTGTGCAGCTTTTAAAATTATTTTTAATAAAATTTTACTTGTTCCAGTACCTCTTTATTTTTCCTATTGCTGATCCATAGAACATTTTTTAGCCAACAAGGCTGTTCTTGAGATGGAAACCAATGCTCCGATAAGAAGCAATATTATTTGCATGTCAGGGAACTGGTTACCCTACAGATGTCAATAGTTTTTAACATAGTCTGCTCTTCCTTCACTTTCTAGCAGAAAATGAACACTGTTCATTTTTCAAAAGTTGGTTTAGAACCTCACAGTAAAGCACTCTCATTAGGATTATCATCTCATGTTCTTTTAATCTAGGAACTGAATCAGCTTACATGAAAATACATATCAGTGGCCTTAATGAAGAATAAGAAGCAGTAAAACAACCAGATTGTTTAGTACAGTGATATTTGGGAATATATTTTGATTTACTCTGCAAAAAGATGGATTGTTTTTTGTTTGAATGACAAATACACTAAAGAGCGTTTTATCTTGCATATTATTTTTGCAGTATGCTCCAATTCAAAGGTAACAGACATTTTCATTAATCCAAACAATTCAGAAAAATCAGGTTTAAAATAAGATGAAAATACTGTATTGTTATTTGGTACGCTTTCGGGGGTGATTTGCATGATCTCAGATTATTTCTCACAGTGTTCTCTTTGTTAGTCTGCTGTATCAGTAGAATCTTACTGGATTCCCAACAGATGAGCCAAGACCAAAGGACAATGAAGACTATTGTAAAACCTCCGATGGTGATGTCTCATTTATAAGTTTAACTAAAGATTTAGTGTATCAGCAAAAACTTTCTTTACATTTCATCATTTTCTGAGATTATTCCAGAGATCTTTATCACACAAATTCATTCATTGCTATATGGTATTTCATATCCATCACAGTTGTGAGAAATGTAAATTCTGTAAAGAAAGAAAAATATAATAAAATACTTTATCATTGTCCTGACTTTTGTTGCTGACTATTACAGCATCTTTCTGGCATATATATGAACTAACATTCAATGTTTCCCATGCACCTTTGGCAAGTAAGCCCTCCAATATGAGTTACAGTATGAGGAAAACTCTAGAGAAGACGAAAGAGGATGAGTTGTGTGGAAAAATATATACTATATCAGTAACTTGTAGTAGAACAAGTGATCTATTTTCCTTCTACAATTAAAATAAATCAGAATGAATTACTAATATGGCCTTTGAAAACTAAGATATTAGACAACGGTTTTTGTACCAACATTAGGCTATGACACCAACACATGAACTAAACAATTTTATAAAGGTGTTATTTCAACTTAGCCAAGGATTGTTGTAAAAACTCTCCAAAACTTTACTAAATATTTTTTGGGGTTTTGAAAAATTGATAACAGCTATGTGTACATTTTAGGGGTTGAGATATGACAAAGAAATACAAGTTTTAAAAATTCCTCTAGAATAAGAAGTTTATACATTAAAGAATTTGTAATACATTCTGCAGTGCTAATCAAGAATTTATATATTATATGGTTGTCAGAGTTATTTTTAACTTGATCAAATATATACCAAGCAGTAGTTGTGATGACAAGGATATTTGGGAAGTGGTCTATTGCTTTCTGTAAAAAGAGCAGAAAAACAGACATCAGACAAAAATGTCTCATTGCTCTCTAGAGGACACCACAAAAAAAAGTACTTTTGGTTGTTGTATTTGACTCTATGTGACAGTTTATTTTCCATAAGCATTTGAATTATTTTTATTGCCAAAAGTCGTACAAAGTCCAGTAAGAATGCATGCAAGCATCACAAATGGACCTAACTTAGCTTTTTACAAAACTTTTCTGAGTTTCCGAGGTCATAAGTTCCCTTACTTATAAAATTCTATTTCTAAAACTCTCTCTTCTTTGGAGTTATGTGTATTTCTGCCTGTAAACAAGATCATTAATAATATATTAATCTTTAAAGTAAACTCTTAAATTTTCACTCTGTCAGTGAATAGTCAGTGAATAGAGTCTAGAATACTCTCCCTATTTCTAATAACTTCTAAGAAATTGAAATCAAGTTACTTTTGAAAACAGTTCCTTTGTTGCAAATGTGCCTTACATATGCCTTAAATTAGCATATCACTTAATGGACAGGAGTGAGAGGACTGCCTTTCCTGAGACACAGACTTTTATTTCCCTACCTATTACAACTTCTATTATACTTAAAAGAAGATGAATCTCACTTAAGGCCTGTTTTCTATTTCTAAATGTAGCTTGAGTCTGGAAAACCCCTAATAAAATTATGCTTCTGGTACTATTCCTAGCACTGGAATATGTTAACATTTAGTACACACTGAAGTATTGATCATATGCCTGAAGAAATGATTCAAAGTTCATTGCATTTGAAATGATTCTTCTTTGATCCCTGACTCTGGAGAAAAAATGTAGCAGTTTTCAACTACTTCTGGGAATGACTGCAAAATACATTGCATTTTAATACCTTTCTGCAGTCAACCTGGCAGTCTTTTGTCTGTAAGACGCTTTAAGTTTCGAAATAACATTTTGGAGGAAAGAGTAATGAAAGCAGTTCTAAACTAGTATTTACTACCTCAGAAACACTGAACACAGTTTTGAATCCTGCTTTCTTTCTGCAGTATAACTGTTTGGAAAAGATCAGTGTGATAACTATGGTATACATTTAGTATTTTTTGTCAGGAAAGTATTGCAGCTGATGAATTTTCGTATTTCTATGTTAAAAGACAGAAAAAAATTTCTATCAAATCTCAGACTTTCCTATCAAACTGCACGTCACTACCAACCTTTAATTTTGGAAGGAATTCACTTCGTCCAAATTCAGGCCATGTAATAGGTCTCTGGAGATCTCTGTCTATCTCCATAGGCTACCTGGGAAATATGTCTCTACACTGGTCTTTCAATTTCAAAGGTATTTCAGAGGAGTCCCATTCAAGTACTCATTTGTATGTATTGTAAGAAACACTGTTATTCAGCTCTTTTGTCATTTCACTCACACTGTCTCTATTTTTGAGATACAGTAAGTAAACAGCTCAGGAAAGCTTGAATCAGAAAACGTTGCCTCATACTAAAACCTCTACCTTGCTTTGATTTTGGTCACACCACTTTGTCCTTTCTCTAGATAATCAAACTCAGTGTTTAGTATTGCTGAGGCTGAGTTCAGCTTTCACATAGAATCAAGAAATTATTCTCTCTGAACAATTAACTGACTACTCAGAGTGTCAACATGGAGGCAGCCAGCGAAAAGTGACTGCTTACAGGATCAGAACTTGCTCATGAGGTGCAGTGATTCTCAAAGGTGACATCACAGCCTTTATAAAATGATTCCCAAGCACCAGGGGAAGGTGATATCTCTTGTCTACGTTACATTATTTAAAGGACTAATAGAGCCATTTCCTATTATCCCATGGATAATAGGGTCATGTATCTCTTATCGAGTATGTTTAAAAGTGTAAGTCAATTGTTAATATACTTTGACAAGATTTCCTTTTGATGTAATAAAAAATTCACAATCAAGGATTCAGAAATCATTATAGCATTAACAATTTTAGATTTGAATGGCTTTATTGATGTTTCCTGCAGGGAGAAAGTGTCCACTTGTGTCTGATGTGCCATTTACTGAGAATTATCCACCATCTGTAATGTTAGGACTTACTCCAAAATCCTTTGAAGTCTATGGAAGGATTTGCATCCACGGCAGGGGACTTTTATTAAGTAACTACTGCTCTGAATTTTGAAAGCTGAAAGCACTAAATTCTAATCCTTTGAGATTCAAAGGTGTGGGTATTTTGAAGGGATTTGAACAGAAGACTTTGTGAGTTGAATCATCATGATTCAAGTACTGACACTGTACATATCTGGATACTTTAGCAGGATATAGTCTTGTTTTCTTTACATTTTTGAAAGTAGGTTTTTCAGGAAGCAATGCAAACAGCAAAAAAATCAGATAAATCTCTTCTGTCTTAATAATATATCATAACTAAACTTCTATTTAAGCTGGAATGTGTTTGGAAAGGATATGTATTCTTCAATAATACTTGAAGGATTTGTGAATCAGATTTAGGGAATCTCATTTTACAGTTCAGATGTGAAGTCCTGGAGCATAATGACCTGTCAAAATTTAAAGAGAAGAAGACTTTCATTAATCGAATTCTACTTTTCATAAAAGTAATAAATGAGAACACAGTGTATAAAATACTGAATTTAACATTTGACCATGTTTTTTTTCCATCAGCTTGTAGTAGTTTAACCCCAGCTCAGTCCCACACAGCCACTCAATCCCTCAGCCCGGTGGGATGGGGAGAGAATCAAAAGAGTAAAAATGGGAAAACTCATGGGCTGAGATAAAAACAGTCTATCAGATAAAGCAAAAAAAGTGCATACAAGCAAAGCAAAGCAGGGAATTCATTCACTATTTCCTGTGGGCAGGAAGGTGTTCAGCCATCCCCAGGACAGCAGGGCTCTGTCACATGTAATGGTGACTTGGGAAGACAAATGCCATCATTCTGACCATCCTTCCTTTCCTTCTCCTTCCCCCAAGTTTATATGTTGAGCATGACCTCATATGATGTGGGATACACCTTCAAACACGTGGGATCAGCTGTCCTTAACTCCTTGTGCCCACCCAACCTCTTCAACATCCTCACTGGTGGGGTGAGAGTCAGGAAAGGCCTTGACTCTGCATAAGCCCTGATCAGCAATAACTGAAACATCCCTCTCTTACCAAATTTTGTCACACATCCAAAACACAGCACTATACCAGCTACTGTAAAGAAAATTTACTCTATTGTAGCCAAAACCAGCACATAGCTCTAACATTTTCTCCACTATGAAATAGCATTTCTCTGTGATTCTTAATCATGTCAGGTCATTTGATCGTTTGATCATCTGTAAAGTTGTGGTTATAGTGGAGTTTGATATCCATACTTATATTATTCATTTCTTTGTCCAAAGGAATGTAATTTAAGGTTTGTCCAGTCTTTCATATAATGAAAATGAAATTTAACTAGAGCTAATTATTAAATGAAACAGCTAGTCTCTATTGAAAAAAAAGAATTCCTGCAAAATATGAGGAAACCTTTCCATAGGAAAAACTTATTTTCTTTCTAAATTGGCATATTTGACTAAAAAAATAATTTCTAAAAAATAATATAAACTGAATATTTTGTGATTAAACATTGTATTTTGTTCAGGAAAAAAAAGACCATATTTTTTTGTAAAATTAAAATTTAAATGCAAAAAAGTTGTATTTAAATATCAGAGATTTGCTACTTAGTTGATAATAAAATTCTAAGGTCACTTGAATAAGAGTATACATTCAATGAGGTTTTCTGAATAAGAAAAAAATTGCCACATTGCCACAAGTTTTGGTATTGCTTTACACTTTAAAGAGCCCTTCATTTCAATTAAATACATTCTTAGTCACTATTAATGATAATGATGAAGTTATTATTTTGGAACTTAAATCTGGGGAAATGTTGATTTTAGGTGACTGCTCATATTTACAGTGTTTTTGAAGAAACAAGAGTTTACTGTGTTCTTCCTCTTTCTTTTGTGAATCATTAACTTTGATTACAGTCCATTCTTTCCTGATTCAGTCATCCAAAAGGGGTAGTTTTTTAGTGAGTAGTAGTTGAATGGCTATACAGAACTTGATTTATGGAACCTAAATAACAAAGAATTAAAGGAAATATAATTGATGCCAATCAACATAGGTTCAAGAAAATTAATCACATCAAAGTAACTTAATATCTTTTTTGATGGGATTGAATATTTGGCTGATAAAGATAATAGTGTTCATGTAATATGATTAGATTTTTGATTACAAATCACATGCTCTTTTGATTAAAGAACTTGAACAATATGCTATCAACATGCTAAATGGATTAAAACCTGTTAATTAAGGGAACTCTACATCAAATTTCAAATGACTAATCATCAGTGAGTGGATGTTTCTGAAAAATTCTCACAGAATTTTTTTCTTCATCCCCTGCTATTTTGACAATGATCTAGAAAGCTCAAAGTGATCTCCAGTAAACTCTGCAAATGGTAAAAAGTTGGAAGAGCGTTAAGAGAACAGAAAAACAGCTTATCCATCTACTGATACTAGGCAATCTGGATTGATCAACACCACCACCACAGACAAAAAACATGAGTTTTAATATTGACAAAATCATGCATCTAGAAACAAGGAAAGTATACGATGAGAGAGTTTTGAAGAAGCAGCTACTCTGAAAAGGACTCAGACGTCAGGATAGACCATTGTCTTTGTACATAAAATGAAAGACTCCTACTCTTCAGAATATGTTTTCCAGATGAGAAAAGCCTATTTAAAATGGCCTCTAGCCCATGCTCAGCACCTGAACTGTGCCCAAAAAAGATTTGGAAGTAGTCCAATTTGAATAGATCAAATACACAGACAGAGGGGTCTGACGGACACGACTGATCAGTCATCTGCTGGCACTGCCAGACTCAGTTTGATGACTAAAAGAACTAAGGTTCTTGAACATGAAAATGAGAGAATACTAATATCAGCACTGCTATATGACTGATGGTAATTTTAGTGATGCAGGATTTGTATGTCTAGAATCTGTGTTTCAAGAAAGCTGTTGATAAATAGAAAGCGGTTCAGAGAAAATCCATAGTAATGATTAAAGGACTTAAAATCATCATAAAGGTATGTGAAGAGTTTAATCTATTTTATCTTATCAAAAGAAGGTTAACAGTGACTTGTTCATGGACTCTGAATATATTTATAGTCTATATTCATATACTCTAAATATATATAGACACAATATGTATTTCCCAAATTAAAAATATATATATTAATTCAGTACTTAAAACAAGTTTCAGAGCATAATAATAGATTTTCTATCCGTGGCAATCATGTAGAAATTCCAAATCAAATCTCTACCATATAGCTTCTTTCAACTTTAGTTTGCTAGCATGGATGTGTCTCTAATGTCTTCTGAACCACAACAAAGCCTTGTAGTTCAAATGATTTGCACTAATGTCTTTAATGAGGAATAGGCACTCCTGCTGTGTTTTAATCACTTCAGCATCTGAGCCAGAAGACAGGGATCATAGCACTATGAAGCACACTGGTTAGTGAGGGATCTCAACAAAGAGGTGTTACTAAGGGTATAGGACACCTTAATGCTATTTTTATGATGATGTGGACTAATTTTGAACTGAGATAAATTATGTATTTGATTTAATTACAACTGAAATAGTTTCATTATCTTTTTACAGAGCTCTAAACAAATCATTGCAACTTACATCTTTCACTAATAAAAAAGAATCCTAAAATCTTCTCACCATTAGTCTGTATCCCTAGAAAAATTTCACTCTGATTTATGGTGGAAGTTTCCAGAAGCTAATGTGATCCAAACAATAATCTCCCAGTTTTGATTAATGTGCTTTTCTAGATGTATTTGACCAGATGCTACTGAATTCTAATTTTATGTAATAAGCAATAAGTAGATATGAGAGAGATTTTAAAACTAAATATTATAAATGAATGTCTTATCCAGCATAAGAAGGCATTTTCCTTTCACAAAGTAAAGTGAAATTCAATGACCAAATTATTTGAGTCTGGTATTTGTATATATTCTAGTTATGAACACCTATGCAAGAGAACGAAGACTCAGAAAGCTATATGTGTCTGAAGTAAAATATTCAGACCTTCTGAAAGTTGAACTTCCTGAGTTTCTGAGTTGTGTTTTTTAAAATAATTTTGAACATTTAGCACAAACACAGCACTATCATTTATGGAGCAACATGGGAAAAAGTTAAATGAAAAAATGGAAATAGGACTAACGTAAACACAGAAATCGTCTTGGAATACAAACAGCTAAAAGTGAGTCAAAATGTTACAAAACTTGGTGACCTCCCCGACAGTTGATCAAGAGGACTGAACAGACATACAGTCCAAACATTTTTTTTAAGATTTAACAGAATACACACGAGGAAGGCAGATTTTGTCGGCAAGAAACAAATAGGGAAAGGAAATTATAAGGACACTATTTTAAGTTTTAGCTTGGATGAAATGGTAAGAAGTAGGGGGTAGGAGTAAGGAATGTTCAGGAAAATTGGAATGTGGAAAAGTATTCTGTTTCTCTGATAGAAATGGTAGTTTATGATAATGATGAGATGCAGCAATCAGGTGGTGTGGGCAACTTCATTCCTTCATGCTGACAATACCACCATATAAAGGTTGAATAGCAGCAGACATTAACCACTTTCCCACCTCTGCTCTCTTCATAAGTGTTTTAACATTCTGGTTTTGTTGCCAGTATGATGTGTGAGGTCCATGTGTTCAGTGTTCATACTCCCTCTTTCAGTTAAATCTTGATCATTTGCAGCTGTGAAATATTCCCAGGTCACAGCTCTGGGTACCTGTTCCAGCTGGGCCTTGAATTTATATTGGGGTCAGTTTTCACTGTCTGGGTTGAAATTCTTGGATTACAGCTTGCACAAACAGAAAGTCCAGGACATAAAGTGAATGAAGCCATGGTTGCTCGAACACATCACTCACCTGGACAGCCATCCTACTAAGTTCCCTGAGCCTCCAGAACAAAGTAATCTCGTGGAAACTGTTTATTGATCACAAAGGGCCCATGCAAAGCCCTGAGCAGGAAGGCCTCGGGAATGGTTTTGTGGAGCACTTACTGGGCAGACTGACACACCAGCAGGATGCTCCTGATGGTTGAACAGCTCAGACCAGTAGGTCCAGCAGCCAGGACTGGTTCCAGATATCGCTTAATGCACAAGTAGAGATGTGGTTTCAGGGGACCAGGGTCTGAGGACTCTTCACTGTTTCATTTATAGAATAGTCTAAATGTAGTAGAAAAATGCTCATGAAAATTAAGAACAATTCATTTCCAAACTACTTCAGAAGCTTGCAATCCTCACTGGAGCAGCAACGATGGCATTAATTAAGAAAAGGAGCTTGTCATTTTACTCCAGTGCACATGAGCTTTGTCTATCTGATATTCCTAATGGATGTGTCTGTGTAAAGGCCCACAGATGGCTCCAGCAATGAGGAGGAGGAAAAGGAAAACACATAATCTCTAAATGTCAGAGAAGAATAAAAGCCAGCTAAACAAACCAAACAAGATGCTGACAATTGACACTACTCTGCTGCAGGAAACTAAAACCCTGCTTTTGCAGGAAGATTATAAAGCTTTTGTTGTTGTTGTTGTTGTTGTTGATCACCCCAAGGAGAGAGCTTTGCCAAGGGAGAAAGATCGATCACTGTGAAAAGCACAAAGCTACACAAAAATGAATTCCAGTATTCTACTGACCTGAGTGCTCCACTGTTGGCAGACCATATAAGAGTAACCATTTGTGTAATTTAAGGCTGGATGTTCTCAGAAAAATACAATTTATGGGCTTCATTGATGCACAGCCTACAAGTCATAATAACTATAAGTGGTTAACAACCATCATTACTCCCTAACCAAAAGTATTCAGTGAGTGGTCATTGAATGTTTTTCCACTTGTTTACGTTTTTTTATGTGAGATTGAGACAATTTGAAGAAACATATAATCAGAAAAATATAATTTTGCCTTTGTTATGTCAGTGGAGGCCAGCACAGCAGGGAATTTGGTGGAATCTTGCATCCAAAAAAAACTTTGGAGGGTGGTGCAATTCAGAATTCAGCAGAATGTCACAACAGGACTCAAAATCTGGAAGGACTTTCAGAGATATATGCTCTGCATTCCGCTCCTGGCATTGCAGAGGCACACTCTGTTTCACCACATCATCCTCAGATGTGAAATGACTGAACGTACTGCAAGTAACTGCAAGTGACGCATCCATAATGCTGTCTGCATGTGAAACATTCCCAGAGACTGTGCATTGGATATTCGCTCTGGGAATACTTTCTTATTTGTTCTGCTTAAGCCAAAAAGACATCTTAAAATAATTGGTTACTTAGATGGTCACAATTATCTCAATGATTTTGTTTTATTGCCTTCAGTGTCAAGCTAATTATTATTAGAGATGTGAGAAAATATTTTATTTCCCAAATTGTAAATGGATTATATAAAATTCTGGTAAAACCAAACAGCTTCTGATAAATCTTTATTTGCAGTCACTCAGGAAAAAAAGAAAAAGTAAAACAGAAACCTTCTATATTCATTGCTCCTGAGACTATAAACAGTCTTACAGGAACTGTACAGCTTTCAGTGTTCTTCCATAAAAATAGAACATATTGAAATACCAGAAAAACCTGATAAATAAAACAGTCAATTGAGTTACACATAACTGAGCAAGAGATACACAGTTCTGAATTCTTACAAGCAGCTAAAATAGATTATGCTTAAATTCTGACAGTATATAATATATATCAACATGGCAAACTAACATGTCCCAAATATTAATGTACCCATACACTTCATGAGTGCTTGAAGTGATGAACTCAATGTCAAAGGACTGTTGAATACACCACGGGATTTTTACAGGCACGTAGACATCAAGAGTCCAAAGCAGTACAGCCCTGACAGTATTTATGTCTAAATACCCTTTTTTAAATCTTAAAGCTCTTCAGTGCGTTTTGGGAACCCCAATGTCTGAAAACTTGGTTGTGAGCTGCTCTGTGCCTCACTTCCATATCATCAAAGCAAGATCAATACGCTTCTCTGCCCAGTAAAAGAGCTGTGATTGCAAATGGTTCAAATATTGCTAAGATTGGAAACCTAAATTGACTAGCAGAAAATTGCATTTGATTGCACACCAGACCCTCCATTGTGAAAATATATTGGATTAAGTGCACTAAAAAATCTCTTTCCCTTATATTCTTTCACCATAGTCTGGGGTGAAGCTTTCACTGAGCTGGAGAAAATCTTTAGAATTGCTTAAAAATTGACTTTCTTTTTGATGCAAAAAGAAGCCAGAAATCTAAAGCATTCATTTCAGTCTTATGGTTCATCTTCAGATTCCCCATCAGAAAATATTCTTCTATAGGCAGTTTTATTCTACAAGGCTTGTGACATGGTCAAAATGAGACCCTTCATGTTCAAGGTAAGTGAAAATTTTGAATACTAGATTCATCTGCTGCTTCTGGTCTCCTTCTAGAAGAGTCCCCACTCCCATCCCTTTGTAAAACAGACAAGAACAAGCAGCAGCTTTGCTTACGTGCCCCACAGAAAGCTTTCATTTAAAGATCATTGAAATTTTCAGCACTTGTTCCAAAGCTTTTGAAATTCGGCAGGCTTTTAAGAAACAAAAGCAAACTTGAAAATTATTTTTCTTTTCCATATATGAAAAAACGCGTCTGGTTTTGTTTAATTGTAAATATCACCAATCCTCCCCCTTGATGTGACATTCCTAACATGCTGTATTTCACTGAAGTTACGTGCCTCAGTCACATTTACAGTAATTCAAACACATTCACAACCCTGGAATGCTATAAATATTGGCTATTTTTCTCATATTTTTCTCATTTTCTTCATATGTCATCCCAGAGGTGCTAGAAGCCTTAGCCCATCCTTAGAGCAACGTGGTTTTGAGTAAAATTATATGGACTTTGCCAGATCTTAATGCCATTTGGATTTTAGAGTTCAGCCCAAAATATATAAAATCAGATTGCAGAATTTTTGGCAGAAACATAACTAATATATTCCCTAGTTTATACATGAAAAAACTGATCAGCCAGAAGGACCAGTGTGTACTTTCTACCCCTAAGTGCCATAAAACAGAAAGAATTAAGTCAACAAATTGCAGACAGGGCAATAACAAAATATGTATTATTTCAAGAGAACATTTGCTACTTAAAGGACAAAGAGGAAATTATCATTGCAGAAAGAGAAAATATATGTGGAAAGTCTAGCAAAACATAGCCTCTGTTTAAATTAATTAAGAATTATGCTGTTAAGTGTTGTTAACGTGGGGTTTATTTTTTCCCTTAATAATCTCAATTATTTTACCTCCTTGGAATTATCAAGTAGTTCTTTTTGTTTTGATAAAGAGTAGAGTGCTAAAAGCTCAGAAAGGACTCAGGAAAGTGTAGTGTAACAGAATTTTATAAAATCTCCTAATAGCTTCTCAGTCAGCATTACATCACCTTATGTTACCCGTGTATGCATATATAGAGGCATCTATGTCTCTTCCTTAGAGTTTTTAGCACTATTAAAACTTTTACGGTACCCAGTATTCAATACCATACTCTCTCTGAATAGTGTGTATCACTTGCTTGAACAGCTCATTTCAGAATAAAAATAAAACGTGACAGAACAAATCTGAAATTTCTGTCAGGATGTGGGAGTACAGTGACCCCCTTGGCTGCATTCTGCTTCTGAGCTGAAATGCAAAATGACATCTGCTTTGGTAACAGAAAATACATTTGCATTTAATGGTGTAGTGTTAGATTAAAAATGCATGATATCTCCTTTCACTGAGCTCTGCTTACATTGCATTAGGTGCTTCATACAATGATGTTCACTCCACCACTGATTTTGTCCTCCTTAGCATGTATCACAACTACTAAATCAATGAAGTTAAGAAAATTGTTTCTGTACCTGGAAAATGTCACTATCAGATAATATTGCCATATGGTGCCACTAAACTGTCGTCCTGTGCTCTACAAAACTTAAATGCTCTTTTTCCAGGGGAATTCAGAGCAGGCAAACTTCCAGTGTAAGGCACAGACTCCGAAATGGCAGCTCCCAAAAGAGTGTTACAAGGCTGACTTGTTTCTATGCAGAAATGACAAGTTTCTTAAAGTGCCTTTAAGAATCTGTTGTGTCTCCTGGTACTTTGGATGATCTAATCGCTGTGTGCTACAGCCAGGCCGGTGAGTCCAGCTGAGAACTGGATAGCGAATGATGATTTCCTTCCAAAAGGAATTGTCTCTGGGGCAGACCATGTAAGAAAAGTACCTTTGCCCTCTGTATTTCTGCCAGGAAACAGCCACTGTGGCAAGGTACAAGATGAGTCAGTTTTACATCATGAAAAAAAAGATCTATTGTATTTGACTGAAACTGTTGTTAGTGACTGTTGTTTCATTTTTTATCCCTTGTTACTTCAACATAAAGGATATTTACACCAACTTTAACTGTATTCAGTCCTTCTGTGATACCATACAGAATACTCCACAGCGTTAGAGAAGCCCTTCATCAACCTTTCAGGTACGAAAAAAAGTGTTTATGTCTTTTTTTCATAGATGAGAGGGAATTTCTAATTATGGATTTATTTGTCCAAAAGTATGGATAGCCCTGATGGAAAGACAAGGGCTATGCAAATGTTCACTTGTGAAGATTACATTTAATTCATGTGAAGCTTGCCCTGGCAGAAACTTAAGCAGAAATGATTATGCAAAAGAAGTTCAAATTGAGTGTTTATCCCAGCTACTCAGTAGTAATGGAATAGTGCCCCAAACTCCTGACTTGCTGGTAATTTGCTCAGCTTGCTAAATATCAGGCACCAATATTGTGTTCCCTCTGTCAGCTCCTGATATAGCATCTTTTCCAGCATACTCATTTGTAGTAGATGGCTATGCCAGAACCTCCCATTTTCTGATTGCACTGAACATCTCCTTTTGAAATGTGTTTTGCCCTTAAATATGCCAGAGTATGTAAGTGGCACCCTTCCAGGTAAGAATCAGCATTACATTTGGAAGGCATTTCTCATGAGATGCAGTTTGGTTCCTGGGGGAAGGGCAGTTGCAGACTGGCTTTTTAAACATTTATCTCAGCTCTGTCTTGTATGCTCTTGAGCATTATTTAATATTTTTACATTTTCGGATAGGCAATTAAAAATATTAATGATAATATTAGTGATTTTTATTTGTGTTCCATTCTTAGATGTATTCAAGTCAGAATTAATATCTTTTGGTGATCGGTGTGAAGTTGTGATTTTTTGTTCTTGTTGTTATAGTTTGTTTTTTCTTTCTTTTTCCAGCCTATCTTCTTTTCATCTATGATTCACTGAGTGGAAAGTATCCATCCATAAACTATAATCATTCTTAGCAGAATCCCACAGGGTAGAGGCTTAGTTTTGATTAAGAATGTGTTGATGTGATCAGACTCCAACTACTTCCCTTAAGAAAACAACCAACCAACAACAATAACAACAAAACCCCAGTGAAGTGCTCATTTAACTATCCATATATCTACTGTAAATTTAGCATTTAGCAATCAGTTATATTTCTCCCTTTCATACACATGATGCAGTTATCCAATTTGTGATATTTGATCCAATTTCTATTACAATAGGACAGAAAGCCTTTTATATGTGAGTCTGTTTAGTTACATGTATTTTTTGGAGCCCTGGATCTGTTTTCACTGTCATTGTACCTGATATTTAAAAAAAAAAAGAAAATAAGTCTTAGCAGTGACAGAAGAAAGGAAACAAAGTAATATTCTAGATAGATACTGCTTTCCTAGAAATACATTTTAGAAAAATATTGACATTCATCTTTTAACTTTCAGAAAAGCACAATATATATTCAAGTAGGACTGAGGTTTTTTTGGTGAAAAATTCACATTCAAAACTATAGCATTTGGAAACCTAGATGATTCCTCTTTTCTAGCCTAGTCATTTCAGTTCTCTCTCTATCAGCATCTAGGAACGTCAGTCTAGGTATTTCCAAGCTATTGTTTATACCTTTATACAAATACAATGTGTTTTGAATTTAGGTCAAAAATAGGAATTGTAGGTTTCAAGTACGAATTTTAATGGTTGTAGACATTTAAGATTTAGGCTAAGCATTGTAGGAGCTACATCCTTCTGCAGTCATTTGTAAGGTCTGCCCTAAACTCTCTTGAATTGGATTCATCTTATGAGGACATGAGTACTTCAAACCTTTTTAAAAGATTCACTGGATACTCTCAAACAAGCGTCTAAATATGTCTGCCCTGAAGATGATAGGATCTTAAGCATCATTATCAGGTTTATAGCTAATCATGAGACTGGAATTCTGTACCACTTCAGGAATAAGTTATGTATGGTATCATATGTCATAAATGTATGTTTTCTGAGAAATTGCAGATAATTTCTGAAAATCATATAAATTTACTGCTGATTTTAGGGGTAGCAGCAGACACAGAATAGCTTCATTTGTAATCAGAGAAAGAACACTGCATAGAATTCCCAGGCTTGGTTTATTTTATCATTATTTCAGTACAAAAGGAATCACAAATTTATAAATGCATAAACAAGATCCACACCTGAATATGAATTAACTTATAAGGAGTGCTGTGCTGACATGTAGACCAAGTTTTCAATTTCAGAAGCAGCTTTGCTACTGCTGCTTGAGACACTGCTATTCTTTAGAGACAAACAGAACAGAAGAGAAAGCCCAGAGCACCCAAAATACTGAAACACCGATATTTTGGAAAATCATTAACAAATGTGAAATTCCAGGTGCTTGGAAGACAACAAAGCCGTAAGATAAAAAGTGTGTCAAAAATAACGGGAGTGTTTTCCCTTGAATGTCTTCTCAATCTCTTTCACAAAGAAGCTTGTAGGGATCTTTAGGTAATAAACTGTTTTTTACTATTATCATTACAGTTAGTACACCTTCAGCAAGAGTACAAAATTAGAAGCTGTGAGGTTACATTCCCGCTCCCTGGTACTGCAGGAAAACACAGAAGTCAGAATTCACTCTAGTGGATGTTGATTTCTCTTTCTTCTCAGACAGTGGATCTCTATTCTTTCCTCTTATCAGTTCGTAGTCATCTAAAAGAATCTGAATGTTTACTCCTGGTAGCAGTTTTCAACATTTACTACAGCTCATTATGCCTTTTGGCTCACCCTGCCAACCTTTTTTATGGTATTTTTATCCAAAAATGGGCTTCACAAACAGGTCTTGCTATGTTCAGTTCTTACATTCTCTCACTTTGTTATATTTTATTTGTATACATAAGATCAGCCCTTGCTGACATGAATTGAAATAAAATGTTTGTACAAGGTGGGTTACACACTGAGGAAGGGTGGGTAGAATCAGTGTTTGCTTTCTGGATATCCTTATTACCAAAGGGAAGAAAGAATATAGAAAAAAATTTTCAGAAAAATTGAAAAAATATTAAAAACCACTGTTCTCAGTTGTGTTGTGAATTGTTTTGCTCCATGGTACCTGCATCAATAATTAGTGAGATGGTATTGTGTTCTATTTAAGTCATGCAAATACTTCTGGTCCAGAGTGTTTTTAATTAAGCTCAAATAATTTGTTTAATAATATTTGCTGATGACACCAAACTGTGTGGTGCAGTTGACATGCTGGAGGGAAGAGATGCCATTCAGAGGGACCTTGACAGGCTGGAGAGCTGGGGATGTGAAAACTTCATGAAGTTCAACAAAGCTAAGTGCAAGGTCCTACACCTGGGTTGTGGCAATCCCAGACACACCCAGAGGTTGGGCAGAGAAGTGATTGAGAGCAGAACTCTGGAGAAAGACTTGGGGGTGATGACTGATAAAAACTTCATGCTTGCAGCCAAGAAAGCCAACTGTATCCTGGCCTGCATTAAAAGGAATGTGGCCAGTACATCAAAGGAGGTGATTCTCCCCCTTTACTCTGCTCTTGTGAGATCTCACCGAGAGTACTGCGTGCAGTTCTGGTGCCCCCAACATAAGAAGGACATGGAACTATTGGAGAAAGTCCAGAGGAGGGCCAAGAAGTGGTTAAGAGGACTGGAGCACCTTCCCTACAAACACAGGCTGAGAAAGTTGAGCCTGTTCAGTCTGGAGAAGAGAATGTTGTGTGGGCACCTCATAACAAGGTTGCGTGGAGACCTTCCAGTACGTGAAGGGGGGCCTGCTGGGAAGACAGAGAGGGACTCTTCATCAGGAACTGTATTGGAAGAACAAGAAATAATCGGTGCAAATTGAAAGAGGGGAAAATTAGGTTAGATATTAGGATGACAGTTTTTACTGTGAGGGTGGTGACACTCTGGAACAGGTTTCCCAGGGAGGTTTTGGATGCCCCAAGCCTGGCAGTGTTCAAAGTCAGGTTGGATAAAGACTTGAGAAATACAGTCTAGTGGGAGGTGTCCCTGTACATGGCAAGGAGGGTTGGAACCAGATATCTTTAAGGTCCAGTCCAACCCCTTAACCTTCTATGATTCTATGATTTTCTAAAAAATATGGAAAATTTCATGGGGATATTTGCACAAAATATTCTTGAACCAGGATTTGAACTCATTCCAAGGATATTCTTCTTATGTCACTTAATAACTAATACATAATATTTTTTTACTTTTGTTTGCAACTTTTGATTATTAACTGTGTTATCCATCATAATAAGGCTGTCTGAATTGTGTTGGCATATGTCAGCATTTCACAGTAAAGTCATTTCTTCCAAGTATTACACATTTCTAATCTTACTAAAGATATCTCATGAACTAGATTACTTAGTGTCTGGATTAGCAGCAACAGCTCTAAAACAAAGAGGGATTTATGAAAAAGTAACAGAAGTAATAGAGTCCAACGAGATGACTACGGTATGTTTGGTGGACCTGACAGTGCTGCAAATAGAGGCAAGTGAGAACTAGAATAATTATTATTATGTTCAAGTATATGTCAGGATTGTGTCTCTGTAAATTTGAGCCATGTTAACTGAAAGAAGAAACTCCATTGAATTCTTTCACCAAAACCTTTGACCAAGACCGAGACCTTATTATTTTAATGTCGAAAAGAAAACAGCTGACTTTCTGTTTTGATTTTGTAACTCTCTGTAACTCTTTCTTTCATCACAGAGTGGATTTGGAAATACTGAAATACCACAAGAAAGGCAGAAAATGCAATAATTCACTCAGCATTCAAGGAAAAAAAAAGAAAGAACTTTCCAGATGGGCTTTCTTAGGAGAAATTACTCTTCTCCCTAAGAATAGGGTATATGTAAAAGTACTTGTTGCAAATGTCTGAAAATAAAAGGTTTCTTTCATGATTAATTTCTCTTTGTTTCTCCAATTCCCATTAACATTTCTTGTATAAATTCAGCACAAGAAAGCTTTTACAAAGTTCATCATTCCAAGGTCAAAAATGCTTCATTGAAATTTATTCAGTGCCAGTCAGACAGTTTAATATACTCTAAATTCTGGAATTCCAAGGACATCTACTAAGCTTTTCAAGGAAATGTGAAAAAGTTGCCTGAAAAATACAGGGTAATACATGAAGAGCTGCTATGTTATAAGATAATTCTGTTGTCTAAATGGTGGAAAAAATCATCCTCTATGAAGATTTTTTTACTTTTATGTCTTGTGTTACTGACACTATTACGTGAGTTCACTAATTTGCTGTCAGGTTGATTACAACAAAGCTCCCTGTGCTGGCTATTTGATTCCTTGAACCCCTTTAAATTCAAAAGCAACGTGGAGAAAGAAAGATTATATTGGTGCTTGAATATTATCTCGCAACATTGTACACTGGGGAAAAAAAAATTAGACGTTTAATTTTCATGTTCTTCATATGAAATAAATATAGCCTAAGGCAAAGAATATGAAAATATTACAATTCTATGAAGTGAGAATATTAATAAAAAGAAATTGGACAATTTGGTAATAAAAAACACAGTAGATTACCACTAAAAATTAGCATAATTGGCAGCTGGTGTGTTCAATTTGTCAAAGTGGTAGGAGGCAAGGCAGACTTTTGTAGGCAGTAGTGAGGTTCAGTTCCTGGTCCCTTGAATATGATCAATGAGTCTTTAAAAAATACTGGCTGTAGATAATCACAAATGAAAGCCATTAGAGCTATTTTTTAACTGCTTATAGGAATAGAAAGGTCTGCATATTAATTTACCATGTTCTTTCATTAGTTTTGTGTCATTTATTTCATTAGTCATCTGCTGTTTCACACCGATGTCAATGACACAAAACTAATTTCTGGTTAAATTGTACTGGTGAATTGCATCCCATTACAGGAATAATTCCATTGTGCTCATTTGTATTTGGAATGAATGGTTACATCAAAGCTGTTGGGTCTAACCACTTCATCCAAAACATTTCCTCTGTGAAAAGAGGAAACATTTTCTACGAAGGGTTAGATGGTATCTGAGCTGGATTCTGAAAGTCAAACAGTACTTTTGTAAGTCTGGCTTTAAGTGCCTTCCTGAATGTATCCCTGGCACATGACTTCTACATTCTTCTAATGTAGGTATGCACAGCTACTGTATGTGTGTAAGCCTGGGAAAGCAAGTCATTAAAACCCAACCAAATAAATAAACAAACCTGAAACTCAACCTTGAAAACTTCTTGCCAGCATAGTATAAGAAAAGTGAATTTATGCACCTGGCTATAAATCTTCATGTCAGGCCTCAGTTAGTGGTTTAATGAGTCTGTGGATGTCTTCCCCCTTATTTTTCTCTGGAAGGAAAGCATATATTTTTTAAAAAAAAACTTTTTTTTTAAGCTTCTGTAGATTAATTCTCTTTTTGATGGCATCAGGTCGTACTGAATTTGATAGGAACTCTTTTATATGACAAAAGTGTGGCACATTCATGATGTGGTGTAACTACTTCCGAAAGGAGACCTTAACTCCTAATGCTATCTAGAAGGTTTTCCTAACATGAGGTCTTTGAAAAAGGGTATACAAGAAAGGCAAAAGAAATGTCTGAGACTACACTGTAGGAAGAGAAATGCAGTTCAAAAAAATCAGAACTTTCTGCATAACACTGCAAAATTCACAGTTATAAACTAGATCTGGAAAAAGCACTTTATGTAAAATGAACAAATGACACAAAATCTAGCCTGACACCTCCAGCTGAGACTGAACAGCCGCAGTCACATTCTCTTATTTTCCTTCCATTATGTACTTAGAAAGTGTGCAGTGTGCTACTGTGTAGTAGCAGAAATAAAATATTGTATCATTTATGTTTGCACTTCAATCAGACTACATTTGATTAAACATTTTTTAAAAGGACAGAAATATTTTTTAGTCTTGCAGAATGATTACTCTTAGATGTAGACAAAAAATAGGGATTTTTTTTCTGTGCTTCCAGTATTGTTATTTTTTGGGTAGCTTCTATGAAAAGGAGTTGGGTACTTCTGGAATTTAAAGCAAACTGACAGAGCAAAGGACAGTATCTTAAAAGGAGAAAGCTACTTCATTCTGAAATGCATAGCACAAAATGACATGTTGTGACATATTGAAGGATGTCTAGCAGGCACATTTTTAATCAGCTTGCTGGTAACCTTTGACCACTGCTGTGAGTGGCTTGCAGGTAAGCAAATGCTGAAGCCCACCACTGTGCTCTGTGTGAACTTACAGTGTGCTGTGTGACTGATCTGCTCAAACACTACATTATGCTCTTCTGGGTCAGCGGTTCAGAGCTGTACTAGGAAGGACAATAGTTGTCTCTTCACATATTTTTAGGGTTAAGATACTGTTACTGAATAGGTCACTTACTCTTTGTGCATCAGCCATAATTTCTTTTCTCTGGACGAGTCTTAAGAGTAAAAATTATGAAATGTTACAAATGCAATCATCTACATATGAATATGGATTCAAGATTATGTTTATTCATTCTTCAGAAAGTGATTTCTGTTTCATCCTGACTGAGATGCTACTCTAAAATGGTTTAAGAAATTGGAATTAAGTCCAGGGATTTGAGTGACATTAAAATGGCAACAGGCTCTTGTCATTAGATTTCTGTTGACTTTCTGCTGAGAAACTCCAAGCAGAATATGAGGCTGAACAATGAATCAAATCTTAGGATGTATTTGAGGTTCTCATATGATGTTACCACACACTAATAATGGCAAGAACTAAAAGAACCCCTCTAACTCAGGCATTTTGGTTTCATTCTTAACTGTCTTAATTTCAGAGAGTCAAAGGACAAAATTAATCTGGGGTTTATCTCCGCTCACTTTAGTGAAGGTAAATCAGGTGATATATTTGCTCCACTCTCTCAAGAAACTGCTGTACTTGATGTACTTTGCTTTGTGTATGACAGATAGAAATCTGATGGTATGTGAATGATGAAGTTTAATATGGTTATCAGAAGGTCTTTTAATTACTATAATAATTCCCAAATCCTGAGCTTGTCAAGCTAACTGCTTTTCCTTTCCTTTAATTATAACTAATGATCATTCTCAGGGACAGAGAAGGAGAACTAAAATACAGGAAGAGAAAGATGAGTTACTGGAGGGGACTTCTTATGACCTTATATTGCTATAAACAATTAAAACCCCCAATCATTTTGTTTGATTAGATGGTTTGCACTCATTCTGTTCCAACATGAGCTACTTCTGATCACACCATTAATCATGTTATTTAAGGGAACATTAATCTAATGTCTCTTCATTATGAAAAATGTGAGGAGAGACAAATTTGTCTCAGTGATTAGACCAATGAGCTTTCTCATTTCTGTGAGAGTAATAATTAAAAAGTGATCTTTTCTACGTATTATACTCAGTTGCAGATAACAATTGTGAAGGCAGAGCATCAGACCTTTCAAAACAAGAAAATGAACCTTTTTCTACAGCATCCTGGCTTTTATTATGAAATGCAAGAATGATATGCATGCCTCAAAGAAGCCTTCTGACTCACACAGGACAATTTCTCTAGTTAGTTTGAAGTAATTTTACAGAAATCACGAAGCATTATTATGAAAATGCCTGAATAAAATAATCAATGAAACCTTTTGTTCAGAATCTTCTTGCATTTTAAGGGTTTGTAGAGCTTTAAATTTTTTTTTCTTTGTTTGTTTTTGGTTTATTTTGATTACCTACACACAAAAAAAAAATATGTACAGTGCATCTTAGCCATTGCTCTTTTTCAACAATTATACATCAGACATTCCAATTTAATGGACATTTAATAAAAGAAGAGGATTAATGCTTTCAGAATTTTTGTTTAATATGCAGATGGGATGTCATTTTGCTTAGGCATCAACTGTTGACATGGTCATGCAGCTAAGGTAGGAAAAATGTCTTTTTCAATAACAAAATATATCTTGAAACTGATGTGGTGTGATCGAGTTGAATTCAAACATGCAGCATAAAAGATAATTCAAATGCCTGATTTCTAAGGTTCTTTTTTCTATTGTAACTAGGAAAACTTCATATTGCAATTAAGGAAACATTAATTTACGTGAAAGCTTTCGGAGCTGCCTTCTACCTTAGTCACTGAGAAACTATCTGATGAGCTCACAATAGATAAAGAAACTCTAATAAAAGAGTTACTGAAGATGTAAGATCATCTGGTTTAAGGTCACACCCTGGTTTTGTCACAAGCCTTGTACAAGAGGAAGTGCCTTTATGTCTCACTTACTTTATGTCTCAGGTTACTGGACAGGGAGTGAAAGAAACAGGTAGCTTCATTCTCCGTGCTGGTGGAGTGCAGGAGGGGTACTATTGCCACTGTCTCTTTTTGCATAGGAACATAAGGTCTCTGACAAAAGGCCTGCAACAAAAGTTCTTTACATTAGGGGGTTTTGCCTATTATTTAAGCTGTTAGTGGTCACCTGATTTTTTTCTGGCTGAAAGAGTAAAAGGAGACACCACAGAAGCAGCGCCAAGGAGGATGAGGCAGAGCAACAACCAAAAGATATTGTCCCCAGTCTTAAAAATTCAGTCTCCAGAGCATCTGTGAAATAGTTGCACTATTATCTATGAAGAAATTAGATAAAAAGATGATTCTTTGACCTCATTTATTTCACAGACCAGACAGTGAGGTACTAGTTGGGCTTCTCAACTCCCCTTCACCCTTTCATTTGCCTTTCTCTCATTTGACATTTAAACTGTTATACAATTATATTATTCTTTATCAAGCAATACTTTTGTTTTCATCATCATAAGGTTTGGAATAGCTCTTTAGAATCATTTCACTAAAAACCTGTAGTACAAATGACCACAATACAAGAAAGAAAATTGAACAAAAAGTAGGAAATGAGAGCAGCTCCTCTGGAGCACATCACTGCCATCAAGTACGTGTAAACCCCACCAAACAGTAGCATTTGCACCTACCAAGAGATTGTGTAGGGACCAGAGCCACAAATAGACAGGTTTAGATGTTTTATTTCTTATAATTTTTCATTGTCTTCTGCCTGGAGGAGTGACTAGAATGACAACATTACAAACAAGGAATTGAAGGTATTTTCAGTTTTCGTTATGATTAGTTAATATCACCTAACTTTAGTTTCAGTAATAACTAATTCCAACACTAAAGGACACATATTCTTTTAATATATGCATGCATATGTACACACATCTGTAAATCATATGTACATACATGAATTTTAATATTTTAATGCTGGACAAGTACCATAATGAAATAACTTTAAACATCATGCCATAGTCTCCTGGAAATGATGTGACACACATCTAGAATTTATCTGTGCCAAAATCTGGCACCTTTCTTCCTTGCCACTTTCAAAATTCCTGTTAATGCTGTTACTAACAAAATATATACATGTACACACATACATACATATTCGTATCCACACACAAGTGCTTATATGTTATGAGAATATACCTGAACAAGACACTCTCACATGTACATTATATAAAGAAAATCATTATATTCTCTCTCTTACTTCTTGTGTTGAAACAAGTCTCCCGTCATGTTTGCTATCATCGCTTCCTCTTAAATTCACAGCAAACACACTGAAAAACACGTAGTAAGGTTTCCAGAAATTCTTTGGAAGTAGAAGTGGACTCTAGAGATAAAGCATTAGGTAAGAATAAACAATTGTAAGAGAGCAAATAAGTACCACACTTCCTTGTAGCAGCTGCAAATACGAGTAAAGCAGAATTCAACAACTTGGAGTCCGTGTGCTCACATACTAAACATCTTCTCATTTCCTCTGCATATCTAGTAAAATCAAGTAAGAACAAAACTGGAAGTCCCCAGTAAAAAACAAGGAGGTAACAATTAAAATGGACATCTAGAATTTATTTATTAGTGGAAAGAGACTTTTTTCCTCTCATCTTTCAGAACAGTAATGAAAAGTACAAGAAATCTATTCACTGTTAAGGTATCTGCCATATATTGCTGTGACATGGTGGGACTAAATATAGCCTTTCTGATGCAGTTGCTGTAGCAGCTGGCCCATGTAGTCAAAGGAGGTCTAAGAGACAGGTTAGACACACAAAACTATATCTGGATGAGGACATCACCAAACAACATAAGGGTGATGAAAAGAACATTCATAAAAAATGTCCTTAAAAGACATGGAAATCTGGGACTCCCAGTTAACAAAAAAGACAGCTAAAAGCTGATCTGAGGGGAAGCTGAAGCCCAGACACCACTGGCATATTTTGCTCAGCTCTCTCTCTGCACAAGGGGGACCAAATCACTGGGAAAAACAAAGAGACAAAAATCAGAGTCTCTGGAAAATCCACTGTCCAAGGGCATGAGAAGTAAAATATAGCTGTAGCACACAGTCATGAGTAAATTTAATTGCTTTTACTGGTACATATGCTCATAAAGTTTAATCCCTTTCTCTGAGTGACACCACACAATTGATGAGTTATACCTATTTTTCTCTGGGCTGAAAGCAGATAAGCCCTTTGTTATCAATCTAAGAGCAATATTTTGAAGCAATATACAACAGAGAAAAACAAGGACTTTGTAAAAAAAAAAATACTGCCTCTCTAATGCTCAAAAGTTACAGCTTAGTGCCAAAAATATTTGTTCATGCCCATGATCCCACATGAAGTGACCCAAGATGGGGAGCTGGTTACAAGAATACATACTTTTATTGGTTTTCTGCCCAAGTTCCATTTAGCCTTGTTAGTCAATGTTCTTGATGTGTGGGAAATAAGGTTTTTTTCCCCTATTCATCTCCTAAGTTTGATTCTTCAGTGCTTGCACTTTTGAACTGGCAAAGCTGTTACATGAAAAACAGCAATGGTTCACAAATCAAAGGTAGGCTGAAATCACTGCAACTAACTGTCTTCCATGAACACAAAATTCAAAAGAAACACTTGCTAACAACTAAAACAACAAACTACAAATGAACATGAAGAATTATGAAACAGTGGATAGTGACATTTTATTTCCTGTTTGTTCACTGCGAACATGACTGGATCTTAACATTGCCTATTAATATTGTAGTCTTCAATTTAAGTTTATTTTTATTTTAATTAATAGGGAATATGAAAACAGTAACAGCTTTTTGGATTATTCCCAGAACTAGTGTAGGGTCCTTGCTATGCAATGACATAAATATTTTTTATGTGATTTCCCTCTTTGTTGCTTTTGGAACCATCTAAATGTTCAAATGTTGCTGGAAGGCATATTTTGTATGTTTATCTATGTCTTTTTATGCAGTTACTTCACCTTTTCACTTGCTTCTGTTTGTAACTATTCCAGTGCTTATTTTAATACCATTGATTAAAAGATTGATTAACATTTACAATCATGAGTCAGATTTAAAGAAATAGTTTAAGGCTAGGGAGCTAATTGTACTTACTGAATTTATAAATGCTGAGTAGCAGAGGTGATTTCTTACAATTAAATATTATACAGTGTTCAAACCCTGCAAAAATTTAAAATGTGTTCCCATTCTGACCTCTACTTTCTCCTCAGTATTTTGGTTGATCTATTATTATGTAAGACTATCCTACAATTTAAAAAATTTTGTTTCTTTATCATCAGTTTATACCCTCCTCAAACCTCCTGAGAGGAATTGCCAGGAAAAAAAGAAATCACCATAAATATAACCAGGGCCATATTTAATTTTTTTCTTTTTTTTTTTTCTTTTTTTTTTTTTAAATTTTACACAATAGCTGGGTTGTCTCACTTGCTATAAAATTTACCTTTGACTTCAATAGGCAAAGAACTAGATAAGGACAAAAAAAAGACAAGTGAAGCTGAAGTTGATGAAAAGGAGTTAATAGCTGCTGTAGTTGTGCAGCACAGATCTAGCACAGGGTGTAGGTTTTGGTTCAGTTCACAGGTGATGGATATTTTGATCAGGTCTATTTCTTTAACAGATATTCACTTCACTAACTGTATTTGTTGAACCAATCTTGACCATGTTTTGAACACATTTAAAATATGTCATGGCTTTCAATTTGTTGAGGTTTTTTTGTTTTGACCACAGGTAATTGCCATTTTTTACAAATGTCAAAAAATGTAATGTTTTCACTAAAGTTCCTTATGTAGCATGATTTCTATTTCACATATGAAAGCTAAAAATATGATTTCTTCTAACAGTAAAACAAACATATCTCATGACAGTTGATCTGTTGCCTATTCTCAGTGAACTCCTCAGCTTACCAAAGAGGCAATCCACCAGCCTGATCTATTTCTAAGGAATAATACACATTTTGCAGATTTGCTCTTTTCATATACTGTTAAAAGCCTATTAAAAGACTATCAAATTTTAGCAAAATATTAATTTATGCTCTGCAAAGTTCCTCAGGATGTATTTTATCACAAACTGCTGAGCAGTTGTGTTGATCTAAACCTCGTCTGCTCCCTCACTGGCCCTGTTTTCATGGATATTTTAACTTATTCCTCAAAAGTCATAGCAAATATTTTACCTTTCACATTTAATAAGCTAACTTTGCTGTAGCCTCTTCATTCATGCGTATCTCTGTCTTTGCCATTGTTTTTAAATGTTTTGGAGAGCTACTGAGTTGAGCAGTAGCTGGCTTCCCAGGATCTCTTTCTTTGTCAAATTTTATGCTACAGCCTTTACTTCTAAGAAATCTGGCATCTGTTCTCCCTTGGTTACACTGAGAGGCTTTGTATGACCCCTGATGTGCAAAAGGATATTCTGCGTCTTTTACACATTTAAAGATATTTTTCCTATCTGTTACTTTTCTTCAGACATCCTTTATCATTGTTTGTGTGCATTTCTTTGCACAAATATATAAGTTATTTCTCTGATTGTGTGATACAGCCTGAGGTCTTGTTTCCTTTGAGAATTCCTCTGAACATTTGCACTCTTTGATTATCCACTCACCCTGCCTTTTCTTCCTTCTTTTCTTAATAATGACTCTGTAGTGAAAAATTCTTGAATATGTACAGCCAGTTGCTCTTGTTAGATATTTAAGAGTTACTGCAGTGTCCAAGGGTAGGAGGCTCCCTACGTCTGGAAACTGAACACATACCAGATGTAAAGAATTCCTTGCTTGCCTTACTGAGTGTTTGGGCTTCACTCCAGAGACCTGCAAGTCTCTGTGCACAATACAAGGAGTCTCAGAGCCAAGCTGAGAGCAAGCGCAGAGTTCTGTGCCAGGATACAGGAGCCCCAAAGACGTTTCAGTGTCAAAGGCCTATTTTACACTCTGCCTTGATCTACTTGTAAAAGGACTAGCACTGCAATTCCACTGAGAGTTGCTGGCCTCTACAGTCTGGAAAGAAGATACTCAGATTGGGTCAAATGTTGACAGCTACCTAGCCACAGAAGAGATATTTGTCTTTTCTTAAAGCATGTTACATTATTTGGTTGGGCTTTGGTTTTCTTTATAGTTGTTTGGGTTTTTTTTAAATGAAATACAGAAGTCATAAATAAAAGAGCTAAAGATCCAGGTCTTAGAAAATGCAGTGTAGAATGTTTTTCTCTAGATACTTTTATTTTTATTATATTCTGTATTCTAGAACTCTCGTAACTATTTTATCAACATTTTAACCCATTAGCAAATTTGATCTACTATATTTTCTTGAGTATGTAGGTCTTTCAATTAGTTACGCTTAATTCATCAGATGTTTGTATTAGGAAATAATCAAAGGTCCCCTCTGCAAACCCAGGTGATTAACTTGAATGAAGTTATTTTTAAACCAGAGAATATACTCCTGTCTATCTTACAGACTACTCAAACGGCCTCTGGCTGCAACCATGGACTCAGATCAATCATTCCAACTATGCTGGACCCAATTTTGTCTTCTTTCTTTCTCTTAATTAATGCTAAGAAATCCCTAAGCATACTTCTGTGCTTTCACAACAGGATGTGGTCAATTTGTAGTCAATTTTCTCACCCATAGCACAGGTTAACGGACCTAAACAAGGGCTAACTTCTTTTCTAGAGGAAAGCTCACCTAAACTTCTATTTTTTTATTGCAAAATAATTGGAAGGCAAATTTTTTTACTAGTCCTGTCTGGAACATTTTGCCTAGGAAAGAAAAAAGTAAAGGTGAGGGCATGTGTGCAGGAACTAAACATGTAGTGTTATATAACTGGAGAACTGTTCTAACAGTCAGAAACTGGAATTAGAAATTAATCAACTGTGTTATGTGAAATACCATGGAAGTTCATGGGCTACAACAGAAATTAGATAAACTGAAGTGCCATAAAGGAGCTAAGAGAAATCACATATTCTAGGAAAGAAAACCTAATTTCCGCTGAACCCAATAACTAGTAGAATAGTGGAAATGAGATATATTAACTGTATGAAAATGAGAACTGAAAGGATTTACTTAGTGCTTCTTTCTGTTTAGAGAAACTCCAGAATTTGTACACAGTTGCCTGTGTGCCCTTCTAACTGTGTAGCCATCACAAAGAAAGTAAGGGATGACTGCCTTTTACATCTGTCCTAAGACTCTGTGTACAGTGAACACATACCTAATCTGGAAAAGGGATTGAAACCTTTTCCCAGTAACCCATAGTTCATTTCTCCATTTATACATTTTTCTGTCACTATGCTATGGAGATTTTATGAAGATTTTTTTTAGGTGAATTTTGTGAATTTGGGTGAAGCACTTTTATTGACTTTCAAATACACAGAATTATTAAGCTTCCTTGCTCAGGAAATGTACCCATGAAAGATGATCTAGAAAGTTTTGCCAGCTCTCATTTCCATAATGCATCTTTGGGGGTTATAAATATGGGTGTATGATGTTTCAGAGCTTTTTTACCTATTTCATGCCTTATTAGTGCTTCTCAAATGCATTTTGCCAAAGAGAAGTGGATCAATAATTCCATTTTACATATCAAGAGAATGGGAGATGAGAGCTGAAGTGAATTTTTCAAGGTCAGCTGGAGGCTACTAGCTGATAGAGAGGCAGAGTGTGGGTCTGAGATCCCAATAGGTTTTAACAGGCATCTGGGAATGCTAGCTCTCAGATGGGCGAATAAAAGAATACTGTCATCTGGTATACATGCATATGTAAATGTGACTGTGTATGAATGCCAGGTACACACATGTACTCACATATTCTGAGTATGTTATGTGTAATTTATTTCTGTAAAGAAACAAATTTCTGAAATCTGGGAATTTTCTCCCTGTCTCAATCATCCTCTGCTCCAGCACACTGAAAAGGTCTTGACAGTATTTCATCTCATTCATGTATTATCATTACTACTGTCAGGAGACTTTGGATAACAAATGCAGTGCTTTACCAGCTACAAACATTTTCTTTTTGCACTGACACAGACTCGTCAATAAAACCCCACGGCATGTTAACTTCCCATCTCTCAGATGTGGCACACTGGCATTTACAATGCAGAGAAAGGTAACAAAGTGCGAAACAGATCATAAATCATTTAAAGAGAGTTAAAAAGAGACTTAAAACAAAAGCCTTCAGGAAAGGAAAGGAAAGGGGAAAAAAAAGTGGAAAAGTGAAATGGGCACCAAAAATTGTTTTATACAAGAATGAAACAATGACCTTTTCACCTATCATCATTCACATTGGTTTGCCTCTCTCAGTCTCTGGAGCTTAGAACAATTCACTCAGTGTGCAGAATGCTGCAAAAGGAATGAACCTTTTATTTTATTATTACCCAGGGCATGATACCCTTGAGAGGAATGACAAAAACAAGTAAGAGCAAACAGAGCAAAAGGGAAAGCAATAGTCACTACAGGTTTGTGATAATAAAAGCAAGCAGCAAATGTAATATACTGAGAGATAGCCTTCAATTTAAAGTTCACAAAGCAGGCAAGTGCACTTTATTGGAAACTTTTACATTTCAAAATATGTTTTACAATCTTTTCACTCAGCCATTTAAATCTGGGCTTTGCAGATGCTTGAAAATGTAGCAAGGGAAAGGGGCACACTTCATCATAGCTTGAAAATGTGAACGTACAAACAGTACTTTTCAAGAAGGCACACAACAGAAGGTTGGTTATTTATACGATCAGCTCTAAATCATGATGTTTTACAGGCAAGCTCTGTTTTTAAATAAGTGAAGCTAGGAAGGTGATACAGACTTGTAACCAAAATCACAGATGGTGATTGACATAGATGTCCATGTCAGAACCCTCAACCCTCAGTTTAGGAAAAAATATTTAGTACAGCACAATTAAGTGAAAGTATTTTGATATGAAATAGAAGTCATAAAAGTTATCAACTGTGAGTAGCCTTTGAAAACCCTTTTTATAGACAAGAGAGGCAAAGACTGGAACTATGAAGTCACCAATAATTCATCTCTGCACATGCCAAGTACTTCTTACTGTGAACAACAATATGAATGTATATAAAGCCTTTTTGTTATCAAGTACTTTACAGACATAACACATAAGCTAGTTCACCAGATTTTGAAACACTAGTAATCATCTAAAATCTAATTATTGCTAAAAAACACAAAGCCAAACTGTGTAACGGTTTTGGCAGGAAGAAAAGAATATAATATATCCAATTAACTCTGTAGAAGGAATTTTAGGTAGACAGATCAACATTAGTAAACTAGAACTTGAAAATTAATTCATAGTTAACCATTAGCTTTGCTGAATGCATTAAAGGCAAAGGAAAAGAAAAAGAAAGTTATTTTTTGGTGTGAAATAGACTCAGACTTGAGCTATGACTTCTGTTTGGAAGCAGGGTAAATCACAGGACTAAGTAACAGACACAGAGACTTAACTTTCCACTTCCCTGATAATTTCTGATAGCTCCTAATCGTCAGTGATTTTTCAACAAGTTATTCCCAAGCTGAGAACAATAATTTAACTGCCTTCCTTCCACAGTCTCAGACATAAGACTAACAGAGATCAACATTGTCCAAATGCACAATTCTGGAAACACTTTTTTTTTCTCATTTAATAGAAAAGGGAAAAAAAATAAAAAAAGAAATATCAGTAGAAACCACTTGTGGGATTTTTGCTAGCTCTAGAAGTTCTTCCAGTTCTCCATTGCGTCCCTTTTAAAATCTGGAAATGAGCGGTACTGACTTGTTCTTGCTAGCCTGCCAGAGTCATGTGCAGATTGCAATCTGCTATCACAAGCTGGTCATTTGACCATGGCTAGTTTTCATCTTTCTCCCTGCCACCAAGAGCACATTTTGAATTCCAGTCACCACCCTAAAATTTATTAGACTATATTTGTCCAGTCTGGGTCTGACTAAATGTCCTGTGACAACGTTGCCTTTCACAGGCTGATTCAGACTGTTGTTGACTCACACAAAAAGTTCCATCCATCTAACAACCCATCTCAATATTTTTCTGGTGATGTTAGATTTTTTTGTGTCTATTGTGTTATATGATTAGTGAGTTTCAATACTGTTCTTAATTTCCATTTTCCTCCCTTCAGATTTCCACAAAAACGCAGTCTGTTAACGCTATCAAAGAGCTAGGAAGGAAATGTAAATAGCCAGTATTGCAGAGATATCCTAAAATCATGGTTGTTCCTAAAGCAGTTGAAAAAGGTCAGAAGAAAACACAGTACAAACATGCATGAGGAAAATAAATGAATAGTTTGCATCTTCTCAATGTTTAACTATTCATCACTGCTTGCACTCCTCTGATGTTTCTCTCAGACTGATCTTCCATTTTACAGTTGCTCCGGCAGATCCCGTTGTTTTCTGTAGGTATTATGTCTGGGTAAAAAAACTTGGATCTGACTAACAGTTATCTCTTAGAACACACAATATGCCACACAGATCACCACAGTAGAAGAAACTGTAGAAAGATGCTATAAAAATAGGAGTGAAGGAGAATGCAAACTTACAGTTTCAACAAGGCAATTTGCCATGGAAACTTTCTATATTCAAAGTTAAATTTCTGTTAACTTACTATTCTTTTTTATTTCTAAAAGATTTTCTTTTTCCTTGTCCAAATATGACTTCAGTGATGACATTTATAAAAGTTGTCAACCCCCTAATATAGCTAGAAGAGCTGGTAAAAACATACTCTTGCAATATTTCTCCAGTTGCTTAATGACTGTTTTCTTTTGTAGTAGCAGTGACCATAGAGATGTTGAGACTGATACAAATGCAAAATCAAGAAAATAATAATGACTATTGCTAAGGTTCATTATATCATCTTAGTCAGCACTTTACTTTCTGGTTGCAAAGCATTTTAGTGCAACTGCAAAGATACAGAATGCCTTTTCATTCTGCCTTTCTGTCATAAGTCAAATACACAATAAAATTACAGCAGTAATAAAAATACTAATGATGTGCACCATGAATTTCTTTAACCAATTATCCCATTTCCTGTCTGGCTGTTAAGTTGCACTCAGAATGCTCAGAGAAAACACATTTGCATTGTACAATAAAAGGCAAGTTTAAATGCATTACATGACAGCTAGTGTGTTAACGTCAGTTGTGATCAGCAACACGAATTGCCTGTCTGAGAAATTCACGGACAGTCAAGAAAATGAGCTGCATTATTCAACGGGGAAGAATTTTGTGTCTTGTAGGACTCAGTTAAGGTACATAAATAGAAGTTATAACAGTGACCCATCCTATAACACTGGAGTGTTTTGTGATTGCTATCAGTAGGAGGTCAAAAACTTACAGTCTAGAAGGTCAACACCTTTGAATGTTTAGAAAATGAATTCCAGAAATTAGTCTGTACTTTTGTTTCTTTTATTTTGTTTTAAAAAATCAAACGCAAAGTATCCCAGTGAGGTTGTATAAAGAAATTGTATGGGCATTCAATGTGGATATTCTTTTAGGGCTAGATTTCTTCTCGTGCAAAGTTATGATCATCAGTGTGGAGTAGTTCAGACTTGTTATGCTTTTTTTTGTTTTAATAGACCTTTGTCTAAAGATTTGACCATTTGTTTGTGTGTGTAATCACCTATGGATGTATTTTAGTTTCATGATTTCTATGCTTAGGTATTTGAAAGTTTTGCACTGAATACCAGTTATATGAATGTATGTAATGAACCTTTTTTTAAAAAAACAGGTAATAAGTGATGTGCGGGAAATACTTTCTGAGACTTAGAAATCCCTCTTGTATGAATTATCATAATATCAGATAATGTGGTCACACACATGAGAATTCAGGGTCTTAATGACTGTTTATGAATGTTAGTTTGCAACACTCAAACAGAGAAACATTTTCAAGTCTTCAGTGTAATTCCCTTTACAATAAAAACCTGGTGGTTTCAAAGACTTTGAAAATTGATTCCAAAGAATTTGTATAATGAGTTCCATACAACTGCTGATAACTACTCACTCTCATTGAGGTGAGAGAATGTGCAGACAATTGAAAGACACAACATGCTAGAACAGTGCTGGAGGTGTTCTGCAGAGCCAGGGATAAACTTACTATTGTGGCACTGAAGTGGGCCTTGTTGATCAGAGCCTGAAGAAATTCATGAACTAAGTCGTTTGGCAATACGGTTCATGACAGGGATCACAGAATCACAGAATCACAGAATCAGAGAACATGTTGAGTTGGAAGGGGCCTACAGGGATCATTAAGTCTAATTCTTAGCCCTGCACAGGACTACCTGAGGAATCCTCAATCTCAGTGTATTTGCTGGTGTTCCTTATTCTTTTTCAGATATACAATTATCTCATTTTCAAACACGTAGTTAAGTTCACTACAGTTCAGTTGTGAAGCATCTTTGATTGTAGACCAAAATTCTGCCAGCACAAGACTGACAGAGGAACCATAATAGCTCAGAGACAATCAGATGTGCCAGATAAGCCAGGTTCTGCACCTGGGATGGAACAACTCTGTATATACACACAAACTGGGGAACAGGAGGTCAGAGAGCATCCCCATGGAAAGGGACCAGGGGTCCTGGTCAATGGCAAGTTGAATATGAGTCAGCAGTGCCCTGGCAGCCAGGAGGGACAACCGTGTTCTGGGAGGCATCAGGTAAAGCATCACCAGCCGGGAGAGGGAGGGGATTGTCCAGCTCTGCTCTGCACTGGTGTAGCCTCACTTTGAGGCTGTGTGCAATTTTTGGGTGCAACAATATAAGAAGGATATAAAGCTGACGCGGCTTGACTCAGGGGTAAAGCAAGGGACCAGCAGGGTTCTTTAAGCAAGATGTAATTCACCTCAGGATAGTGCACAGAGTAGAGAGACAACTGCACACTGTGAGAGCTAGAATGTATCCCACAAAGAGACAACTGTACACCTTAGTGCTCAGTGCTGATCCAACTTTATTAAACAAAATGGTGGGTTTATATAGGGTAGGTTGTGGAAGGGTCTGGAATAGAGGAGGAGCATGGGAGGAGTATGCAAAACTTGGAACTGGAATTGGGTAGGCATCAGGTGGATACATAGGAGGGAGGAGTACAATGTATGAATTCATCAGGGAGAACTGGGATTGGTTGGGGCAGCTACCCACATGGTACGCTGCCCTATGGGAAACTGCTTTTATGCTCTGCGGGCAAGTCCATGAACAAAGGGAAAACTGTAACATAACATGGAGGCTTTAACCTAAAGGCCTAGGTTTAGCCTCAAGAACACTTAGAGATCAGTCCACCAAATGCTTTCAGGCAGGTATGCTGGTGGTGTCAGTTTGGCTCTCAGTCCCAGCCTCAGTCTTGTCCTCGCAGAGCTCCTCTTTCCATCCCACGAACTCTGTCTCAGTCTTGAGGCCATCTCCAACATAAAGCTATCAGAAAGCATTCAAAAGATGGCTATAAAGATGGTGAAGGGACTAGGGGGAAAGATCTAAGTGGCTGAGATTATTTGGTTTGTTTGGCCTAGAGAAGAGGGGACTGAGAGGAGACCTTCTCACGGTCTGCAGCCTCCTTATGAGGGGAAGAGGAGGGGCAGACGCTGATGTCTTCTCTGGTGACCAGTCACAGGACCCAAGAGAATGGCATGAAGCTGTGTCAGGGGAGGTGTAGGTTGGATATTAGGACAAGATTTTTCACCCAGAAGGTGGAACAGGGTCCTCAAGGCAATGGTCATGGCTCTAAGCCTGGCAGAGTGCAAGAAGTGCTTGGACAATGCTCTCAGGTGCAGGGTGTGATTCTTGGGGATGATCCTGTGCAGGGTCAGGAGTAGGACTCAGTGATCCTTGTGGATCCCTTCCAACTCAGGATATTCTATAATAAGATTGTTAAGGAATTGACGCATCGTCTTTTTGGTATAACTGAGAAAATCCATTGCCATTATTATACATTTTAGTAACTTATCAACAAATTGCAAAATGTAAAAACAACATTTATCAGAGTATAAATTTAGATTTATTTTGGCCCATCTTGTCAGTTCTTGTAATTAGCAAAGTTATTTTTGAAATCAATGAAATTTTCTGGCCTCTAAGTAAAGTTGTATTTCATGTCTTTATCAGAGTTTGCTTTTTTATGTGCATTCAGAGAATGTGTTTTTGTCCATGTGCCTTCAAGGAAGAGAAATACACAGAGTACAAGAAAGATCAGTAGTACTTTGTGTTTCTGAAATAGAGAACACAGAGTTCTGGATAAAGAAAGAGCCAAATATTCAAATACATGTAAGACCAACATATTTCAGGAGAGCTCATGACAAACATACCTGTGGGACTGAGATCACAGTTTTGCTCTTGTACTTACAGCAAGCAGGAGAAAGAGGACTCTGTTTTGGAAAGTGAGCCCAAATGCACAGACCAAAGGACATGGTGTTCCTAACTATTGCTACAAATATTTTCCTGTTCCTTTATTATTGAGTGAAACGGTTTTCATTGGTGCATGTTCCAAAAATGTGCTGTTGGCATGGGTCGATGTTGAACCAGCTCTCAGCAAGAAATTTGAGAATGTTTCTTTTGAGGAAGCCTAGGATAGATTTCTTTTTTCCTTTCAAATATTTTCAGGCTTATGGTGGGTGTTTGATTGACTGTTTTCAGTATAATCATTACTTTTTTTACTATACAACAGATAGTAAAGACCTCTGCCCCAGTAACTTCCCTCCCTAGAACTGTATGGGCATTGTGAGGATGGCATAGCCTTACTACTTTCTCATGCCTGATGATGCAATCATTTAGTCTGTAACCAGTCTTAAATGTTAGGATTGTAATACAGGCAATGAAAGTTTCACTTGCTCTTCTACAGAGATGGCCTGGCCTCTTATTTCAAACTTAATTGTAACTACATCTACTATATAAAATTTCATAGACCCTGGCAGATTAAGTCTAGTTTTTTAATTTGCATAGTTTTATGAAACATTTATTGGACTTGTCTTTAATGTCTTAGAATATTACTGACAGAAATAGCCTAATTTGAAAATAACAACAAGGGACTTGAAAGCTTTATGAGGAATTATAAAACCATTCCCCAGTGGAATATTATAGGAACATAGCTTTCAATGTAGTTGTGCTGTAACATTTCAGATTTATATGTTATATTGTTAATATGTGAAAGTTATCCACATCTATTTCTTCTACATGAAGCCTCTTACATGACTGCTGTTTCCTCTGTGCTTCTGATTTTGATAATCATTAAGGGGGAAGAGGGGAAAGAACACTGTTTTTTTATTAACTTTCTAAATCAGTGCAAACCACTTCCTTTAACTCTGTTGAAAGCACAGTCCTCTTCTCCACTTCTATATTACTACACAGAAAATAAAATATTATATACAGTGAATAGCTCAATACCTAAGAAATACTGCAATGTTAAATTTTCCATTTGCTATGAAACTCTGTGATGCTTCTACATTATAAATATGTCTTAATTAATTTTATAATATTTGGTATAGCATTGCTCAACAACAAAAGAAAATATTAAATCCCACAAATTCGAAATCATGTATTTGAAATTAATTTTAAACAACTGTAAATAAGAATAAAAGAGCTTCACTGTTTGTCTCTCAGTAAGTTGGAAATAAAAATTTAGCAGACTGAAATGTTTCTTTGCACAACTGAATGCTTTTGATAGCCCTAGGGTATCACTTCTATTGTTGCGCTGACATGTATAAAATTACCTCCCTTCCTCAAATATTGTGAAAGAGTGTTAGGTAAGGCTTCATGTTCCTGTAAATAAAATAGAACTGACTTAGGCTCACCTCAGAAACACATAGAAACAGGATAAGAGACAATAGACACAAGTTGGAGCAATGGAAATTCTGACTGGATGTTTAAAATTTTATTTCACGAGGACTGTGGTCAAAAGAGTTGTCCATAGAGTGCCTCTATTCACAGAAATAATTAAAACTGGACAACACAGGAGCTGGAAAAAAATGATCTAACTTTGAAGATGGAGTTTTCCTTGGAAAGCTGACTAGACCAGATGACCAGCAGAGGTCCTTCCCACGCTAAATTACTCCAAAAAGCTGTGATTTTAACATCTTGCAATGGAAATTAAGAAAGGAAAATCCCAGTTTTGAGCTAGGGCTGAACCTATGAGTACAGAAATAGCATCACATCACATACTTGGCCTTCATGACAGAAGCTCATTCTATCTTGAGCATTCAAACTCCCTACATTCTAACCTTGGGCTTAAAAGGTAAAAACAAGGAAGAAAGAAAATCCACCACTGACTGGAAAGTCTTAGATGGGTGAAGCCAAGAAATAAACAAAATTATGACGTGAAAAAGTTGGAATCACTCTTATAACTTTGATTCCTTACCTCCTTAATTCCAATGTGCATTCATCATTTATGTTGTCCAAAAGTGGCTCAGACTTGGAAACACAAGTCCCTTTATGTGGTGCTCATCACTCAACCAGTCCTTTTTAACTCTGCCATCAGCTTCAGTTGTATAATTTTTCACAGGGTCCCTGACTTTTTCAGACATCATTTATCACATCAGTCTTTGTATTTTTTTGCTTTTATCATTACTGAGAATATTGTGCTGCAGTTCACAGTACTTAATCTTTCTCAGAAAGAACGAAATTCCCCCAAAGAACAAGAAGTGTTACGTTAAATTGGACCTGATATCCAATTTTGATGTTATTGTAATGCATTTTATTAATTTTATGCCATAATGAAGGTATGCTAGGCTTTTCTCCTTTTAAATTTTTATGACTTAAACGTTAACAAGCATGAGAACACAGAAACTTAGAGTGAGTGTGTATGAAAGTATGCATATGTAGCAGACACACTTATACAAACTTATACTGGAGACAAGTATTCCCATCTCAGATCACAGTTGATACACCTCTTCTAAGCTGGTGATTTGTACTCTCCACCAGTAGATATCAGCTTCCTCTAAAGTCTTTTAGAACCATCTCAGAAAGGGCTGTCTTTCAGATTAATTAATATTGCACAAGTCACAACAGCTTTTGAATTCTCCTTTGGTGTAAAAGGATAATGTATCCAACGTTGCTACTGAAGTGTTATAATGCAATCAGGAGAGCCATTGTGGGTAAATTCTGAACTTCCCAGAAAAGTATGCAAATATTATCATTTTCACAGCATGTCCCATTGCACATTCAATTACTTAGAGCTCCCTTAACATGAATCAGTTGTTTGTTTCACACAGGTTTTGTTTATGTTGGTGATATCCCTTCATCTTTTCAATGAAGCAGTTAATATGAGCCATCCAAAATGTATCCAAGTTACAAAACAGCATGTCCTTTCCATACCCTCCAAAATGCTGTTATTTGCAGAGCAAATGTTTTCATTTTAGAATTTGCTCTTTGAGGATTTCAACATGTTCAGTTCCCCATGAATATTAGGTTGTGACAATATACAGAGTGGATCATTTTCCCACTCTCTGTAATTCCAGCAGCCATGCATGTTAGGAACTCATTTGGCATAAAACAACCATAAATTTGTCTAGCTTTAAGACTACTTTTGAAAGTCACAGGGAGGATTTAGGAACCAAATGATTCTTCAGCCGACAAGGACAAATAGAAAATAAGTGAATCAGGATTTGCAGTTCTTGGGTGCTGTACACAGCACAAATTATCTTGGCAATCATATAATGACACTTTAAATATTCAGCTCTCCTTTCTGTTAAGGAGACATCATGATAAATTGTGGTACATGTCTAAGACTTTCTATATGTGAAAAGTATATCATTACTCACATTCAAATAATTCAGTTGAAGATGGTTGCACTTGTATAATTCATTTGGCATGAAAAAAAAAAAAAACAAACACAAAAAACAACAACTTTGCTACAATGGAATCCAGTAAGGATTTTTTAAAGGTTTCAACTGACTTGCTTGTCTAATCTTAGTTAATTAAATGAACAGTCTCGAGAATTCAACAAAGAATATACTGGAAATTAACCTGTCATGTAGGTGAGATCTGTGTCCACTGAAACAGGATTAAGGTCTTAAAGGAAAAAAAACCCCTTAATTAGCAGAATTAATATTAGAATGTACCATAAGAGGATTTTAAATTTAATGAATTTCATGGGCTACTTTAGAAAATCAAATTTAAAACAAAAACCCTATATGTCTTCAATTAATATAAAAATCAAATTTGAAACAAAAACCTTATATGTCTTAAATTAATATAAAAATAGGTGCATTTTTTTATTTTGGTCTCTTTTTTTTTCTTTGGTTTTGATAATCTACTGAAAGACTCAAGGTTTATGCCTGATAATATTGCTCTAAATAATTTATTCTGGAATGGTTCCAAATGTTATGCCAGATCAGGTCCATTAAGAAGTGGAATGTGACCATCTCCAAATGTATTCTGCTTTACTGATGCAAAAACATATTTTGAAGAGGTAGCTGAATATCAAATAGACTTTTTTTTCTCTTTGACAAGATCTCAAGTAAGAGCTATATATAAAATCAACTGGGTGTAGGGGATTTTTTCATAAGCTGTTTCACTCAGATAAGTTTCATTTCTATGGTGAAGGCAGAAGGGAATCAGTAAGTAGTATATTCTGGCTTTCTCTAGTAAAGCATTTCTTTTTTTCTGCTGTAACAAGAATATTATAGAGTAGCAGACGGCACACCCACAGAAGTCCTATCTTCCTTTCAAATTCTTAAAATAGGAGTTAATTAGCAGGTCAAACTCCAGACAGTTTTCAAATAGATCCCTGCTCCAGTGTAATCCCAAATGCTGGACTTGCTTGTTTCATTTTTGTGTTGAGCTCTGGGATTCCAGCCAGGAGGAAAAATTTCCCACTCGTGATTACCAGCCATGATTTCTTTGCCATTGCAGAACTACAGTCAGTTTCATCTGAGGCGAATTTCCAGTGTAAAGCAGTCCAATATTCCATTAACATATTGTTACATTCAAATGTGAGCTTACTTGTTTTCTTCATTACGATGTTCTGATTAAGAGGTATTTTTTTCAGTCTCTATTGTTGACTTTTAAATTTAGTATATTATCATTTAGATCTTACTAGCATATCTATATCTATAATTATCTTAATAAAAGAAAGTCTGGTTTTGCATTTGTTTTGAATTCTTAACAAATTACTGAAAATTCTTTTTTTCTTTTTTCTTTTTTTTTTTTAAAGGCCTTTATTGAATGGTCACAAGCCTTAAAATTGCATTTCTTTCTGAGTTTGAATAATAATAAAATAATAAATAACAAAAGGGTAAAAATTATGTTCAGTGCCAGACATATCAAGAAGTTGCTAGTTTGTCATTGCAGTCATCTCCCAATTTATTATTTGGCATACTCAGTGCTTAGATTACAATGTGTGGACTCAACAAAGACATAATTAATAGCTCAGCTTTAATAGAGAAAGATGGTCTCGTGCTCTAAGTAAATAGCAGTAGGAAAAGTCTTCAAGGAGTTAATATCACACACGAGGACCTGCTTCTGCACTAAAAAGTTGATTCTTGTTCTGTAAGAAATCACAGAAGCTAAACTGACAGTAATGTTCTGTTAGCACAGAGTTCTTTGAAGTGTTCTTTGGTGATGTGAGCATAGTAATTTTTCATTGAGGAAAGTACAAATGTAAATTCTTCTTTACTCCCATTTTGCTCATCCAGAATTGTTACAATTTTGTCATGTAATCATGCACAATTAATATATCTGTAGATATATGTAATTGATTTCTTGCTTTCGTGCAATAACCCCACAGAAATTTTCAATAGTCAAACACTTTTTATTCTTTCCAGAAACAGGAGCACACCTCAAGTGACTGGCAGAGCCCTCACTGAGCATAAGGTGGTTACTTCCAGAGTTTTCTCTAATTTTCCAACCATTTCCTCCTTTTGTATACTGTTAAAATAGAAGAGAAAATGGGAGCCTCATGAGATTTAACAGGACAAGTGAAAGGTAATGCATCTGGATTGGGGCAATGCTTGGTATTAATAAAGGCTGAAAGGATCAAGAGCAGCCTTGCTGAGAAGGACTTAGTAGTGCTGGTGAGTGAGAGGATGGGCATGAGCTGGTAATGTGCACTTGCAGACCAAAAAGCAGATAGTATGCTGAGGTGCATCAAAAGAGGCACAGCCAGCAGACCAGGGGAGATGATTTTACCTCTCTTCTCTGTCCTCCTGAGGTCCCACATGAAATGCTGCCTCCATATCTGGGGTCCTCAGCACAGGAAGGACTTTGACCTGTTGGAGCACATTCAGAGGAGGCCACAGAGACAGAGGAGGAAAGGCTGAGAGAGCTGGGGTTATTCCACCTGGTTGCCCAGAGAGGTGCTGGATCCCACTTCTCTGGAAGTGTTCAAGGCCAAGCTGGTTGGGACTTTGAGCAACCTGATCTAATGGAAAATGTCCCTGCCCACAGCACAGAGTTTGGAATGTGATGATCTTTAATGTCCTTCCCAATCATACCCATTTTATGATTCTATGAAAATGGGATATATTTTCATTGGCATTTGCTAACTAGTTCCTATAAATTATTGACCAGTGTATGGATTGTTAATGACAGCAAAAAAAAAAAAAAAAAAAATTCTTGGCTGAGAAGTATACTAAAACATATGGGTCAGAAATAAAGCAGAAATGAATTAATATGTGTATCTAATTATTCTAGAAAAAACTAACACCTGACAATCTTTTTTATTCAAATAAAACCAGAATAATTAAAAGCTGTAAAATTCTTTAGCTTTTCTTCCCTAATAATGAGCCATGTTCAAGCATAACATAGAATCATGAAACAGTTTCAGTTGGAAGGAACCTTAAAGATCATGCTGTTCCAACCCACTTGTCATGGGCAAGAACACCTTTCACTAGACCAGGCTGCTCGGAGCTCCATCCATCCTGGCCTTGAACACCTCCAGGGATGGGGCATCCACAGCTTCTTCATGCAATCTGTTCCAGTGCCTCACCACCCTCACAGCAAATTTTTTCCTTATATCTAATCTAAATCTACTCTCTTTTAGTTTGAACCCATTCCTCCTCGCTCTGTCTCTACATGCTCTTGTAAAAAGTCCCTCTCCATCTTTTCATAAGCTCCCTTCAGGTACTGGAAGGCTGCAGTTGAGTCACCCTAAACCTTCTCTTTTCCTTGTAAGAGAGTTGCTTCATCCCTCTAATCTTGGTGGCTCTCCTCTGGACTCGCTCTAACAGGTTGATGTCTTTCCATCTTGACCCCTTATACAGGATATTTAGAACAAATGATGAAATAAGAGAGTCAATGCCCCTTAATAAGAAATTCAATTGCAACTGATACAGAGTGTGACATTTACATTTACACTGTGCTGAGATCATTGTACTCTTGGACAGAATGCAATTTCAGTGTGCCAACAAGTTATTATATCATTGAAAAAAATTAGGGTTTAAGACTTTCTTCATACTCATCAGGTCTTCAAGTCTTCAGCTAAAATGCAGATATTTAAACGGAAGACTACTTTTAATGTACATTAGAAAAAATAAAGAAAAATAAATAATAAATAGTCCATAGTGTGCTATTTTTAAGGATGTCAATGAGCTAACTCAAGCAATTTCTCTAAGAGAGTTAGTTAAATGTAGCCTCTCCATAAGTATAAGTAAGCAATTTGTCTTTACAGATTTACATTTTCTTCTTACTCCATTACAACTAATTCAGAATTTTTGCATGTCTTGTTTTTCAACAAGACAATCTGCTTTATTATGAACTTGAAGCAAATTGAACAAGGCATTTGAAAGATATAGAGGTTCATATTGTTGTCATGATTTCTTTAAGTTTTTGGATTTTTGCTTTCCACCTCTATTTGGGTTTGACATACTGCTGTTCAAATTTGAAGTTCAGAAGGTGGAATGGCAGGCACAATTTCCTCTAACTTCAGGGACCTCTGGATCATGCAGGCCATCTTACAACCTCCTAGCACAGAAGCTGCAACTGTATTCTGAAGTTTGACACGATTAAAATAAGTAGTTCCATTTTCAGCTGAGTAAAGACCTTCACTAGTTCTATCACTTAGCAAAACTGTATAATTTTCATTCTTGTGTATATTGCAGGGTGGGCACAGGGGATTCTGAGAGGTAATTAAAGTACCAGTTCATTAAGTTCTTGATTCAGTTTATTTTTGAGAAATTTAGGCAGTTTTCCGTGTCTGTATATAAAGCCTTCCAGCAACCAAACCATACTTCCAATGCTACCAAGCTCTGGGAGGGAAAGAATAATGTCTTTTGGTTTGCAATTCTCTTATAAAAAATTTTGTATCTCCAAATAAAGTTCTAAGATATGCCTTCCTTTTAAAATATCTGCACAATATAAATTTGGGAGACCACAACAACTCAACCATTTGGGTCTTACTAATGAAAAGTCACTCTACTGAATAAATGGCTTTTTATGGTGCATGTAACTATGATGCATCAATGCTATATTTTATTCTCTTTCATGCATATGACTCAACTGTCAGCATGGCCAGACTTGGATTTGGGGGTTTTTTTGACATAATTTATAATATTTTTATTGATTTATGAAGATGCATGTAATGATTTCTTAAAATTACCATTGTCTTGGTCATCTTTTGACTGTAAATATATAGAGATTGATTCTATCAGCAAGCTGATGTCATGGGGTTGAGGGAAACTATTTATAGTTAAATGATTTAGAATGTATGACTTCTATTTAAAATTCATCATTCTGGTTTCTGAGATGAGAACAGCAAAGCCTAGAACATTCTGTTAAGACAAATCTCTTCTCTAGAAGAGCTGCCTGTGTTGAAGATCATGGTGGTCTATCAGGTGCCTTGTCTAATCTCTTCCTCCATTGACAAATGCTACTCCTCTGGTAGGATTAAGATTTAGGAACAGATACTAGCCACTGGTACTTGCTTTCTCCTGCAATTTATGTTCAATTTTGACACGTGATGTAATTGTCAGACAACCAACTCTACATGGTGACTTCAACAGCAGCAAGGGTAACTGGAAATTTGTTCATTTGTCTTGAAATTCATAATGGTAAGTTTTCTTAGCTCATCTAGGGGTACAATGCCCTCATAGAGGTGTCAGCATAGCATTATTAAGTTCTGAGATGATTATGAGACAATTCTCACTGTAATTACTCTTATATTCAGTCAGTTTTACTATTTTATTAGGCAGGAGGTTACCAGTGAGCATTATCTTTAGTCTCACTGACTTTAGTGAAACTAGTGATGCTGAAAGATGCTGGTATTTCCTAACATTAGCAAGATCAAAGGTCCACATTGAATTTTATAGTCTGGATATGTGAGGTTACTTTACTGTTAAGATTCTACAGCCATCATGAAAAGTCCCATGGAAATCACCAGCGTCATTTTGAAGAGGACTTGCAATAACACAAATGTTAGATTTCTTCCTTGGACATGTAGCTGACCAACACGGCAGAAAGGAGAAAGGCAGTGTCTCTGGTTTCAAACAGGATAAAAATTAGAGGCTATCTTGTAAATCCCTTGTAAAGTCTTTTCTGCTGTGCCAGGTTTATCCATAACATGACTGTTAGGAATCTATAATTGATCATGAAAGCTGTAATTGAGCGTGTGTCTTCTCACTCTTTTCTTTTAAGAGGACGCAGAGTATGAATCTATGTTATTTCTGTTGCCACTCATTAATTTCCTATACTGAAAGCTGTGTCTCAGAGACTTTCCAGGGGAAGGCTATTTTTGAATCACTCCCATGACAGCTTCTGTGTGTAGTGGAAAGGCAGGATACTGCACAGCTGTAAATGAAGGTTTCTGGTGGAAGACTCACAGTGGACTACTTTGCAAAATTAGAGCCTTGGGAGCATAGGAGCTCATGGGACGATGATAGAGCTATGAATGAATAAAAGAAAGGGAGATAAAAATAAAATAATACATTAGTTCCTTTTTAAGCTAGATGCCAAGATTTTGTGTTGCAAATGGTTTTCTTACACTGCAAGCTAGACACTTTGAGTTATATCTTAAATATATAGAGCTCTGAGAAGCAGATTCCTTAAAGATTTATATATCCTTTGTCAGAACGGAAATCCTTACTGCTGCAAACCATCCAGATCCTAAGAAACTGCTTTGCTTTTTTTTTTTTCTCTCTCTCTTTTATTTCTTTGGCAAGATTTCTGGACTTGTCAGGGGAGGAAGGAATGTATTAGCAAAGGAAGGGAGCGGGTGTGGTGGAGCAGAGTTCAAATCAAATAATTCTTTATTAGCACAGTGGCCATTAAAGAAATTTTTTCCCATAAATACACTAACTTAACCCCTCTGAAATGACATGCCAGTTGCACAGCTAAGAACTAGCCAGATACACTAAATCACAACAGGGATGGGTGACTTGATACAGCTGTGTCGATTTTTGTTATAATACAGGAGGCTAAAGCTGCCACTACAGCAGTAAAAACACTGGCTGTAAAATTAGAGAACTTTTCATTTAATCGTTTTCATCTCTATTATTCAAATTTAACAGGAGACACTTGACTTTAAGACTTAAAAAAAATTAGCAGTTCCAAATGACACTTTCTGTGCTTAATTTAACTGTCTTTTTCCTCTCGAATTCTGAACTAAATTAGGGATCTAGTGCAGAAGAATGTTTTCACTAGATTATCTCTGGGTTGAAAACAATGTTCTAACAAAATTTATGTTCCCAAAAAGAATAGTAATGTGATATTTTTTGAATAACAGTAGTTCTGTTGTTCCAAAACATGAACAAAAATTGAATGTCCAGAAGATGCATATTTTGTGGGGTTTTTTTCACTGTCTATCCCATGTTTTTTGAAAGGAAGTTTATGCCTGGCTGGCAATAATAAAATGAAAGGCAATCAATATTTTCTTTGCGGCAGGAAGACTAGAGGTAGGTGAAGACAAAGGTTTTAGCTGTTGATTGCTTGTTGCACAATCTGAAGACCTGGCGGGATGCAGGAGACAGAGATGGCAGTGAAAAAGTTATGCCTGCAGTCTGATATCCAGGCACCTCTACTCTTTACTCTGGTGTCTCTGCATCCTGCTGAACCTCAGGTAGGAAAAAAATCCTGTGGATTTTCTCTGGGTTTTATTCTAATTTAAATAGATTGGTGTGTAATTTCAAGACTTGTCATTTGCCTTCCTCACGTGACTTCAACTTTCTCCAGTCTTAATCTTATTACTGGGTCTAGCTGTATGCCAGCTGTGTGTATTACCATTCAAAGCCATGAATTAGACAAAAAATAAAAAAAAGAAATGTCATTCTTCCCTTGTTCCCTTTCTTTCCCATCTCTACACCTTATTCAACCAAATGAGTCTCTGTCACTTCTTGACCTCATTCTTACCTCTCCTTTTCTTTCACGAAGGATGATGTGGGCGATTACAGGATTTGGCTTTCCAGTCCCTGCATCAAAGGGAAGATCTTAACAGTACTGCTATGCCTAACTTGATACAGGGCATAACAAATTGGCCCTTTTGGAACAATAATGGAGCCTGTATATGGACCAGAACTTTCTGTGATTTCACATAATTCCAAAAAGGTTTTTTTGACTTTATTTTTTGCTTTCTGTCACTAAATTCTTGTAAACAGATTTAAGACCAGTATTTACTAATATCTTCATATCATCCCCTGGACAGAATCTTGTGCTGTTGTTGAAGCTGACAGAGACTGTGGCTGAGATGCGTTGATGATGTTCTGGCTGCTTTTCAAAAAAGCACAGATGCTCTGAACATCTTTCCAGAATTCTGAAGTAGTCAAATGCTTTCCCATTAAAATTAAGAGAGGAAATGGAGAAATAAAGCTTAATGCCTCTTTCTAAACAGATATCTCTTTATACTGATGGTGACCTAACATGTTCTGGTTAAGAGTCTTGTACATGAGAATCAATATATTCTATAAACACTAAAGTTCATACCCTGATTGGAAAAATAATTGCTCTAAAGATATCTGAACAACAAAAGCCAAGCCACTAAGCAAACAGAAAAAGTGTCCCAAACTCTCCTGCAATATCAGTTGTTTTGAATAAAGTTCTTAACAGAAGCAGAAGTCTTACAAGTCTTTTTTTCAGCCTATTATATAAAATAAAAAGAGATCTCATGTCTGGTTTTGGTCAGGGTTGTGGTTGTTTAGGGGTTTTTTTAAATGTGTATTTTATATCCAGCAAGTGAAGAAATGTCAGTCTTTACTCTGTGAACGTGAAGGGAATATGGTCTTTTTTAATTTAAAAAATGAATCTGCTACCTTTTTTAAAAAAAATAAAAAAAAGTAAAGGGCTGAAATCAATCTTTTTTAGCAAAGCCTTAAGGAACTAAAGAAACCATCAATCTTTTCCCCAACTGTTTGTCTGGTAATCTCCAAGTAAGGCTCTGTCACTTCAGATGGAAATGAAGTTGCAATTAGAAAAGTGCTTCAATCATTTACTGCTGTCCTTAAACTAAGCACGGGAAAACTAGGATAGGAAAAAATAAGAACTGACCCCAAACTGACTGTAAGGTCAAGCTGAACTTGAACCAATTATTCTGTTTTTAAGAACACATACTGAATTACAGGGGGAAAAAAGCAATTCTTGGTATAGTTCTTAAAAAGTCAACATGTCCTGAAAATCTTCCTCAAAATAGCAACTTCTGTGAGGTTTACAATGAAAAATGCAGAAAATATTAAGCAAAAAAATATTTACATGCCTAATTTCACCTAACTCTGTGGATCCTGGCTGTCTGGACAGGTTTCGTCTTTCTAACACCTTTGGGTCGGGAGGACCATTGAGCCATTGGCCTTACTGGCTGGATTCCCAGCTGGTCTCCAACTCTGCCACAGCCCTGCTCTCCCTGACCATCCTAGGACTGTGTCTGACCTGGAACCCCATCAGTGCTCTGCCCACATACCTGCCCACAAAGCTGTAGCAGGCATTTTGACACCAGGTGTCAATCAGTACCTGGTGCTTTCTGACTGCTTTCATGCTTTCTCTCCCAGCAATTCCCTGAAGGACTCATGCTGTCAGCCTCTTCACTGAGAAATTAATAACCTTTAGAGATAAATCCATCTGCTCTCCAGCTCCTGATCTGTGTCTGGAATACGGTGACTGCCAAAGGGAGAAGGGCAGGCAGGACTTTCATCTTCATGGAGTGAGGCAAAAAGGGGATGTGTCAGGGATAGGCCACCCCATGCAATTTCCCAAGCAATTCATGGCTTGAGGCAACAGCTCCTGTTAGCAGACTGCATGGCCAGCATCTGTGCAGGAGGTAACAGACACACTGCGGTGTCCGAGCAGCCCTAGAAACTGAAAACATTCTACAAATTCCCACGACCCCAACACATGATGTTAGCCCCAGGAACACTCTATGCCAGAGCAGGGAAACAGCCTTGTAACTAAGGTTATTTATCGGTTTATCTACAGCCCTGGTCAGCAGAGGCATATTTCACATCGTGATAGCTTCTTGTCTTGCTTACCAAACTGAATGCAGGTCTTGCTTTACCTTGTTCATAGCGACTTTCTTCCTCTCTAAGAGCTTCCTGACTTCTTCCAAAATCAGATCAGTAACTTCAAAGTTTATGGAAAGTTCCATTTCTGTGGCTTACTGGTAGACAAGCTTTCAGTCCTTTCAAAAACCGCTCAATACCGAACCCACTTGAGCCCATTTCATTTATGTTCTTATGAGTTTGTGGATCACTATTATTATTTTAAACAAGGATCCTTTTTTTAAAATTATTTTCTTTCCTTTGGTCTTACTGATCTTACTTCAGGACTAGTGATTGAAGTACCAGCACCAGGTTTTTAAGAAGCAATTAATGCTGGCTTTCAGAGTTATAGCCAGTCTTAGAAACATGAATATGGAATGATGCAGCAGCAGTGGAGATCCTGCAGCTGCCTGGGCACTAACAGTGTAGGTTATAACAAAGTCTTTTGGTTGCCATCTCTCCGTCAATTGTAGCTGAGCACAGAAGAAACCCAACTCCTCATGGGTATGTGTAAAGAAAACCTGGCTGAGCACTTTAACTCAAGTAATCTTTCCTTCTTTCTTTTATCCTAGTTTCTTATTTATTTTCTGGCAGGCATCAGCACTCCTGGGAAAATGTTCCTTGTATGTAATAAAAATAAGATTACTTTTGTGTAGCTTTTGATTGCCAATGTTTTTCCAGCTTTCAAATAGCACTACTTCCATACCCTTCGCAGAGGACTGTGTTATTGTTATGCAGTTTGGTTTAACTTCATGATTTGTAGTAAACATGGTTAGTGTTTTCTTTGTTAAAGGAAATAGAATAAGTGCATGTCTTTAAGCTATAACATTTCTCAGTTGCCAGTAAAGCCTATGCAGAATGAAAACCACAGGAAAAAAAGTGGTATCAGAGTTACTCAGTCGTGTAGCTTTTTAACCTATGAAGAAATACATGGATGTTATGTTTTTTGCTCCCAAAAGATTTCCATAAAAGTATGATACACAAGTCTGGAAGAGTTTATGCTAGCAAACATTTAATTCAAGTAAAAAAATGACTTAAATTTGCCTCAGTTAGGAATAATCTAATTAATTCTATAGTAGGGTTTTAGATATACCAAAAGTGACATTAAATACAACTGGTTTCATAAATCCATGCTCTAATGAAAGGAACAGAGCTTCTGTTTCCCATAATAAACTACAGTCATATCAGTGTCTCATTACTGACCAGTCACATAACTGACAATAAATGCTACAGTTTATCATGTGATTATGAGATCCACAGGATGATCCTAATATGAAATCACGACTCTACAGCAAGACCATGATTAATTTAGTTCAGCGCCTTGAGCTAAATGAGTCTTTTTGTTTAACTGAGGATACTTCTTAAAATAAGAAAAAGACATAACTAGGTATAATTCATTAAATTCATAAATATGCATAACAGTATAGAAGCATAGATCCATGTGCACCAGTCATACTTCTGCTGCTAAAATATTTGTAATAACTAAGTTTTAAGGAGACAGTAAGACACTGTAAGACATATTCAATTGTTCTGGGGTAAGACTGGGTCTGAGAATACTTTTTTTCTAAAATTTTTCAAATTTTTTGAGTTTTAAAATGTTATTGAGAACACAGCAATTTTGATGTTACATTCTCAGAATTTCAAGCACTGGTGCAAAATGACTTGAACTGGCTCTAATCCAAGACCATATTCTAGCCTTGAGTAATAGGTACTAACTCATATTTAGGATATATATCCGAGACATGAAAGCCATTTTTTCCAACACTGCTTTTCTTAATTCAGGCACCTTAAACTTAGGTGTCTCAGGCTATAAATCCAGATATAGAAATAAAGAAACTAAATCCCCCAAATCCCAGTCTTCAGTTCTTTCTTTTCAAAAGGAACTTCACAGCTAAATTATCTGAAAGTCAAATATCTCAATTGCTTTCTCATGGGGAATGCATCTGCATTTTTTTATAAATTCTCATCTAGTGTACAGTCCATTTACTTATTGAATACAAGCTTCAAAATAATTTCCCATGCTCCAGCAAAGTGTACTGAAAATACAAAGTTAGCTGCAAGTGACCCAGGAGATTAATGATGATCTGCTTTTACTGGTTGTCCTCTTCAAACCTTACAAAACCCTCAGCATTTTAGCATGTTAATATTTACCAAATGGAAGGATATAACAGTCCCTTAAGGCAACTGTACAGCTGCTAACTAGAAATAGAAATTATTTTGGATCTTGCTAAGCTGAGTCAGTAAGCTAAGTTTACAATACTGTGAAACAGAGGTTTTATATTTGTTATGAAAAATTTGTATTGCTTTAGCATTTTAGGAAAATTATTCAGAATACCTGGTCCCCCTAACTTTGCCAAGGGAATGGACTTAACTTTTAGAATGTCATCTGTAAGAAGTGTTGATATTCTGCTGAGATCAGCATGAGCAGAGGACATTTCTGAAAATGCTGTACCTATTAGTCATCCAACTACCAGTAAAAAGCAGATTAAAATGACATTAGGAATACAAAACTGGCTAGCAGTAATAAAACTGAAAACAATGAAACACGTATCCATCAATTCCTCAGTAATACTGTTATGATTAATAATGTCAACAATGAACAGACTATTTCAGAGAGATTTCCTAACAAGGTTCTCTTTTAGTAGATGTTAAGAGTTCACTAAGGAGTTTTTCTTTTTCCAGTTCTGTCATTTGGAATCTATTATTCAGTTGTGGCTAGTCTATGTTACAGCAAACAAAACGTGCAATGAGGTTCACCCTGGATGGAAGAATTAACCAAAGAATAAACAAAAAATATGCTAATTTTGACCTATGAAAATGACCAGAATTTTAATACACAGTCTTGCAAATTGAAGGTACTCGGTCAATATCAATAATAATACATTATAACCCTTGATGCTGTAAAGTTAGCTGGGATTTCCAACTGCAGGAAAATTTATGGCATTTTTAAAGAAATTAATACCTTAACAAAAAATTTTAAGGGATATCCAAAAGACCTTTTTAAACTACACAGAGTTTATCACAATGACTAATCTTTTTCTTCAATTAAAGCTTTTTTATCTGAGACATAAATTATTCCCCTGTCAAGTTTAAAATCTATATGGAATGGGACAGATCATAGGAAAAATTGTGACTGATGAGTAACATTCAGATCTTCCCGCCTTACTTTTTAAAACTATAAAAGCTCACAATGCCTTTTCTTCCCTATTTCTTAATATTAATTTGATATTGTAAAGTAAGACCCCCTTTTCTCATACACTTCTTAAGTGCAAACTATCTACTTTGTTTTTCCCAAATTAACAGATTTCTCATGGCATTTTATTTAGACAGCTTAGCACTCTGGCATAAATAAACAAACATATCAATGCACACATAAATACTAAAAAAAAAAGTAAGAAATTGTTCTTTTCGTCATCTCAAACCATGGAGTTTGTTATCTACACCACTAATTTCTTTCTGGTGCTCACTACACTTGAAGCAATTTTTTTTCCTAGTTTTTCCTCAGTATTCCAAGCTTAGCCCAAACATCACTTCTCTCTGCGGATAAATTTGGAAACAGCCCAGAATGAACAGCAGAGGGGGTGGACTAATACAACTGAAAATCATTGCCTGAACCAGTCCTGGCATTTTACTTTGCTTCATGATTAAATTCAGAATGAAGACATTAAAAGCCAAGCAAGTTGTGAGGAGAAAACAAAGTCTGGAGGAAAGTGTCCACAGGGTTTAAGGAGTAGTCAGTGGGATATATTGTGAAGTCTGGATCACATTCAAGGATTGGGTCAACTTTTATGTAGGCAAAATGTACTTCTGAGCTCATGGTTTTACTTGTTTGAACCCAGAACTTCCTCTTGCACAGGGGTAGTGTTCATGTGGGACAATTTCCTGACATGCATTTGTGTACATGTAGGTATATGCTTCAAAGGATAAGTTCATTGTATTAAAAGTAATTTCATTCTGAAAACAACAACTACAAGAATTTTAAAAAAATTAAAAAATTCTCAATTGAAAAAAACTCAGCAGCCATACTGGACATATGGAATCCCACTTGCAGTCGACTGTTTTAATCCCTGTACTACAGATTTGTGTTCCTTCTACATTTTCTCTCTGCATACTGAATTTTGAATCATATTCAGTACTGTAGGAAAAGAACATAACTGAGAGAGTTGGAGAGCAAACAACAGCCTGAGTTAGGTGACAAAGTGTTTTTTCAAACACCCCTCAAGAAATCAGGGTATTTAACTCCCCTCTCAGACTGTGGCCATAACTGGGTCTTGAAATGCTCTGACCATGAGGTTATCACAGACAAGAGAAGGGCACCTCCTTGTCCTAAAGGAAAATGATTAGCAGCAGGCTTGCTTATCAGGAGCAAAGCCTCAGCTGCTTCATCTCAGAGGTCATACACCCTGGGGAAGAGAGTGTCTGCTCCATGCACCTTTGGCACCTGAGAGGTAGTTGTTAAGACTCCTGCTTGCCCTAGGTCCAGACAGGTTTCTGCTGAGCTGTCCAGTTGTATTGAGCATCCAGACTTCACCTCTCTGTTTTGTGTAAAAAAGCTATCTGTGCAGTCATATCCAGACTATCACTTCAAGACCCAGCACTTGATGATTCGGTAGTGCAGAGCCTACAGTCTAAAGTTTCCTTTTATAGGAAAGTCCTTGAATATAAAGAGCAAAACTATTCTTTTGACAATCAAATGTCCGATTCTCTTACTGCACTCAAGGTAGGGGTTCTGTGACTGCAGGAAGAACTAAAGAGCCCAGGGGAGGACTCACAATTATTATTATTGCTATTATTAATTCCCCTCTGTGTTCATCAACACATCTTATGAAAATCAACCCAACCTGCTTCAGCAGTGGTTGTTATGGAACATTTTAATAGCTTACTGCAGCCAGCCTGCCTTCCTCAAAGCATTCAACTGGGTTTCTTGGACTTGTCTCTGTGCTTGACTCTGTCACTTCCTCATCAGCACAAGGTGTGGTCATATTTCATGTAAAATCTGGCGAATCTCAGAACAAGACTGGTCTCTAGTTTTCGGATTCTGATGACAGAAAACCCCCACAGGTGGAGCATGTTCACACTTTCTGGTATAAAAAAGCCCTCATAAAAGAACTCTTCTGCCTCTTCAAATTTCAGTGTTTTCTGGATCCTTCCATGTGATATCACATGATGTTCTGTATATGTAATTATTGGATCAAGAAAAATTGTGGACAATATTTCTGCCAAAAATTCTACAGATTCAGACTGAAGCAATCTGGTATAAATAACTCCTAGCATTAGTCAATTCAATATCATTAGTTCCATGTAGCTTTATATAATGTACAGATGAGGCTGATCTACAAAATCTGGATTAGACTGGATTTTAAGTCTTCAGATTTTGGAAGTCTTGATTCCAGGTTTTTTCTTTAGCTCATGATGTCAGTAGCTTGCATTGAGAAATATAGCTTCCAAGACTCGGTTTTAAAAGGAAAAGTCTTCTGTCCTTATGATTATTTATTATTGTCATTTTAAGCCATATTTGCTTCATTTATTGTTCTCCATTTACTAAAATCACAGTTTTACAGATCTCTGTAGGAAAAAATCATTTATGAATACTCATGGACAGATAGTAGTAAAGAGAGGGTAAGGGGTAAAGGAAATAAAGCAGTCATGACCACAGTGGAATTTCCCTACCCCATAAAGTTTCTTTCAGTGTAAATCCAGAGAGATATTTTAACTTAAATCCCACCTATGCATGTTCAAATGGGTTGGAAGTTCGATTGAAGATTCTAGTTGGTTAATGGGCATTTAGAAAAGAACTTCATTTCTGGTCACAAGAACTGCATATCCTGCATAGGCGCTACTTTATCCCCTTGAAGTTTTTTAGGTACTGAAGAAACAACAGTGTTTTTGGGACTTTCTTGGGTCTACTGACTTCCAGTTAAATTGTGTGGAAGAGATACCTCAGAAAATATCATGTTCAAATACACAAAATATATTACTGATTTAAATTAAACACACATTGAAATAACTATTTAATTAATTTTGTGAAAGAAAACTTTTTTTTCTTTTTTTTACTTTTAGCATTATGTACAGTTTGTAGTGTTTTTTGGTGCTTAATTTGTTGCTCAGTTGCTGGGGATATTTTATGTGATTTTCATTTTTGTAAGCTCTTTTACAGTACTCGGGAGGCAGTAGATGTGTTAACAAACATGTCTTGAAACAAACAACAGAAGAGATGTAGGAAAAGAGAATAAGAATTTGTTAATTCTCTAAGTGGTCAGGAGAAAAAAGCAGTTGTACATTCCAATCTATAAAGACTTCTAAAATGCATCTGGCATAATATTGCATTGCATATTCTTCAGAAATATGTGTGGGTTTTAATGCAGGTAACTGGTAACTAGTAACAAAGAGCAAAATCATCAACCACAAATGATCTTAGGCAGATTAGATAGCAAACTTCCTTAAACACTGCAGACTGCCAAAGGAACCTCAGGCAAGGCAATTGCGTTCCCAGATCTGGATGCCATCAAGACCCACCTCCAAGTCTGAGTCATTTCAAGTTGAATATTCTGTAAGCCTCTTCAAAAACCTTTCAGATGATTCTTAATCCCTGATGAAATATGAGTTACTTTCATGTCTGATCTGCATTTCAGCGGGATCCATGTAGGCATTTTTAGTTTTTTCTCTGTCTTTAAACTTTCTTCCTCACTTTATTGAAGCTAGGGGGAAAGAAAAAAGTATAAAATTTTTTTTGGTGCAATTTTGCTTTTTTTTTATTCTTGAATTGCTTCTATTTCTCCTCATACCCAAATTTATTCAAGGGGGCAGTCACTGCTTTTATGTATGCTTCTAAATACTTTCTGGTTTATCTTAAAAAAAAAAATTACAATATTTGTATGGCAATTCTTTCCTTAATTAATAAAAAATTATCTCAAAAATCCAAGACAATTATCAGTTTATTTCCTATTAAAAAACATTGTGGTTTATATTCTAAAATTTCTAAATCCTATAGGATATGGCTCTTGCTATTATGAATAGTTTTATGGGAGGCATAAGACGGAAAGAAAAAAACAGCTAGTCATGCCTGAATTGGCCTTTCAACTTAATTTTCATGTTCGTGACAGGTAGCAATAGGAGATGAAGAAGCTGATGTATTTTTCAGACCAAATGAATACTGTTAAAAAAAGTAGATAAAAACTAATTTTTCAGTTTGTTGATCATAGTGGTAGCTTAAGAAATAAAAATGTTATGAAACCTACTGGCATAAGTATTTATGAGAGGGAAACAGAAAAGTAACAGAGGTTTTATGTAGCTATAAATGTTCTCCACATAAAATATGTTAAAAAGTGCATTTAAAATGTTACTAAGGATGAAAAAGCAAGACTCAGAATTAGAATGTGCTACAGTGAAGATTGCCTGCAGTCTGTCTCTGGTATTCAGGAACAGTGACCAAATCATTAACTATCTGATCATATACTTCTTTTTTGATACTGTCCCTGTCTTATTCAACTCATATGAAGAAAAGTATTTTATTACTTGTTGCGTTGTGTCATTCCTCATACATATTAGAACCTGTGCTGCAGAGTAATTATTAATTTCCTCCTTGTACCCCGATACAGTGTACTTCCCTATAGCATTTGACTGTTCTTCATTTTCACAATGGTCCTCAGAGGTGAAAGAGAGGCACTATCCTGATTTTTAAGATGGGGCATAAAAAAGATAAGTTACTGCATGAGAACACATAGTTACAAATGGATTCAGCTCACAGGTAAAGACACCAAACAGTAAGTTTATGAAGATACGTGTATTGAGGGTCTCACGATAATCACTGGAGAATTGTTTAATAGAGGTGGTGGAATGCAGAAAGCCAAGTGCCAAGGCCAAGGTGCCAAGTCCTGCACTTTGGCCACAACGACCCCCTGCAGCGCTCCAGGCTGGGGACAGAGTGGCTGGAGAGCAGCCAGGCAGAAAGGCACCTGGGAGTTTGGACTGACAGGAAGCTGAACATGAGCCAGCAGTGTGCCCAGGGGGCCAAGAAGGCCAATGGCATCCTGGCCTGGATCAGGAATAGTGTGGCCAGCAGGAGCAGGGAAGTGATCCTTCCCCTGTACTCAGCGCTGGTGAGGCCACACCTGGAGTGTTGTGTTCAGTTCTGGGCCCCTCAGTTCAGGAAGGATACTGAGGTGCTGGAGCAGGTCCAGAGAAGAGCAACCAGGCTGGTGAAAGGGCTCAAACACAAGTCCTGTGAGGAGAGGCTGAGGGAGCTGGGGTTGTTTAGCCTGGAGAAGAGAAGGCTCAGGGGAGAGAACTCAGCACTCTCTACAGCTCCCTGAGAGGAGGTTGTAGACAGATGGGGGTTGGTCTCTTCTCCCAGGCAACAAGCAGTAGGACAAGAGGGCACAATCTTAAACTCTGCCAGGGGAGGTTTAAGTTGGATATCAAGAAGAAATATTTTACAGAGACAGTAATCCGACACTGGAATGGGCTGCCCAGGGAGGTGGTGGACTCACCGTCCTTGGAGGTTTTTAAGAAGAGACTGGATGTGGCTTTGAGTGCCATGGTCTAATAACCATGGTGATGTTGGATCAAGGGTTGGACTTTATGATCTTGGAGGTCTTTTCCAACCCAGTTGATTCTATAATTCTATGATTCCCTGATGTACCACACTTTAGACGGCCAGAATTCAACTTAATTGCCTAACCATACAGATCTGAGGCCACATAATGTCCCTAATCCCAGGGGCTCTCTAGCAGTTCAAATGCACTAGAGGATATGAGTCATAGATATTCAACCTGAGGGACTTGGGTAGAACAAAAAATTTCACATGTCAATCAACGACTGTATGAAAGCAAGATGAACAAGCTTAATCATGTCTATCATTGATCATCTGGATTGTTCTCTAAACTATGCTGCTGGGCAAATACTCATCAGTTGTAAGGGGAGCTTTGACACCTAGTTCATGCACTTGACTAATGGCAGTTGCCTTATTCAATGAGATGCTGAATCCTGCCCTGGGTGTTGTCCAAAAACCATGTTAAGTAGTTAAGTAATTACATTTGTTGCAAATGTACTGTAAGTGAATTTTCAGCCAGACTTTGATTACAAACTATAAGCTGAGTATTCCACGCCCTCAGACTGAAGTTTTCCCTGTACTTCAATGTGAATGCCCATCCCTGACTTTGTGCTGTGCACCAGACTGGTCAAGTTACTTACTGATGGGTAATATTTTTGTAAGCATACAACATCACTCATTGCAGTTGTACTTGTGAGCACAACTCAGGCCCTGAACCTTGTGCTGAATACGCAAAAAGAAGAGTAACTTCTAATATCCTACCCTATCCTTCATTCCAAAGTCCAGGTTAATCACCAGATTTGCCTTGTCCTGAGCACTAAATAATTAAAATAATTTTCTGCAGTTAATATTGGATGTGGACAAGTGACTGAAGACTGAGCCATGCCTAGAGTGGTTGCAAGTGAGGTACTACATCATGGACCAGTTATTAGAAGCCTGTCAGAATGGCAACGTACCCCCTTTCTAGATCCTAATTTTTATTTCTTTTGGTTTTAGTATTCTAGAAGTCAAGGCCCAATCAGCAACAAGAACAGAACCACTGTCCAGAATACATAGTGTTTTTCCAGGTGGGTATTGCTAAGTTCGACGCTTGCAACACTTGTGCTAAGAATAACTTTATTCTTCAGAATGTAGTAGAGAAGAAAGTATAGAGTTATATCAAACAAGATATTTTACCTGATAGTTTGATGAAGGATTCTGCTACCTGTACTGGAAGACTTGAACACAATTTTATGATCTCAATATTATGTAAAAGGTGGCTGTTTTGATGAGTGTAATGGACACCAAAACTATATCCTGTAGCACAACATTATAGATGCTATTAAAGCAAAAGACAAAACTTTTGCTGAGACTGTGGAAATTCTGCAAAATTACCTATCCCCAAAGCCACTTATGATTGCAAAGTGTTTCTGCTTTTATAGATAGAATCAACAAAATGAAACATTTGCTGAATATGTGACTGGATTAAAGCAATTAAATGAGCATTGCCAGTTTGGAGGGAGTTTAAATGATGCATTAAGAGAATGGTTAGTAAGTGTTATGTAAAATAATTCAATTCAAAAACAGTCTTTGATGGAAGCAGATTTGACCCCAAAATGGGCAGTAGATATTTCAATTTCAAGGGTGCCAGAGTTGCAATACTTCATGATGCTTATACAACAAATAAATTAGACAGTCTCAGAAAGCAGGGCACAGAGAACTGAAAGATTATGTGCCTCCAGTGAGAAAAACAATCTCCTGATACTAATCACTGGTGGTTCAAGGACAAATTATGAAGGAACTACCAATAGCAGATACATTCAGAAATTGTCTGGGTCAGTGCAAAAAGTAAAGCTACCATCTCATAAGCACAAACATAAAGAATACCTGATGCCCTGTCTTGGAAATAACCTCTACAAGGCTGCATTTGATACAGTAGCATCTTTAATCCACTTACTTTAGAAAATAATTTTAAAAAAGAGATTAATAATGCTTGAAATAGAGCCTGAGAAGGATTCTATTTTTTCTGTCCTTTAACAGCAAAATTGAAAGAACTTAGAACTTCTAAGAATGTGTACAAAGGAAATTCTTAGTCTCCTGGGTGTTATTCTGCAGACGTAAGTGATAACTGTAAACAGCATATGCTAATGCTCTGGTTTGTAATACAGTGGTCATGCATTCCTCAATAAAGGATGTTTGAAAGAAATTCAGCTGGACTGGCCAAGTGTAAAGCCTGCAGGCTCCAAAAATAATTATGAGCTGTTGCCCAAAGCAAAAATTATCTGAACATTTCAGCAGCTGATATCTTTCTGATAGTACCCAGAAGCTTAAAACATGTGAATGCAAAATGTTGTAATTGCCCTCTCTTCAAGCACAATTTTTGCTATGCCTGTCCAGTATCCTTGTTCACAGAACAGCCAAATGTAGAAGGAAAACATCATCACTTTCCTACCCCAGTAGCCTTGTACCCAAGGTTAAACGAAATAAAGGGAAACTGCAGTAGTGACAGTAATGAAGAAGAAAGAATGTCAGAATATGTGGTGATTTGCATTCTGTTAATTGAGGAATGTACGGTATGTTTTGCCAGACTAGAAGATACTTGTCTCTTTAGTGATTAGTAAGCATTTCCAAAGGATCATACTGATTAAAGCCTACTGGCAAATGGATACCAGAAGCAACAAGTGGTACCTTGCAGCTCTTTCAGCCTAACAGGGTAATGCTTAGAATGGCACAACTGCTTGCTCTGATGCAAGTAATGACTCTTTGTTTTCATGACATATCTGTTACTCATTGTTATTTGGACAGTATATACACATGGGGGAGGTAGTGCTGAACACCTTGAATGTGTGTTAAGATGGAGTCACATGGTATTTTAAAGAAGTGTTTAAGTAAGTTTGATTGAAACTCAGCCTCAAGTGTTAAAAGTAACAAGTTAGGCTCCAACAAAATTTTTAAAGGGATAACTCTAGGGTTCTTTTAGTTTTTCTACTAGCATTTGTAACATTGCTGTTCACGTGGTTGTGACTCTTCCTACCATAAATAGGTAGTTAACAATTACATTGAATGACATAGGGCAATAGGAAAAACTGCACTGCAGGACGTTTTGAGGAACTCCCCATCCTTTGGCACTGTCAGCATCGTCATCCAGACTGTAATTGGATGCTGAAATCTCCAAATCATGATCCATCATGGGAAAAGATTTCAGTCAGATTGCCTGAGAAAAAATATGAAGTGTTTAGAGAAAGAGGAAAAGAATCGTTGGCTTCTCTACAAGAGCTCTAAAATCTCTCCTTGTCCAAAAGGCTGAATTTTGTCTCAGTATATGGTGATATTGTGGCACATTTTTTTGCTGTCAGTTAAAATGAAGGAATTAAATAGTATGGCATTTTGAAATCTAAAATTAGGAGGAAACTGTTTTAAAAGGACACTACTTGGTCTCTTTGCATCTGTATCTTTCATGTGTTTAAATTATTTTATTGCCAAAGAAAAAGATCTGCAAGGAAGTGGGACACAAAAACTAAACGAACTTACACGTGAGGGTTTTTCCACCTATGTATGAAATGTTACCTAAATATGGAATTATTTAGATGGAAATCAGGAGATAAAGTTCTCTGGGAAATTACAGCAATCAAATAATAAGGACTTTTCCAGTCTGGCCTGGAACTGGGAGAACTATGTTTCTCTTTTTTACACTGTGAGTCTTGATACCATGTCCCAATAATAAAAGAGGACAAACATAAGTAATGCAGGCAGAATCAAAGTTTCATTCGTTAAATAGAATATCTAAATTAAAACAAAATAGTTGATATCTATTTTCTTTACAGAAATCATTACTATTCATTTATCCCACAAAAAAAACCGCCACCCACCTCTTTATGATGGATCTGATTTTTTTCATCTATTTTTACAAGATGTTCTGTGTTCTGACTGATTCTGTCAATCTCTTTGAAATATTTTAGTTCCTGGATCTTTTTTTAACCATAGGAAGCATCTTACTTACATTACTTGAATGTTTAATAATTGTCCTTTGATATATTTCAGTATGATTATCACATAAATTAAAGTAAGGTGTACAAGGCAGTTGTATGCAATATACTGCCACGAAACAAGTCACTAATAACAGAATGAGAATGATTTCCAGAGATATATCCTGCAGGCATAATAGCTCTTAAATCCCCAAATACTGCAGTTTATCTCAGACCACCTAAATCAGTGGAAGGAATTTACTCCCAAAGGCTTTGAATCAAGACCTATAGGGAATAACAATAATTTTAGATGCTGCCTTTTGTTATTTAAGGCTCTGAAAGAACATGGATGAAAATAAACAGTGCACAAGGACTGTTTCGCTGGCCAGGAGGGAATGACCGCTGAAGGCACGTCTGACATCCTGGGCCAGGATTCTGAAGGCAGGATTTCACAATGACATGGCAACACAGATGTTTGAATCAGCAGCCCTTTCAGTGAGAGAGACTTTATTATTTTGATGATATACTGCAATATTACTTAACAACCACAGTCAGGAAGCAATATATCTCACAGCACTAGATGTTGTACAAACAGAGAGCAAATAGAATTTCCTTCCCTCAGAGTGCTTAAAATCTTAGAAAATCAAGTGGAACAGCAATTGGGCACAGGGAAAAATATGAAAATATAATGAATCTGTTGTCCACTTGATAATATCACATCCCTGGCCGATTAAAGGCAAATTTTCTGGCCTTATGACAAAGGACAGTTTCCAGGAAAGGATTAGATAGCAGTGAAAAGACTTTGCAGTTAATTTCAAAGAGTTTTTAGCATTATGAGTGGCAACATCAGCAAAGCCTGAAGGTGATTTCTTGCAAATCTAACAAGCTGGCAAGTGAGGCTAGCACCTCTTACCAATTAGGGATAGAAAATGAACCTAATTGTAGTGAACATGACAGTTTAAAATGCTGGATTATTCACAGTAATTTTGAATCTTAAAAAAGCAGTCCTTAATAATTATGTGCTTACACTGTAGTTATGTCTATTTTTGTGAAATATGTGAAATTTTTTGTGAATGAAAACTTATTGGTTCTACATGAAGTGCTGATTGAATTCAAACTCATATATTAATATTCCAAGAGATGGACACACAGCAATATAATGAAAAATAGGATTATTTCACACAGAGCTAGTCATGAATAAAAAGCCCTTCCAAGTACAATATGAGCAGGCGTGCTGTTAGGATGCCAGTTGGCTTCATCATGTGGAGATATTGCTGCCTTTAGTGTCTGTTTCTCCACAGACTGACACAATAAACTGAGGCTCCAAAAAGCTAAGGGCTTCTTAACTGCTCATTGACACAAAATAGTGGTCTCCAAGTACTCTTTCAGATGTCATTATGCTCTATCATGTCAGTGATCCATGGATAATAAGAACATCTCACGTAAAACACTGGGGGGTGTTCTGTTAGCTTGTTAGGTTCTCATATAAATTTAATAACAGATTTTTTTTTATATCCCTTTTGAGAAATTAAAATGCCTTAAAATGTTTTATATATAGCCACAAAAGCAAAATTATCTCCCTTGTTTCACGGTGATGAGTTTTGGTTCTCCAGCCCCTTTCCCTTTGATTCCTTTTTAGTTCAGATGGGAGCATATTTCACCCTTATTTTAACATCCACCAACATACTGCAACTCAGCTCACAGGATTCTTGTTCTTTCACTCAGTATTTTCAATTCCTCCTTCATCTACTCCTGGTTGATCCTGACTGGAGTAAGGGGCAGGACTAAGTCTCTGTGGGCAGGAAGGGTTTATCACGCCCTGGTGGCTACAAGCCCTTTATGCATAGGCCTTCAGGAGAGAGTCTCCCCACTTTCAGGACTTCTAACTGGAGAAGAAAAGTCTTTCATGACATTCAGCAATGACATGAACACCTTTCATTACACAGCCTTTCGCTATTACTCACAGCTTTTGAGATATCCCTGTGTTTTTTTGTGCGGACGTCTTATTGCCAAATTTGGAAATTGCGTCCAAGACGAAAAACACCGTTATTTTTCTTCCATTAATATTGGGAATTCAGAGTGAAAATATAAAGATAAAATAGGAATACTTGGTGCATAAAAGAAAGAACACATCAAGACGTTCAATCTGAGCAGTTACCTTCACTAAACTGCCTATGGCACGTATAGAAAAGTACCTATTTCATTTCATAGCTATTCAATCCAGTTCATTACCATTCGAAGCTCCATGTCATCTGAAAGGATTTTATTTCAAAGTCTTCAACTGACCTGGAAATACCTGATTTTGGTTCAACTACCTTTTTGAAGAAAACCTGCTCTACCACCCCCACAGCAAGTTAAAAGCTGCACCTGCCCCTGACATATTGGGTTTAATTATGCAAAATCAACTGACTGCTAGCTGTTTTGTGAACAGTGTAGAAATTTGGGGGGTTCAAAAAGCTGTAATGACTCTTTGTCTGCAAATTACTGAATGATACTTTTATGGAAGTTATAGAAATCATATAGTTTGAATATAAGTGGGTATTTTCATTCCTGAAAAATTCAAATTGTTATTTTTTGGGAAACAATGATAATAAGAGTCTAATTTTTAAGAAAGTGCTTGATCAAGTAGATTAATTTTTTCTTTTACCTTAATTTAATTAGAAATAATTTCCATTGGAGGTTTCTAAGACAATTTAAAGAAAATTAACTTCTTTCCAAATTTTCTAAGGAAAAAATTTCTGTTTTAAACACTTATCAGTAATTATAGCCTCACCAGGAACTGTCATAATAATACCATCTATGTCTGTTTATAGGCTGAACAAATGTTGAGACTTGATGACTCACATGATCAGAACAATCGATGTACTCAGAGAGTTCATGAGGTTTGATATTGCTACCAGGAAAATTAATTTCCTTTATATTCATTTCCTGTGTGTACTTAGATTCACCTGGTAAGAGCAATTCTCAGTTTTGACATCATTCCACTGTATAAATTAGTGCCACACTGCGATAACCTGCTTGATTTCCTGGGAATCCTCCTGGGTGTGTAGCACAAAATCCCTCTCTGAATGGAAACGTTTGCTGTCCAGTATAAGCCTGATGTTTATGATTCTCTAAAAGGCACCCATGAGAGGTGAATGCATTTAGAAGAAAATCATTCTATCTTAAACCATGCCTATAATTTTGTATGTTAGTGACTCTGAAGTGGTTTATCTCTCAGTGTATTATAGCTTAGATCAGAAATTAAGTCTGCCTAAACTTTAGACATCTGCAGTCAGATGAGATTCATCACATCTTAAATATTTTTTTTAAATTTACTCTAAACCCAGATCTTTCAGGTGGCTTCTGAACTTTTAGATTTGAATTTTTCAGCACAAAATCAATAGTTTCTAAAGCCACCATGTGCTTCCTTGCATATCATGGCTTTTTTTCTTTTGTTCTTCATTTTTCCTTTTGCTTCCTCAGATCACCTGTAAATATCTGTTACTGGAGCTTAATGAAACAGTTAATGAAGCAAGAAGCTTGTTCCCAAATTGCATAGGCTGATGTTATTAAATCCAAAGACTCAGGTATGCTTTCTACTATCCCTTTGTCCCTTCCCTTACACTAGGGACATGGTACAAGGAGTTGCCCAGGCAGGTTCTTCAATAACAACATAACACTAAAGAAAGAGATGCACATTTGTATCCATAATGGAATCCAGTCTATCACCTGACTCTTTTCTCAACTCATTTTATTGAAAAAAGTCAGAGCTGTGGCTACTAACATACTCGTGGTTACACCAAATATTTCAGTCTACTATTGATGGTCAACTATTGTTTATCATGGCTTTTTAAACAAAATTTGCCACAGTGGGTTTTATTTGATGGTGTGTTTAATGCCCTACTTTTAGTGTTTTCTTCCTCTAAAAGTAGTAAAATGCAAAAAACACTTTGAAAAATACATGGAAGTATATTTTATATTCTACGTAAATTCATGTGAGTTTCTAAAATGTGAGTTTAGAGGAATAGAAAGTCAGAGGTCTTTACTGAATACTACTTGCTTTTATATTTATACATTATTCAATTGTTGTGCATCATTTAAATAATGAGCAATCTCTGTGTGGGTGAGTACAGTGCAGTAGTTTTAAAAGCAAAATTGGCAAAGATAAAACTGACAGCAGCTTGTTTTATTCCCCCCTCCTTGTATTTCAGCAGATCATTGTCTGGTTTATATCTATGATATTTCTCTGACTGGAGAGGAACTATGAAAATGCTAGATTAGGATCTGCCTCTATCATTTCACATTTTGATTTCAGCAAAGACAAAGTTACCTCATAAATGTAAAAATAAACATGATTAGATAATCTAATTGTTCCACACAATAAATATTTAGATTATGTAGAAAATTAAAAAGTTAATGACAAAAATACTTGGTTCAATCTCATGTAGTCAATTGATGTCTGACATTCTATGCTTGTCAGAAAAAGGTAGGGCTGCTTTTTAATGAGGGACTAAATTGATTTTTAAGTCCTTAGCAAGACTTCCCTATTGTTCACAAAAACACAGTTAATCCTACAATGGAGCTGAATGAACTTTTAAAGTCTGACAGAAATAACCTGGGCTGGCTCCATGCTATTTTTGTTGGAGCCTTATAAGGCAAATGGAACCAACTTTTTGTCAAAAGTGTAATTACATGATGAAGAGGGAGCAAGAGTTTCAATGCTGCTTTCTTTCCAGACTAAATGGTCACTAGTAAAACATTGACTTTTTTCCCCTTTAAATTTAATGATGCCATTGCTCTAGTGGTCATCAATCCTTTAGAGACACTGACTCCAGGCTGAACTCCTTGGGGAACAATCCCAGCTGTCAGATGTAAATCACAACAATCACTGCCAATCTGTGTTCAAACAGAGATCATGCTAAAGGTGTGCTAATTCCAAGAGAGAGCTAGATCTGGATTATTGCAGCAGGGATAAATGCCACATATGCTAAATTTCTCATGTCCTATATTTTCTCCTCCTTTACTTAAATTAAAACCCTAGAACTCAGGTTTTCTCTTAAAAGCATAATAAACAATGAACTTTAAATAGAGGAATTAATTTTCACCATTATGAAATACAGAATCACAGCTTCTTCTACAGAAAAAAAAAAAAAAAATTGAGAAAAATAATCTTTGTATAGAAATGTCCTGATCTTAATATCTGCAGAATTACTGGCACAGAATCACTGGGGATGGGAGGCATGTCTGGAGACCATCTATTCCAACACCCTTCTAAAAGCCCAGTCAACGCCAACAGATTTTGGTGTTTGTTTTTTTTTTTGTTGTTGTTGTTGTTTTCACAGCTTTTTACTTCTCCTGTACACCAAGGACCACTGACAGTCTGAAATGTGCCAACTTACAAGCAGTCTAGGTAACTGAAAAACATTACCACAAGAATATCCTATTACACCAAAAGATCTCTATTTTGATCTTTTCTTCTTTTTTTCTGTCTGCCCACATCAGAAACTTCAAAAAAGAGTGCAGTTCTTTCTCTAAAGAGCAATATCTTCATATACTGCAAGCATATTAGCTGTAAATAGTATTTGATACTATCTCAATTTCTCTTTTGTAGGTATGTAAGGTGGTATAATGCTATCAAAGTGTCTATAAAAGTGATTATTGATGTAGCTACAAAGAGGAAAGCACACTATTAAATTTTGTGTAGCTCCATAGCTGTTCAGAAAAATAAATGAGACTTTCCTGGAATACAAACAACCTACACAATGAAATATTTAACTGTAGTGAAGGATATCTATACAGGAAAAAAATCCCACAGACTCTGGCAAAGACAATTACTTGGCAAATCTCTTAAATCCAAAAAAGCACAAATGCCATAAAACATAATTCTTTTGAGTCAGATAAGCCATTAACCAGACAAAAACCCAAACCATAAAACAGATGAGAACTGAGACTCGCCTCCTTTATGGGTTTACAAGCCGTTATAAAGCCTTGAAATTGTTGTGCAGGCTCGTGAGAAGTGGACACAGCCTGTCAGATCCTCACAATGAACACCAGCCATAATTATGGACTCCTGGCACCAAAACTTCCAATTTGTTTTCATGCAGGTATCAAAAGCTTACCTCTAGAGAGATATGTGAGCATTTACTTCTGCCTACATGCTCAGAAGACTACAGCCATTACAAGAAGCTGAAGAAGCTCTTATTTGGCCACTAATACAGTGTATTAGCAGTGTGACAGTGCCTGTGTCAATCAGACTTCACAAGACATAGGCTTGGGAGGAAGTACATGCATGTGTGCTAAAATATTGTCAAGCTCTTGCTCTGCAGACAGGCAGAGGGAAGGTGCAGTTTTCTGTGTATGAATGTGCAGCCACAGACAGAAGAAGATATCAAGAATGTGGTGTAGAAAGATATCTCAAGTCACACTTCAGACTTAGAAGAGAGGCTTTATGGATTTGTCTAGGACAATTCAACTTCCTTGCAGAACTAGAATACACTACTGCGAAGAGGGCAAAGGAGGAAAGAGTCTGGAGTGTAACTGTAGATGGCAGATGGAGAGACAGCAACAAATCCCTCCTGTCTGCTCCCTGGATGATGTCTAACCCCCCCCCAGCAGACTTGGCTACAAAGTTCCTTTACAATATGGAGTGTTCTTGCATTGTGTCTAAGCTGCTATAAGTGCTGACCACCACAGAATTACAGACTATTCTGACCTGGAAGGGACCCACAAGGATCAAGTCTAAATAGATCACTGTTACTGGAGAAATTGGCTCACATGGGCCAGGGACTCTTGGGAAATACAGTGTTCTCTTTTCTGAAAGAATAACACAGTGTTTAACAACAACTGCATTTCAGCTGTAATGATGGTAGAGTCATCAATAACTCGTTTTGCTTACTGATGCTCAAAGTTCATATGGAACGGGTATTCTCAGAAAACAAGCTTTAGCTGATGTGGATAAGTGCGGTCATTTTGAAGTTGATAAGAGCTGGGCCAATGAGGCAGCAGAAAATGATAGCAAAATGACAATAATAAAATGTCATTATAGATAAAATTTAGCATTATTCTTATTATTTTTAAAGACAGAAAATCAGAACAAAGTGGGCCCACGGTTTGTGTTTCTTGAAATTAAAAGTGTTGCAATAAAGATTGATTGGACATTGAGAAGCATTTCTTTTGCAAAGGGGTGGTCAAACACTGGAACAGGCTTCCTAAAGAGGTAATCAATGCCACAAACCTGTCAATGTTTAAGGGTCATTTGGACAATGTCTTTATCGACATGCCTTAATCCCCTCTCCTCTCCTCTCCTCCTCCTCTCCTCTCCTCCTCCTCTCCTCTCCTCTCCTCTCCTCTCCTCTCCCTCTCCCCTCCCCTCCCCTCCCTTTCAATTTGAAAGTAACTTGATGTTCAAAAGATATTTTTCTCTCCGATATCTATCACATATTTTGCAAAGTAAAACATATTTTTTTTATTAAAAATTTCACTCTGCTAGTATACTGGTGCAAAATACACTTGAAATTCTTAGGAATTCCAGGCCTCAGTATAGAGATATTTATTGTAGTTAGATACTTTGACTTAGTTAAGAAATTTTGGATTCCTGTGGCAGCACGTCTAAAACCTCTCAAAAAATTTTACAGAAATAATTCTTTGTTTCTTTATTAAGGGTTTGTCAGTAGAATGTGCCTTTGTAGCAGAATAATCCAAAACCGATACTTAAGGAAAATCCTTAATTTCTTAATTTATCAGTTTATAGCAATTTACTTAAGTGTTTGTTTTCCATCATTTACAGCAATCATAGGTATTAGGTATTAATGTAATTTCTTAACGTTAAAACTGTCACTTCAGAAACCAGGTTGATAATGGTTTTTTTATTTGGCTCCTGGGAATTATTAAGGGAATGAGTTTGCTTGCAAGATTTCCCACTCTGAAGAAACAAATTCATTTCTAGTACGGAAAAGTGATATCTTTAAAATGAAGGGAAAATACAGTTAAAAATCAGACATGTTTGATATCCTAGCAATTCTCCATTATATAAGAGAGACATCGCAGGGAAAAAAAAATGTTCTGTTTTTTTTTTTTTTTTGGTTGGTTGGTTTTGGTGTTTTTTGGGGGGTATTTTTGTTTGTTTTGGTTTTTTTTGTGGGTTTGTTTGTTTGTTTGTTTTTAATTAGAGACATTTTATCAAACTAAGCAAACTCTGTTTGCTCTTACTTTTCATATCAGAAGTGAACTTGTGAAGGACTAGTTCTTCTAGGAGACTGAAAATTCATAACTCACTGTCTAAGCATTGATGCAGAGGTTGAGACTGAAATTATAACTGTTCCTGAAGACAGATCGACATTCAGGGCCAACTTTACACCATCTCTTACAATTGATGGGAAAATTTAACTGGATGGGCTCAGCTGGACAACTTGAAAAATTATTTCATATCCTGAGCTCAAATGATTAATAAATATTTGATTCTTAGCAATAAATCACAGGCTTATCAGGCAAAAATGAACAGCCATTTTTGTGATCTAACACTGCATCAATAAAGAATTATATATATATATATATATATATATATATATATATATATAAGAAAACGTGAGCACAAAAGGATGCGAATGTTGCACATGTCACTGAAGCCTTGAAGTGATAGGATAGAGCCATCTGACTTACCATGTTCCTGAGATGTATCTTAAAAATATTAAAACATATATCCTGCTTCTTCATGAAACATGATGCATGCCTTGACCTAATGTTGGACTTATAAGAATAGCAGGGAAAAAGTCTTGATCCTTCAGTACAAAATTCACATTCTGATAATCAGATGTTAACATCTGCATGAAGTTCCATATTTGCTTTTGTAAAAGGAATTTTAATTTCATGAGATTACAGGAATTTTTAAGATTATGGGGACATCTGGAAATCTTTATTTATCTAATAATTAATGAAGGTGCTTTTGATTATTGATTTGCTATGGCTGCCTTTGCCTCTGAATAATGGGCAAATGATAATTTTAACATGTAAAGAACACGAGACTGAATTCAGAGGTCCTGTAAAGGTTTCACAGTTTTCATTAGGCTGGATAAAGTAACTCTCCCTTACAAGTGTATTGTACAAGTGTATTTGTAGACCTGAAACAAATATTATTATCATAAAATTACTGCTTTCTCCTTTCTGCAAGTCCTTCATATTTCTGTTATAGCATCTACAAAAATAAAAATGCAGTCCTCTAGAACAAAGAGCACTTTCATCAAAGGGAGGCAGAGCATGGCTCTGCCCTGGGGAAAGACAACAACCTGTGTGCAGTATGTTGCAACCTTGAGTAAAGTAAACCCATTTGAGCAAGATCGCAGGTAGTGAGTCGAATTTTATTTTCCTCCTCTGTCCTTTTTGCAGCAGACTAACAGATAACCCCACTCAGCCACCCTGGGTTTTCTGTCTGTGGTCAGTGATCTGCTTGTGTTGTGTTCTATTGTGTGCCACCCCTATATTTTGTGCCACATAGTGCCTGTGGTAGACCATTGCACATCTTGTCTGCACCCTGAAGCAGCCCTGAGTGCAGTCATGGAAAGTCCTCCTGGAGACCCTTCCTACAGCAGGCAGGTTGCCCACAGCTTTGCCCTGCCACCAGGGTGGAAATTTAGGGATGCTCAGTAACAGGAAGCCACAGCTGGATTAATTAACTAAAGAAAATAAAGCTTCAGGTAAAGTTATGAGTTTGTGGTGTGTATACACATGCATGTGAGGGCACTGCACCTTCCAAATAGCTTTGGTTTGTCCCCTATCATCCTTTGTGTTTTGCTGAGGGCTGATTATCCCATTTATTTGGTTTGCTGAATTTTTAATTTTTTTTTTTTACAATTTAAAGTGTTTACATCAGCTTTGGCCAGATGAATTTAAGACTAAGAGCTATGCTGATAGGCTTCAAAAGACTGTAAAATACCCTGAAATGAGAGCCTTCTGTTTGGAATTTGAGTTTCTATCACAGTAAACACTTCCAGATTCCTTGCCTCTTACATAACTTGGTAAACCCTGTCATCTGTTTTCTGATAGCATCTACTTGTAAGGCTGGAATGAGCAGTGCAAACATTCCTGAAATCTCTCCTTTTTGTCATACCAGTGGGTTGGCAAGCAATCACAAAAGCATACCTGAGAAAGGATACACTGCTTTGAGTGTTTACAACATATCACTGCAGCAGCAAGAAATGGACTGCACCAGTTGAGATGGAGAGAAAATAGGTTAAGGAAAGATCTTTTTTTTTTTTTTAATTCATTTTTAATGTTTTAAATTTTTATAAACTTTGTCCTCTTTAAATAAACTTGTGCAAACCTCCTCATCATACTTTGCTTAGAATTGTTTCTAAAGTTTTCTCTGCTATGGCACTTAAGATCATCTAGAAATTGTGATTTATATATTTAAAGTCTCTAGCATCTCTGGAAAATGTGGATATGCAACAGCTGAATATGAAAGCTTATTCATGAATACCCTGAAAGCACACAGGTGTTAGTGCAGCACTTCTGAGAAAGGCAGCTCTAGTTAATCAACTTACCTCAGTAAGGAATTGATTTTTGTTTTCTAGAAATGCTTGCCTTTCTATTGAAATGAAAATAACAAAAATAAAACACAGAAGCAAACAAGAAAACAGACCCTCCCTCCAAACTGATTCAGTTACGAACAGACTATTTTCACCTGTATCACTATTTCCCAGCTTTCAGCTTTTCTTTGCAAGTTACAGCCTTGATTAAAACGAGGGTTTCATTGGAGATAAATTTCAGAGAAAAACTTTCAGGTAGTTTTGCTTGAGACCATAATGAAATATTTTTTTAAAAAGTATTACACAAATATGAAGTGAGTATAGTTTGTATATGGTTGTCGCACACATATAATGGCAGGGACTTTATCTGAGCTCACTGTCCACAACCAGATCACACAACACAGAGCAGGTGCACTGAACTGGTGTCCTGCTCTTGAACTGACACATATTCTGAGTATATATACACCCACCTCCTCAGGCTGGGAAGAATACACTTTAAGTCCTACTCTTATGCAGTGAAAAAGAGAATATCATAATTAAAATAAAGAAAGAATGAAAAGTCACAGAATCCACTTACTATTAAAGAATCTTCTTTTTTTTTTTTTCCCTCAGCATAAATCCAGCTAAATAACAACTCACCTGTGCTACTGGAGACACACTGGTACACTGTGAGCTGAGATGGCTGATTGCTGGAGGAAAGTGGAGTGATCTATGGAGGGATTCTTCAGCAATCTATAAATGAAATATTAAAACTAAATGGCATTTTACTTCTAGGGTCCCATTGCTGTCACCCTAATGGATCAGTAATTTTCCCATATTCTTGTAAAATCATTGTTACTATTTCATTTTGGACACTGTCAAAGACTAAAAGAGAAGCATAATATGTAATTTGTAAGTAAGTAACCTCATTATTTCTTACAATATTTTTCATTTTTTTAACAATATCTATCTTCAGGTCAAGACTCAAGAGTCTACAGAACTTCTCTGAAAAGTTATCATGACAAAGATAACGATGGAGGTGTTGTCTCATCATTAACTGCAAAAAACCCTCAGTTTTCTGCAGTGTAGCTTTCAGGATTCAGTGAGATCATACACGGAGAAGTACATGTATGTGACTGGACCAGAAAAATGAGAGCTTGTGGGCATCATGTCAACTTTTAAAGCCAGCTCACACAGCCAACAAGTGCGAGTGATGGAAGTGACTCAGCGTTGGACACTTGTAGGTGTTTTTATGTCTAGGCTTGAGTAAGAGCTCTGATGTAAAACTGGATCCCACATGCAACTTTTTAGGCAAGCTCTTCTATATTCACCCTCCCAAATGATAGACCAGAGGTGGATTCCTACTGAATTTCCTGGTATCTGTCAGGTCTTTGGTTGGATGGCCATGATTCTATGCCCAAAAATCTTGAAAATTCTTAGCAATCTTAAAAAATGCTTGACTTCTCTGTGTATTGCACGAGAGGCCAAATTCTTATTCTGCCTTCCTTTAACCCATTTGAATCTGATTACTAGATTGTCTGCAACTGCCTTTCTCTATTTCTTTCACTTGTACCATAACATAGAGAAGTTTTGAGGGAAAAAAAAAAGAGAGAAAAATAAAAATAGTCTTAAATAGTCTTCATTTTCTACATGAATAACACACTGTGTTGATCTGTGTGCAGTGGTGGTGTGGTAAGAAAATTCACAGAATCCCACTGTTGGATACTTTACCTCTTCATTGAGTGTTTTGATATTGTGCCACTGTAAAACAATGTAGAGTTTACAAGAATACTAGTAATTTATAGAATTGCTGAAGAGGGGCTTTTATTTCATTTTTTTATGTTACATAGGTGATTTTTTTTATCTGCTTTTCTGCCTGTGTGGTTTTTTTTGAAGTTTGATTCTGAGAGTGAATGAAAGACATCACAATTTGTATTGGCATAAGCTAAGGACAGAATTTGTTCCTGAAGGGTTTATGAGGCTTGTTATGAAAATAGAAATTATCTGAAGTGTAAATCCTTTCAGCAGGAAGAAACAATATAAGCATGATGTGTGATGACAGTTTTGTATCAGTTATGAAACCATCCTTCAGCATATATAGGTATACTTTAGCACTTGCTAGGTCATTTTTTTTCACTACTGCACTAATTAGAAAATATTTCCTAAGGGAGAATAGACAAAAAAACAACCAGACAAAGCTACAACACAAGCATATAGGAAAAGAGATTAAAATTGGTAAAGTGCCAAAACCAGACTCAAGTCAAAGATGAATTCACTGTCCTCTCTAATGTTGTTACTATTTTTAAGTTTTTCACTGGGCAATTTCATAAAAAGAACGTTTTTCCCCTGCTCATTTCAAGTTGTTTGTGTGTTTTCCTCCCAGTACTGGTACTTGATGGCAGTAAATATTAAAAACTGAGTTTAGAAAGGACAGAATTAAGCTATTGGTCACCACATAGCTGGAAATAAAGGAAATGCAGAAGACTACCAGAAATAGACTACCCAAAATATATGACAGACTAAAAGTTGACAAAACTTCCTTCCACTATGTCTTGTAAAAATACAGCAATAGGAAAAGTAACTCTCCAGGTGACAGCTGAGCTAGGAGGCCCAGGAGCAGAGATGTTTTTTCTCCCAACCTGCCTTTACAGACATTTGGGATGCTCTTCTGTATGAACCCTAAAGGAAAAATTTGCTAGATTAGAGTTATACATAACTGAAACCAAACTGAGCACATTTGAGGTAAAGAGATCTGCATGTTTTGCCAAAGGAAGAGAGAGGATGGCTAAGGACATCTTCCAGCTACATGGAGGGAGCAGATCTGAGAGTCCAGCTACAGGCAGGCCAGAGCCCCAAGAATGTTCCTGGTGTCCCAGTGTCTCCTTCTCCGAGGTGATTAGTGTCTCAATGCAATTTCAGCTTGTGTCTCAACCACTTTTTTTCTTCTTTGTCCCTTTATTCATCCTTTCCCACAAAGAGTGTGTAAAAAGAGAATTTTATTCCTTCTCCTGTCAAAGATGAATCTGACACTGGTGAAGGGACATGCAATGGTTAGAGCATATATGAGAGATTGTACAACTTATTCCCAACCTAGACCAGCTTTCAGGAGTGATTCCAGTTGACCACACTTTGAGGGCTCACACCAGCACTATATTTGGAAGAAGAATCTTTATGTCTGAAAATTCTGACCATTCAGCATTTTCAGGACACAGACCACTCCACTTTGACTTTCTTGGAAGCTTTTTGCTTTCCTTTTAATTTGAATTCCATGACAGATGAAAATATTCCAGTGCAATTTTCCTCCTAGAAGGTTTTGATTACTTTCAAGAAATGTCTTCCATTTTCCTGGAGCTGCTCAGTGTGACACAGCACACACTCAGTTTTGCTCCTAGTGATGTTTGCTGAGTGTACAGATAACAGGTCTTGGCAGCAGAAACATTCAAAAGAAAGGAGTCAACTCACTGGAGGATTTTAAAGACTTATTAATTTGAAATTACTAAGAATGACCAGGATCCTATCTTTATTTTACTATGAGACTGGTATAATCCTCTAAAGATTGACATGAAACAACCAGGTTCTGTGAAAATTATTTGGTGCTCATATGTGCTTTGTTTTTTGAACTTCTGGGCCACAGTATCACATGGACATTTTTTGATCATTCATGTTACCTGAGTCTCTGGCATTATATTGACAGGCTCCATAAATAGAACTGTAAGAGTTGGACTGAGTGCAGTTAAGATAAATTTAGGTTTCAGGTTATACCCCTGCAAAGGACTTCTAAAGAATTAAAAATTTCTCTCTCTTGAAAATGACATTTTCTTCACTTTAATTTATTCCCCGTTCCAGCCTTTTTACTTTTGACTTCTTGTATTGATCAAGTTTTAGCTATTTCATGGGAAGTCCTCTTTTCAACCTTCCTTGTGTTAAAAGCTTTCTTTCCTTCTTGGATTACAGTATAATTCTGCTTTAGTGAGATCTTACTTCACTGGTGAACCTTGAATCCTTTTATATGTTTTCAGGTAATCCAGTCTGCCATTTTTGATCTAATCTTTGCACATGTTTTTATCAACTTTTCATGTTTTTAACCAGCTGTGGAGGGGTAGATGCAGAAGCAGATAGTATATAATGGGCTTTGGTTTGATAAACAGTTATCTTAACCTTGCTTTTACAGGTTGCCCTTTTATAAAATGCAGGCACAAGAAAATGAGTGACTGCATTGCCCGATGTACTGCTCAGGAAGCCCATTTCCAGAAAACTAAATATCAGATATGGCTGTTATTGCAGCACTCTGATATATAGAAAGAGATACATCACTCATTTCTGTTGAAATTAAAAATATAGCAAAGACCTTCTGTCCACATAAATTATCATAAATAAATATTTTTACAAGATTAAGAGCAAGCTCATATTTTTCCTATCTTTAGGTCGCTCTTCACATTCCACTCCTTAATTTGGTGTATTTGGTGACCTTTTCTGTAGTACCTCCTCAGTTTTCAGGTTGAAATAGTAAAATGCTTGGTTTAGATTTATATTTAAGTAATCTGTACTGAAGGAGATTGTTTTAACAAGGTTACACTGATCTCAGTAACACTGATAAAAATCTAGTATGAAGCCATTCATTCAGTATCTCTTCATCTTTTTTCTTCTCTTTTTAATAAAAGAAATAACCAGTCCTTACAAGACATCTTAGAAAACAAAAAAGGTGACAAAAATCTGTAGCTTGTTACCTGAGCACAACGTATGTTTTTCTGAAACTACAAGGCAAATGAAATGCTTGTAATAAAATTTTTGACACTCCTGCCAAGAGTCATGCTTTCTGTTGATTACTGAAGTGCATGGCACTGTTTGTCAAATGTAGCTATTATTTCTCAGAAATTCTGTGTTTTAGCCACAAAAAAACATGATTCCTGAAAGATGGTTATATCTGTTTGTATTTGCAGTCATTTATCCTGTTTGTTTGATAAAAAGGCAAGATCCTGAAGACTTCATGATGACGTTGAATTATTTCTTCTCTAACTGTCCAATTAGAGTCATGATGCTACAGAGGGAGATACTAGTGCCATATGTAATGCAAGATGCTGAAGACACCCAGCTTTGTCTCCATCTCATGAAGAACAGATAAAACAGTCAGTGATTCTAATGTCTAATGGATGTGGAAATTTAGCTGACAAGTAGCTCTTTCACATAAAAACTCATGAAGTGAGATACAATAGAAACATGATCCTTCTGCACCATCAAGCAAAGCCACTGATAAATGTGTGCACTGCATTTTCTCTTCCCTCCAAAAAGTGTTGTGTTAAATCCAGTTGGATTTCCTTGCCTCAGAGTGAAAGGCTTTGTTTGGCTTTAGTTACAGTGAGTTAGAAACTCTTCATTTGAATTTTAAAAGGTATTTGTGAATATTTTTAAGTAAGTTTGCTCACATGGTGAAGTTTTTCATCTTATATATTTCTTATGCATGTATATTTTATTTTATAGTTTATAGTGGTGCTTATATTTTATTAGTTTCAAAGTACTTTTATTTTTTCATCCTTATCTTTTTGAATGCTATTATTTTGCAATTCTTTTGTTTTCTCTGCAATGATGTATGTTTGTGTTATTTTTAACTCAGCCTCTTATATTCCCCCCCACTTTTTTTTTTTTTTTTTTATATCCACTTAAAATATTAAATGAGGTGAGTTTTGAATGAATGGAATTTTACAAGTAATCACCTTTGGATCTTTTGAGTGTCTTTTCCATCAGTCTTGTGCATTAGCTTTCCTAATGTAAGGTCATTCCACAATATTCATGCACATAATCTTTTTTTTTTCCTCTATTTTATTTTCCATATTACGTCATACAAAATGTTATACTGTGGTCCAGGTAGATGAAATGGGAATGTTTATAGATATGATTTTCTTTAAAAACTCAATTATCTTAATAAAGAGAGTTATAACATTAGTCTGTGAAGGTCATTCTTGGATAAACAGGTTTTGTTTTATTCATATTCTATTGCATAATGCTGAAATTTATATTCTGTTCCCACTGTGTCATGGAGGGAGATGAAAGTGGACATTATGCTAAATGAAAAAAAACAAGAGGACTACTCCCTTAGTCTTCTAAAAGATGGTTTGAGGAAGAGACAGAATCCAGGAATAAGAATTAAACTTATGAAGTTCCAAGACTGAAATCAATATTAAAATGTATTGAAAGTCTCCATTTTTCCTTAACTGGTCAAACAACTCTATTTTATTTATTGATTTACATGTGAGAAATTGGATAGAGAGGAAGGAAAAAGGCAGGAAAAGTTAGCAGTGATAGTAAATTTGGACTAATAATGGGAAACGAAGTTTGCAAAAACAGAAATGGAAGAACTTAGATGTAAACTTGAGGGAATAAATTTTGAATCTTCATATAATTTTGCAAGCACAAATCTATGCAACTGAAATGACGTTAGTAAATAGAATAAATAGATCCACATAATGAGCAGTAACATCATAAGCTTTGAAACAGTTTACTTTAGGATGCTTGTCATTCTTTGAATTTCCTTCTGTTAAAGAGGGATCACGAAGAGGGACAAACCAAATGAGACAGTGCCCTCTGAAAGTCTATTTAGAACCAATTACTGATCTCTCTAGTGAGGCTTTTATAGGTTTTGCAGCAGCTTTTGTGTAACACCTGCATCTACCACCTCTACATGACCTCAGCCTTTGGCACAGAGGAACTGGGCAGCACAGTGCAATGCTTGCTTGAAGGTTTTTAGAATTAACAGAGCCCTTAGCACTTATGAAGACAAGAGAAGGATGCTTTCCTTTGATGAGCTAAAGGCCTTGTATGGTACCTTATGTGGACCATCTGTATTGGGATGCAGCTTGTTTTGCACATACAAATGGGACTTCCAAGAACTGAAGCTACAAATAATTTAGATATTTTACCCTTGATTCTCATTTTTCTGTCCAAATGAATTTGATTTATACTCATAAAATAAACTTTAAAAATATTTCAGTGTATCTGTCTTAAAATTAGCTTAATGTTAGTCACAAAACCTTTTGGAATAATGTTTGGAAATAACAGTACCTGTAATGCACTATTTACAGTATCCCTTGGAGCCACTATTGTGTAAAACATAATTAAAGACTTTCTAAAATGCACAGTACAGTCTAGGTCAGGTAAATACATAATCAGAGAGTTATTAATGGAGTTGCAATTAATTAATATGCCTCCATTGGAGCCATTAAAGCTGATTAATGTTATGGCACACAAAGAGAATTTGTAGCTAACAAATCAATGACCCAGTAGACCGTATTGTCTCCTTTGGAGCCATTACACTGTACCATATCAAAGCCTCATTAGAGAATTTTTAATTTACTGATCCCCATCCCCAGTAGTCATTAGCTGTCCCAGGCTGATGATGCATGTGTATAGAAGAAATGTGAGATAGTGCCCCATCAGGAGATAGATCTCCTCCCAGTTACACTGCTGTAAATCAAGGCTAACACCATCGGAACCAATGAATATACATACTTTGGGAGAAGGGGAAACCGAAAACAAAACAAATACTCCAAAAGGAGAGTCAAACCAGTTAAGAGTTTTCAAACTTCATTTATTTTGCTTATTCAGTAACTCATTTCTAGCAGACTAACAGAAAGGTTTGATTTTCTGTTTCACCCTAGAAAGGGAATCCACTCTGAACTTATAAATATGTTATATTGAGGCAGGGAAAGACAACAAATCATGTATTTTCATGCTTTATATATTTGTATTTCATCTGAGGTTTAGCTTGGCATCTGAATTTTCAGTCTTCAGTTGTAGCATCCCTGGCATGCCTTTGACTTGAGACTGTTGGAACATATTCCTAGCCCTTGCTCTTTTCTAGGCAGAGATTTTGCCTGAAAATTCACTAGCTATTTCTTACTGAGGATAACTTTTTCTCTGGTTTTCTTTAACTTCAGTGGAGTTACACCTGTGACAATTTCATATGAAATGGTTTAATACAGAATAAATGTTCATAACTGCAGTAACCAAGAGTCCTTTGAGGACAGTGCAGAACAAATATTGCAGTCTTTTACAAAGGCTGGGCCCAGGTCTTTGTCTATCTAAAATCAGAAACACACTTGCTGTGGAAGGTCACTGTGCCATCCTGAGAGTGCAGGAGCAGAATGGCTCTGGATATAGGATTTGCCGGTAGACACTTTCTTTGTAGGTTTTGTTACACTGCAATCCTCTTCAGTTTGCCTAAGATTTATGGACCAGATTCTTGTTTTCTTTTCCTTTTAGAAGCTAGGATTATTATCTGATAGCCTTGCTCAGAAATGTAGATAAGGGTTCCTTTCATTTACTTTTGATGTATTGTAGACGGTATGTATATTCTGTTTTACACTTTTATTTTTACAATAGACAGATCTTAGAGCATTGCTAAAGAAGCAGAGGATTTACTACATATTGTACAGCTTTTGTTACCTACCTCAGACTTTCTTTAGTCATGGGTTTTACAAGAACTTTGATTGATGTAGAATAAAGGCATTGCAATATTACTTTAGATTAGGAAAACTAAATCCACCTTTTGCAATAGTTCAAAGTTAAAAGGAAACAGCATCTCCATCTCCACTGCTTTCCTCTTCTTCTTTTAAACAGAAAAAGAGTGCCAATGATATTGAGCCAGTTATTTTAGAGATCATTCCCTTAATTGTCAAGGAGTGAGAGTGTTTATGCAAATGTATATGTCAAACGTATTTAAGAACCACAGAACTCAAATTATTTGAGAAACAGGTTTTCTAACAGGTCCTATCAGTTATATTGTGCTCCTGCTACTGAATCTAATTCTTTGCTCCATTTAAATATATTTATCCCGACTATCCTCAGCTGAGCAGTGGATTATGCCTGATGAGAAAAATTCACAGTACATAAATTCTTCAGAAGAAGTTAGCCAAAAGCTTGTGGTACAGCCAAAATTTATCCATAGTTTGTTATGCTGGTGAAATAAATCTATGTATCTGACAACAATATTCTTTCGGTTCTTCACTTTTTAAAAAATGTAAAATAGTCAAGACCATTGGTATTAGGAGGGATTATTTTTTGCTTTAGGTAAGGTTTTATAAAATATTTTAGATGTGTTATTGCTAAATTTGGCAGAATCTCTAGTGTCAGGGAAATTTACATTTTTCTCAACTTGTTCTTCTCTCTCACCAGATTCACAACACTTTTCTTAACCTTAGTGGAACTGAGACAAGAAATTTAATATTTTTTTCCTTCTATTTTCTAAATGTACAAAACATCATAATTTTGATTTTAAACTCCCTGTTATGCCCTCCCTCCCACCTTTTTTTTTTCTTTTTCTATTGCTTTGGCTCAAATTGTGAAGTAGTTTCCGAGTGTATGAACAGTATTCCTTTTGCATTAAAAAGAACTGGAATCTGTGTTCCAGGACTGTACTAAATGGACTCTAGACACTCACAAAAAAATTATTCAGTCCATAGGACCAGATGAGAATTAATCCAAACTTAACAAACCTGAAATGTCAACAATCTTTTTAATGGTCCTCAGCACAAACTGGTTTGCTCTGCATATCTATTCTCTTTTGGTCCATGTTACTTACTGACATTAAAAAAAAAATTGTGGCTTTTTTTCTTTCTCTGTCTCTAGACTGTCAGCTGTTTTGGACAGCTATTTTTCTATGCTTTGTGAAATGTGAAACGAGGGCCTGAAATTATCTGATGTAAATTAAAATAACTGTAAAGGGAGAAAGATGGCAATAATAACGAAGAGAAGAAAAACTAGTAGATAATTAAAAATAATAAAAATGCTATTAAACGTGGAGGCTTGATTAGCTTAGGGGCAGGATTAGAATGAACAGCACAAAATGTACCCTTGATGCTTCATCCACAGGTCTTACAAAAGTTTTTACAGGAGAGGAGGGGGTTGGGGAGCATCACTTATAAGAATTGGAAGTGTCTGTCTATTTTAGCACAGGAGTCTTCCCATTTAACAATACAACCCAGCTGGGTGCCGTGGCTGTCTGAATCAGCTGTAAACAGGCCAAGCTGCACTTTCTCACACAGCATGACTCTGTGACAGGCAGGCAGGTTTCTCCTGGCTGGAAGTCCCACTAGCCCTGTTTGACCCAACTAACACAATTTCCACAACCCTCAGGTGCACACATCACTCAAGGAACAATCATCCAACCTATCCAAATAAAAATATGTAAACAAACCATTATTCTTGATATTAAAGCTCTCTCCGGTATTGACCAACAGCAGCTGTGTCACCTCCATGTCACCAAACTGTTCCCTCCTGATGAATCTATAATATCAGCTATATTTTTCCCTTTAGCACACTTCATATAGCACAGCTAATAAATTCACTTCCTACAAGATGACTCATATTTTAAAAGTGTCAAAATAATTTCACAGTCATAATTATGGTACTTTGGCAATGTCAGAAAAGCACAACACATGTTTTACCCTAAATAGGAGCTGAAAGGCACTTAATTGTTGTTTTTACTAAGTCAAATTGGCCACTAGAAATTCAGGTAAACTGAAGTTAGACTTTTGTAAGGACAGCTGAACTGAAGAATCACATTAAATTAACTTTTTTTTTTTAAATTATTTTTTTAATTTTGACAGGCGTGCTTTTCATCTGGGATTTCCCTTCTTTGTGCAAATGCAACACAGCTGGAATGAAATTCCCTAAAAGGTTGGTTTAATTTTATTGGCTTGTTATTAAAACTTTATTAGTAAATAGGTTTGCATTTTCATTGAGATTCTGCTGTTAGTCTACTTCTTCTGAGCTGTGTCAAAGGATGATGAAAAAGGCAGCAGGTGACTTGACCCCGGTAACACACAGCAGAGGCTTTACTGGCCTCCAGCTCTTTGCTGTTTCCATTAACCTCAAGATGATTCTGATCCCCCCACCCCCAGTGAACCTTTGAAATCCTCTCTGTGATTTAACACCAAGGACGAATAAAAATAAAGTGGTTTACTGTGTGCTCACAAACAGTGAACATACTGTATGAGCAGCTGAAGTATGCTGGTTATTTACTAGAACTGAAGCAGAAATGCTGCAAATTCTTTCTGTTCCATCCAGCAATATGATTAACTTTATGAAAAATATGTGTTTCTTTTCTTACCTCTGCTTCATGGTTCAGAACAGCATAGGAGTGCTGGAAACAATAAGAAAAATTCCTATAATTTAACTTTTGACAAGTTATGTTTGCTTTAGAGTCATTGATGTGTTTAGCCTAAACCTTCGTCTGCTAAAGATAAAGATAACTAGATTTACATAAGATGGGAACTAGAAGTATGAGAACTTGGTTTTGGTTACAAACTTACACACATACAGATACAGCTCCACTTGCAAACTAGTTTTTTTCCATTTTCTTTTAACATGATTTTTTTCTCTCCTCCAAATGTACTTTCAGCAAAGTCCACAAAAGAAATGTAGAGCATAAGATGGAAAACATAATACATTATTAATAAAACTTGAAAGCAATAGCTTAAATGATAATCTTTATGTAAACTGTAAATCCCTCCAATATGTTCTGTGAGTTATGTAAGCACCCTGAGACAGACAGAAGATACAAATTAGAGAGAAGTAGGGAGAGAAAAATCAGCAAAAACCATTATGAATTCATAATCTATTCCATTGTTCCTTCTAAGGTTTTTTTTCTGCAAGGCAGAAATTATATTCTCAGCAAAAACAGCAAAGAGAGCACAGAACACTTGAAATTCTCATTTATGTCATAGTAATGCAAATCAAGAAGATTTTTATGAAGCTCCATAGAATATCACTGTTGGGAGGGAAGTAAAAAGGAAACTCCAAAACTCAGCTCTTGAACTTAGTTGCAACAGCACAGACCAGCTACTTGCAAATACCCTGAAGGGAACATACATCTGAATCTTTTAGTCCACTTACTAAAACAGTGATAGAAAATTAGTTCTATAAATAGAACAAAATGGGAGGGATGCTGCAGGGCAGTATGTAATGTGTCATTCTCCCCTTTCTTCCTTCAGCAGAACCTCTCAATATTTATCATACTTATCTGACAAAAATACTGGACTTTCTCAGGTAGTGTCACCATGTCATTATGGCACTTGTCAAAGGAGAAGTTTTTGAGCTCTAAATAAGCTTCTTAAAAAAAGGGTCAGAGTATTTAGGTTGCTCTAGTGACAGAACTCTCTTAGGTATTCAGATGTACTGAGTAAAAGGAGTAAAGCACTTCAATGTGTAACACACATGCAGTCTCAGGAACTTGTTGAAGAAACTGTGAATGACTTCCAGGAGAAAATTCTCCCATCTCTCAGACTGGTACTTCAAGACCAATGGGTTGTGCTTTGATACTGTGAATTCCCATTTAGTTCTGACAGGATTAGTTCACTTTGCATGTTGTGCTGCAGCACAAGTTTTCACTTCTAGGTTTATGAGTAGGGAAGAGAGAAGAAGTGGAGAAATTCTCTCTTCTGTCATTGAAATTCAGAGTTTTAACATTAAAACAAAACACTAAAAAAATAACAATAACAACAAAAACCAACCAACAAACAAACACTGACAAAAACAACAGCAAAAAACCACAGCAAAAAACCACCCACAATGAAATAAACTAAAACCCCAGCACAGGCCATCCAAAACTAAAATAAACCAGGAAGATTTATTTCCTCTATAAAAAACCTGAATATAATAGTTTGAACCAAGAATAAAAATGTTATACAACTACTTACTTTTCTTTTTGAATCTTTTATTTCTGTAATACAACACCAGAACCCCAACTCAAACACCTGGGCAAACACTACTTAACCCCTTTGCACCAGGCCAGTGTTTCCCAATTAAGTGCAATGTTTGCTAATGCTTTTCCAATTAAGCAGTGGTGCTACTTTGTGCTGTTACAGTCCATTGGAACATCTGTGGAGATATCCATTAACACAGTCTAAACATTTTATCTATCTTGATTAAAAGAAAAATACTGTAGTAAAATGGTCAACAGGTAATAGATTCATCTAAAAATTTACTTGCCACTTTTTAATCACTTCATTACAATTGTTCCTTTCAACATAAATTAAGAGTGCCCCATATTGCAGTGGTGATGTATTGCAATCACATCTTTATTCACACTTTTAGCAAAACGTATTGTCTGTGTGCAGGTCTACTCTACAAGTCAGTGGCCACTAAACCTTTTCTGGGTGACAGAGACGTGGAGGGATAAGGGAGAGAATGAGCAGCAAATTCCTGTGTACCCATCCTAAAGCTGTCAAGTGTCAACAGCACTGCTCTTGCTGGCAGGAGGAGAGAGATCACTGCAGTCTGAGTGGGGAGCCAGGTCACCCTCCATGGGGAGCCACTTGTGGAAAGTGCAACTCACAAAATCAGATCTGGTTTCATGAGTCCTTTTCCCCTTGTAGAGCATGCCTAACACCTGTTAAAGGCTTCTTAATGCGCACAAAACTCCACCCTTTATTCCCCAACCCATATGGTAACTAGCAGTTCTGTCATGAAATGCTTTCCTGTCTTTTTAGAATTTCTGAAACTTTGAAAAATGTTTCCTTCTTGCAATAGGAACATCAACATGTTTTATAAGTCTAGGCATTTTTTTTTCCTTAAAAAGAACATCAGAAAAGCATGGAATTTTCGCTTTAAAAATTGCAAAATGTAACATTAGAAAATTAGAGCATTAGAAACCATTGTTGCTGCTGCTGTTTTTCTTCAAATAAAATATAAATTGAAACAGAACCTTTTACAAATCCAGATTAGGCGTTAAGGCACACTGTTTTTTGCAGTCAGTGGACAGAACAGCACCTTAAGTAAAGCATTCATCCCAGTCTATACACTTGGGATACTCTGCTTTTTGAAATGTCTATTTCTGCTTCCACTGTCTGTAACCAGAACTTTGTTGACTAGCTTGGATTGAAAAAAAAAATAATCTTCTGAAGGTTGAGAAAATTAATTAAACTAAGAAAATTAATTCTGTATTTGTCTTTCATTAATGGCAAAGTTCCCCTAAAGAGTTTTTTTTTTTTTTTTTTTAGTCTCTAATTTGGGCTAAAAGCCCCATAGGTAGTTCTAAAGAGCAAGCAAAAGAATTGTACTCACTCTAAAATTAGGTGTCTGAGAAAAAAGACCTGTTCTATCAGAAAATATCTAAGCTCAAATTTGCCTGGTAACATTTTGGAGGTTCCCTGCTGAGCTCTAGAAAGTCACCTGGAAGAGGAGGCTGAAGGCTTACAAACAAGGTAGGAGACAGACCAAGGTTTTCTTAATTTATTTTTATCAAGTGAAGAAGAATATTTACAGAAGCTTTATACTATAGAGGGAATCTTACTCCCTGAGCTGAGAAGCAATAAAGGGTAAACTACAAGAATTACTCTGATTCTGTATTGGCTTAAGCTTCTAGTCCTTTACGTATAAGTGAAATTGCGATGGTTTAAAATTACGTTTATAGACTATATATATGCACCCATTTTCTTATCTGTTTCACTGTTCATTTGGCTAATGGACTTTTGGGGTAAATATTTAAGCTAAAACTGAGAAAATGAGCACTAATCCAGGATGCAAACTGGGGTGGTAGTTGAAGAATAGAACTAAGGTTCCTGAAATCTCAGAAAGTTCAGACAGTCCTGATCAATCTGAGCAGTCACATCTTTGGAAAAGCCCTGAGTCACAATACAGGCTATACAAAAGAACTTGACTAATTAATTCTACCTTTAAAACCCCCTCGTTATTACTATCCAATATGTGGGAAAATGATAGAAAAACCAAATAACAGTGAGAAGAGCACAAGGTGACGTTTGTAAAGATACGATAGCCACGACATTAATCTGAACGAGTACAATATTGTTTGCAAATAGCTCCTATGTTATTTTGCAGTAAGTCTCTGTCTGGTGTTTCAATAATTTATGCTCCAAATACACCATGCAGAAAGACAACAATCCAATCTGACCGTGCCACAGAAGAACAACATTTTATAGTCTCAGGATTAACATCTTTGCCATAAAACAACACTGTCATGCCTTTTGTTTTGGTTTTGTTTTGTTTGGTTTTGTTTATTTGTTTGGTTGGTTTTGTTTTGTCCTTGATGAATCAAATTCGGGTCAAAATATCATTGAAATGCAAACCTCTAGTACTATATGATACGGTTGAGATATGTTTATGATAATTCTTTTGAAAAGAAAGATACTCATCAAAAGCTTTGGGAATCCTTGCAATACATCTGGGATCAAACTTATCTTAATCTGGTGCCGTTGCCTTTTTCTACATGGTTTGTGCTGAAGCCAACTGAACTGTCTGTTTATGCTTCCAAAACCAGCTGATGATTGACTGTAAATAAAATACTATAAACTACAGTTTACAGCACAACTATGTGTAAATAAAGGGCCTAAACTATGGAATTTTTGGCAAAATTGCATTTCCTGTCTCTATTTGTTTCGTTAATGATTAAAAGCTTCTTTACCATCTTCTTGTTAGCTTGCCACATAACTATTCATTATCCTGTTTCTGAACTGCTGAATAAAGGCAAGATTTTAAAAAATTGCCAAAGGTACAAGATAAAAAATTACAAATTTGATGGGTTTTAGATATCTATGTGTGACTGGCATTCTTAATTTACAGGAACTATTTGTAGCTACTTGTTATAACATTTATTACAATTGAGATATTGAAGAGACTTTTTTTGATCTTTCAACTTATTCTTTAATAAGAATTTATTCAGAACTGATGACTTCTAGAAAGACTAGTCCAGTAAATTTTGGTACTTCTTTCTCATTGTTTGTGACATAAACCAAGGATCTCAGCAATTCCTGTTCTGTAGGGTAGTGAAAAATAGTACAAAACTCTACAGACTAAGTTAAATACCCACTATTTTGCATAAGGTACTAATAAGCAGTTTGGATCAATCTGTCACATTCTGGTTTGCATGTATTATTATATGCACTTTAAATTTGATTTAAGCACATAGTTAAGTTCTCCTCTTGAATTTACAGCAATAAACACTGTAGGAATGAGAAAGGAAGCTACTGTAAGTCTAGTGAAGGTGGAAGTGGATTTTAAGTTACCTGAACATTATGAGAAAAAAAAAGACAAAAACTGTAAAGACCTAAAAGAGTAGCAAAAATAGTTAAAAAAACCCAAAAAACAAATTAATATAAATTCAGGATAAAATTACAAAGAGAGAACTTCTCTTAAGTAGTAGAGAGCATTTCATGCTGTTATGTTTTTTGTGAATGATCATCTGTTACATTTTATTTGCCAGAATACACCAATTATATTTCTAGAAAAAAAGTTTCTTTCATGAGATAGTTTATTATTTAACTTGAGAACTGAGATATTAAATTATCTAATCAATGTTAAAATACATAATAAGCACCCTCTAAATAGAGCTGTAATTGCCATACAATCTAAAGGACCTGTGTCTTCCACTTCTTTCTCTCAAATAAACTAAACAATGATGTCTTCCTGGACAGGATAGAATCTCCTCATAAGATTACCATGAGTTAAGGTCAATTTTTTAAGCAAGTGAACTTCCATGAAACTAGTCAGATGAGAATAAAACCAGAGGAAAACCATTCAAAGGAGGCCTCTGAAATAGAAAGGATATGGTAAAAATTATTATAGTATAAATGTGAAAGTGTAGGTTAACCATTGGCTGTATTTGCTCACTTAGGAAGTTTATATGGTGTAGTTAAAGGAAAATCATAATTTATGTTCAAGGAATGACATTGAAGAGAACAAAATTTCCTGAATATTACTATTTTATAAAAATATGATAGCTGGTAAACTATTGTTTCAGCATTTGAGTTATGACTCGTCTGTGATTTAAATTACTTATAAAATGCACCCAGGACAAACCACTGACCTTAGTTTCCTCCTGTCAAGTGTGCTTTCCTAAGCATTTTAGAATTTCCCCAAATTTTATAACTAGTAATCTCCACTCAAACTCCAGATCCTTTGTCAGTTCTGATATTTCTCAGTAATTATAAGCTCAGAGGATGTCACTACACAAATCAAAAGGGTCAGAGCTCTCTCTGACTTTTTTCACTTACTATTTTCCAGTTAAACTGTGCCAAATCATCCTTATGATATATTTGAATAATTATCTGTTACTTCTACAAAGAAGGTTTAATAGTTATTTGAACATACAAATATTTCTGCAAATCCTAATTTTCTCCTGAATTAGATTCTCACTTCATAATTCTCTCTTTGATCCTTAAACCTCAGAATTAGATATATTTCTTTACAAAGTGCAATGAGCCACTGTTTATTGAACATATTTTTACTACTATATAATCTTTTTTTTTTTTAATTTTAAGATTTTTTGTATTTTTTTTATTTTGCTTATTTTGGAAGCTTAAGTATTTTTGCATGAGTTCCCAGATAATAAGCTAAACTTTTTAAAAAATGTTTAGAATAAATGTATATAGTATAGTAATGTATATAGTTATGGACCATTGTAACTGCTGAAAATTAGTAGTTGTAAATTAAGGCTTTTAACAGCTTTGCACTTCTCGGATTCCCATCTAACGTGTTTTAGAGTGTTAAACTGTGTCGCAGTGGGTAGTAACACACAAAGAGATTCAGATCTTCAATGCTGTTTTCATTTTCAGGTTTCCTTAAAGTGTAACCCTCTGATTAGTGTAACAGCTGCTTCCTTTCCATACCATGCCTTAAAGAGATCTCACCCACCTCCAATTTACAAACAGAAAGTGTTTGCTACAGGACTGCCTTGAATAGCAACAGTGCTATTGAATACTCTCATCTTAACAACACACATTTGGAGTAGTACTTGCAAACCTGTTCTTGACTTAAGACATCATTTTCTTCTTGTTGCAGTTGTCATAATCCGCCTTGTCAGCATGCAGTACACTTCTTATTAAGCCCTGTGCATGGATATTATGGCTCAGTTTTCCCATTCAGCATCCTAAGTACAGAGTAGGAAATTACCATAATGTATCCAAGAAGAAAATTGGGTTACACAATGGATGGTTCTGTTGCTTTGTTTGTTAATGGCTTGTTTTCCACGGGCAAACTTTCTCCATTATGAAGAACCCACTTAATTCTTTTGGAAACCACAGCTACCAATCCAGACCCACTACCCTCCTGATTTTGGTAGGAAGCCACCACTTTTTGCAAAAATGTGCTACACTACTGTTCTGTCTCGTGATTTAATGATTCTCTGGATGAATGACTGCTGTGTTTGCAGACAAATCCTATTGTTCACACATAGCGAGTTTGTCCCAAAAGTGTTGGACTCTGTGCATGTGTTGAAATAGATCTAAACACATAGAGTTGTTTATTGAATTTGTGGCTCATGCCTAGAACAATAGAACTCAGGCAACAGGTCAGACACAGAACACAAAGATATTTTTGCTTTTGGATCTGCTAAAATTACATGGTCAACACAACATGCCACTGTGATATGTTTAAATCTCATTGACCTTGATCTGGTGAGTATAGAGCGCTGTGAAGCACTAAATGGAACTCATGTAGTCCACAAAGACTACATAGGAGAATAATTTCATTCAAGCTGATACAAATATTAACTAGATATATCCCAATAGGATCAGAATATTTTTTTCCACAGCTCAGTCATTTCCAATTTTCTTGCCAGGACAGACTGACCAATCTACTTCCACTTTTCACCTAGAACAGAATGTTTCTTGGAGAATGGGGTTGGAAAAAATTGAGGCCAGACTCATCAGTTTACTGATTTTGGAGGCAGCACAAATTTTTCTTTCAATTAGCCAACTACTCTGTCTTTGATTGCCCAGGTCATGGTGCACTGTATCATCCCTATGACTTGCAATACTGCCAGTGAAGACAACAAGAATTAAGAATACATAATCAGTTTTTCTGTACTGATTAAGAATATTGTATGAATGAAATTACTTCTGCCAACATTTTATGAGGCCACTTATAAATCCTAAGAAAAATGTAGAACTCTTTGTAGATTCCAGATTACAACAAAGTAGCTATCAATTATAATTAGAGATTTGCCTATAAACTAATATAAAAGTCCTACTTACAAATGGCAGTGCATTTGCTTTAAAACAAATGTTGATTTCAGTCAAATGTAATGGAAATTATGGAATCTTAACTGGTCAAAAGGAAAAGCTAACTTTATTGTTCAATGATTTAGATAAAGTGTACTTTTTTGTTGTTAGTAAAGCTAAGCTAATGCTTATAATGAAGTTAATGGGTAAATCAGTCAGAATTATGAAGCAATGACCAGGTCCCATTAGAAAAACTGTTTCCAGAAGTTGAAACTGCACTTAAAATTCCTATTTGTCCCTGTCTTCCTTTTTCTTCTTCCTAAAACGAAAGGACAGGAGATAAATCGACAAACTGTTTACAGTGACTTGCTAAAATCCATTTCCCAGCTTTTGCACTCTGATGGTATTGAAGATCAAATGGCTAAGGACTCTTTCCGATTTAAAGGAGCGCAGAGGGTGTCCTTGCATTGCTCCAGCGAGAGCAAAAAAGAAGTTTCCATGGACTATGTTGCATGGGCCTGTATCCACACCCTTTATATTAGTTCAAAAGTGGGGATAAAATTGCCAAATTCCTTACAACTCTGTAGCAAGTACCTGTGACTGTTCCTAGATGCATTATGATTCAAAAAATGGACCCAGTGTTTTGATCCACAGACACTTGACAACACAGGTAAATTATTAAATCAAAGATTCACACTGAAGTGAATTAAAAGCACAAGAATCTGAAATAAATTTGTGAACTACATCTCAAACTTTTTTATTCTGTCATATCCCATAAGATACTGGCCAAGCGGGTGAAAATGCTGACAGGTGCTTTAAAACTTGAAGGATTGACATAACTCTTCTTTGATTTACGTGGACAGAGAATGTATGGAAAATTCTTATCCTGATGAAGTAGTTTTACTACTGGTTTTGAGTGGTGAACTTTTTTGTCCTCTTCTTCATTGAACATGTGCATTTAATCATGCAGTGATGAGATCACTTCCTGGAACCATCCTTATATAGTAAATTCTTAGCCATGAGCTCTTACTGAAGAGGCATTTTAAAGTTCTAGGCCTCTAAAAGAATCAGTATTTTCATTTCTAATTTGTTTTATTTTAGGAACTATGAAGTAAATCAGTGTTGTTTTTACTGTAGCCATATACCTAATCCTGTTTTCTTTGGCCCTTTGTCTATGATTCATTTACACCTGTGACAGGTTCATTGTGAAAGGCAGATGAACAATTATGAGACAAAGGTGTGATGGAAAGCGCAAAAAATTAGGCTGCAAACATTTTGCATTTTGTTTAAACCATTCACTGGTGGTGCTATGTTTGCATTTCATGGATTTCTGTGGGTAAAAACCCAACCTGAACGGGTTGCATTTTCAAATTTGAACTCTGCGACCTGTTAGGTTTTTTCACACATATTATTTCTGAAAATAAACCTTTCTGATAAGGTCACGTTTCTCAGCAGGCAATTGCTGCATTCCAAGGTGCACAATTCTGGTTTATGCTTATTGTTAATTCTTTAGCATTATAAAAATAAGAGCAATACAATGAGGAGAGACATCCATAACAGCTGAGCATCTACTAGTTCCTACATTATTCTGAAACTTTAATTATATTTAATATTCCCTTACATGACTGGGACCTCCATGCTCATCAGTGTCTGCACTCTGTGATAGATTCTGTTAAATCTTTAGGAAATGTGATCGCTTCTTTCAGATGATAAACAAAAACTCAGCTGTGAAACTTAATAACAAGAAGAAGAAGAAGAAGCAAAAATCTAGGTGTGCAACAGAAACACTGAGATACAAAGCCTATTGAATCAGTAACACTGAGTTACCAATTGAGGGGTAGTGGCTAGACTGTGGAGGGGCTTTTGAATACCAAACACAACAGGAAGTTCTGCACTCTTGGATTATTGTTGCTGAAAAATATTTTTGTCTTTCTAAGAATAACCTTAAACAATTCTCTCAGCTTATTACTTATGAACAGTACTTGAGAAAATAGATTTTTAAAGTGTGTAATATAGATTGCCAGAGCTCTCCGTTCTGAGAGTTAAAGACAATTAGCTCATTGACTGAAGAGGAACATTCAAAATCTCCATTTAACAACTTGTTACAGCTTCTCAGTCTGTGGATTTTTAAAACAACAAACCTATTCTCCTTTTATGAAATACATGTATGCATTTATTCATTGCCTTAACTGGAGTAAAATAGAAGTAACTAGTACAAGTAGCCACTTAGACTACTGTGCTGGATATGATTATGGACATTTTGAAAATAAAGTTAGGAGACCATAGAAATTAATTTAAAAAGAATTAGTATATCAAAAGTGTAAAGTCTGTTATATGAAAAGTGGAACCTCTTGAAGTACAAATCCCAGGGTCTTGTAAAGCTAAGTGCTCTATAGAGTGAAACTCCTGGCAGACAAAAAAAAAGTAGGCAATGTCCAGATAACTTCAGGAAGAGGGAAATAATGTTACCGATTATTGGTTTTGGCTAACTAGCCAGTTATTTAAAATTTAAAGAAGAATAGATATTTGCTATATATTTTAATTGTTGGTTTCATAATTTCCTCTTCATATCATCAATTTATCATCCTGAAAAAAAAATATGTCTGAGAAAGAAGCTATTAAGCAAATTTGAAATTGCTCATGGTGAGATATAAGAGCCCAAACTGCTGCACTGATAAAAAGAATTGTATTTTTAGTTTTTGTAAGTATGTTGACCAGCTGTCCTTGAATTTAATTTATTAAAACCAACACTCTTGAGGTTGCTAAATAATTTATAGAGGCATCATTGCAGAATTTTGCATTTGGTGACTTATTGAATCATTTTTTATTAATACATGGCTTTTAATTAAATATTTAAAGCTTCACTACAGTATACTACTGCTTTAGGAAACAAAATTCCTGCAATCAATATGTTTGGAATATCATATCAATAGTCATAACACATTGTGGTGCTATTTCATAGTCACAGGCATTTCTGTTATTGCTCCAACAAAACAAAGTAATGTCTAAATAACATTAGCACTGAAACTGATGGAGAATAGGTGGACATGAATTTAAGTTTGTCATACTCATAACAGAAGTAAATATAAAACTTCTAAAATTTTCTTTTCCTAGAAATCTAGTTATTCTATTCTTAAATTAGCAAAAGCCAGTATTATTCAGTTTTTGCTACTGTTTTGTTTTGTACATCTTCTCTCCTAAATCCTCCTATGTGCTCATGTACTCCTTGTCAATGTCAAGCACTCATAATTAGGGTTTGATTGTGGAGTTATCCAAATTTTCAGAAACCACGAAGGCTGATTGGCTGATGCAAAAACAGACATTCAAAACTGGTTCATGACCATAAAGAATTTGCAATCTGATCCTATATCTCTTTTTTGAAAAAATTTCTGGTTTCTTTTCAGAGAAAAGCCTGCCCTACTTTCCACTCCCACTACGAGAAGACTTTCATCTGTTCTTAGGTAGTAAAACTGTCTATAGAAGGTGTAATTCCTATATTCAACTATAAACACAACCTTAAAGGATAGAAGGGTGCTCTCAATAACACTAAGAGCAACTGATCATATGAAAACCAATTAAGAACCAATTAATTATTTATTTACTAAGATTATCAGGTATGTACTGAATGTAAAAATTTGGCAACCTGTTGGGTTTGTTCAAAGTAATTTTCTTTTCTGACCACATTGATTTACTTTAAATCTACTGCAATGCTGAATCCAAAATTTATAAAGCTCCAAATCTTAAAGTCACACAGATGCCTGAACTTTCATTTCTAAAGTATTCAGCAAGTAAACATCATGGTTGTGTGCTATACATTATTCAACCAGCATGCCTGTTGGTTTGGCTTCATGTATAATGATGCTAGTTTGGATTTTCTCAAGAACACTTAGCAACAACAACAAAAAATCTCTTCTTTTTGTACAGTGGTTTGCTTAGGACTGTAGTTTCCATGGAAACTCCTAGAAATAGCAATTTCATTCCAACCTTTACAAAACCAGTGTGAGTCTTTTTCACCTAGATTTTTTTTTCTTTAATTATCTCTTAAATTCTTCTTAGTTATAATAAATAATATTGATGTGGATTATTGTTTATTAAAATAATCTCTTTCTTTTTAGGCTGAAATGAAAAATAATTATATCATTGTCCTTTTACTGCCAGTGAATGTGAAGCAACAAAATTTGAAAGAATGTTGTTTAAATTGACTGTCGCTATGAACAGCTTTGATTATAAACGTTTTGTACTTTGTATTTTGAGTAAAATACTTGTATTTTAGCTCTCTATTTGATAGAATTCGAGTCACACCAAAAAATTATATACCTAACTCTTAGCTCAATTAAAATAGCTGCAGCTGGGAGGTGTAACTCCATCGTGAGTGAATGAGAGAGGAGAAAAAAATTATCCTCTGTAAGGAAGCTTCTCAATGAAAACGCTGGTAAACAAGTCTGAGAAAAAAGGAAACAGATGCTCAGTGATAAGTGATGTGCCTGTTCTGACAGGGAACACCACCCCTATGCATGTGTGACAGGTTGAATGTGTATGTCTGTGGAGGGAACTTATTCAGCTGTTTCCTTGCTACATTCAACAGTGAATCAGTAAAACAAGATTTTGCTTTTCAGCTGGGAAATGACGCTTTGATTCTGTGTTATAAAGGAAATGTCCCCTTTGTCCTCTGGTGTAAATTCCTCTTTAGGAATTCAAGGTGGCTGGGGTGAAGCCAGGATTTGGAGAAATAATTTTTAAAGACTCAGGAGATGTGTATTCTTGCAAAAACAACTGAGTGGCCACCAGGGATGGAACTGGTACCAAACTTTGTGGAGCTTGATTAACTTTGTGGGCTACTCAGGTGTTTAGCACTATTCACAGAGGTCCTGCAGAAATCCCAGTGTCTGGAAGCCACAGATACAGTGTCGCAAACTTGAAATAACAGCATTTGTACCTGTATGTTAGGGTCATTATGAAGCTCATTGTGAAACATATAAATGCAAAAATGTAAAATATTTTCTGTCAACAGTTGCTGTAAACACAAAAAATTATATTTCATACAAAAATAAGTCCTTGACATGACAAACTGGGATCATTCTTTAGTGACTGGAATTGGTCAAAAATAGTGTGCTAGAGCTGTGAGAAGCTTGTGCTACTGATGACTCTTAGAATAAAGCAATTTAAGAAATTCTATTTTAGTCTATAGACTAGAGAGAACATGTTATGTTTACCACAGTCTGAGTTATGTCAAATGGCAAAATAATTTCCATTATGTATTCTATGTAAAGCATGAAGTACTTAACGAGAGAAGCTATATGAATATTAATCAAACTGATATTACCTTTACCAGGTTTTAAATTTGGGTGCTTTTTGAATGGACAATTTCAACTTTATTGTGATTGATTGAGTTGAACTTGGATGATTTAGGAAGCACCTGTGTATCCATACCTTTTAACATACAAAGATGTATCGTAAATCTTCATATAATACATATAGTCTTATTCCAGAAGACAATTGCTGCAGTGGATTCCCATTCACCTGGCTGGAAAGCACATTGAAAACACAGTGTCCAGTTTTGACAGAACAGATCAAGGTTCTACTTTTGAATAACAAAACCTTAACATTTTCCATTTTAGCAACTGCTAATATCTTGCTCAGTGAGCTTTCTTGGTGCTGATTATCCCACACATTATCCTCTGCTTTTGATCCTTCTTAGAAGAAATATTACCAAGAATATTTTATTGGTGGTGGTGTGTAAAACAGATGTGAAGGATTAATTCTGTAATCTCTGAAATGTACATGTGGTGAGTATTTGCGAAAAGCCATTACCTGCCTATGGTGATCACATTTGTAATGATTTATTTTACATAGAAAACAAGAGATTTGTTTGGAAAATATACAAATGTTGTAATTTGCATATTGTTCTGCAGATAGTGAATTCATGGATTTTTCTCCTTCTTTGGGTCATACATGGTCATAGTATTTTAAATCTGCTTTATGCCCTCTTAAGAAATTTTAGATTCTTCACTAGGATTCTTTAAATACAGAATAGCTACTCTTTTTATCAGATCTTGAAAGTACTGGATGGTCTCTGAACTAAGTTGTACCAACCGATTCCCACGTTCTATGTTTTGTTTGGTGCAGAAACCACGATTGTTGTTGAGTTTCCTTGTCAGAGTGTTCAAAGTAAAGCACATGCAGTGTGAAAATTGCTATTGGAAGCACCACAAATTCAGACACCAACTTTTATTGCTTTAAAAGATAGATGATCTTTGACTCCCTTATCAATATATTACCTTGCTCAGCTGAGCTTCTGTTGAGAACAATATAACTCACAGATAATAAAGACCAGCCCTGAGTAAATGAAATCTTTCCTGCAATTGTAAAAGAAATATTCTAGACTTAGAATTAAGCTTCAATGTAACTCCACAGTTAAATATTCTTGAATTTATGCTTCAGTCAATGGAACTCATCTTCTTCTGGTGCTTGGGGGTTGAGGTGATCAGCTCTTTACAATTATGACATTCTGAGAAAGACTCATCTAATATCTACTATTGTTTCTCTTTTTGCCTTTTACTCCTTCTTGAACAATGCAATAAGCATCTAAGAGCAACACTTCTGCTGTAAACTGAGGATAGTATCTCTCTCCCAAATGCGTATGGTTGTAACTTGATTAAGATGACCAAAAATTTCAGCCTGCTTTCCTCTCTGATGTTACCTTGTACAGCTGTAAGTTAGGGCACTTTTTTGTCATTTTTTTTATTTGAACAAAGTAAGAATTTTACCTGCAGCTCCGTAATAAAGTTTGAGTCCCTGAGGTACAAATTCAATCTCATGTGTTAACAAGGCTTTGGAGAAAAAACTACGAGGAAAATAACATTTGTTGAACAGTTCTTGGACAGCGTTCATTTTGGAATGAAGTGCTAAAGTCCTCCATCAACATTGTTAGTTGTTATGCTCAAGGCAAAAGCAGACAGTGACTTTACCTCGGAACTAGTGCAAGGATTAAAACAGCATTGAACTTCAAGGCCCATAGGTGACTAATTCCCTCTCTTACACTGATATTCACCACAACCAAGGATGTCGATCATTCTTCAGTCATCTCCCATCTGAAGAAGTGGGAATAAGAGCTTCTTTTAATCTGTTCTCCACAAACATGCCATGAGTAGCAATATAGAAGTGCTTGCAGAGAAATAAGAAGGTACCTTAAAGGCCTTTGAGGAGCAGCAAAGGCAATATTTCCAAGTTCTCGGTGTTACTTTTGCCTTCAGCAGTGATTTAATTGCATGGGGGGAAGAAATGGAATGGAAAATGTGGTAAGGAGGCACTTTGGGTCTCTGTATTCAGTTGGATCACAACAGTCATGCTTTCTAAACATGTTCATGGTGTGAGGCTCTATGGCGAATACTTTCTTTCAAAAAACAATACTTTCTGAACAAAACAGTACTTGTGAAGGGCTAAAACAAAGGCTTAACCTGATACAAAGTGTTAACTGATTTTTACCTTTCAACTTTTGGGCTAAGAGTAGCATTGATTAGAAGTACATTGTACTTTGAAAATGAAATAGGAAAACTGCACAAGCAAAATTAGTCACTGCTCAAAATATTACTACACAATGTGATAGAAAGTTTTAAAGCTTTGAAATAAGATACATTTTTATGTGAATTTATCATACTCCTGAGTCTTGTAAAGAGATGACCATAGAAGCAAAACCAGCAAAAACCAGAGAGAAGAAGTTTTTTTCAATAATCTAATATTGAATTAATATGCATTTTTCAGCAAAAAATTAATCCATCCCATTGTACACAACTGATACTTACATCAGATGCAGATTAAGTTGGACTGTAAATGAGTATTTCAGATGAGTGAATGTCCTTGCTGCAGAGAAATGATACGTTAAAGAGACAAGAGACTGTTGCTATGAAGAAATCTCCCTTCCCACTGCTGGCATTTCTGTAGCATGGAATTCCCATAAAAAATTACTTCAACCATTATGTAGGTTCCTGTGTTTGAATTATTTTCTATTTTAACCAAAAAACCCTCTCCACTTGAAGGTCCACCTGGGATGTGAACTGGATCTTAAATTAAAACAAAACAAAACAAACAACTAAAACAAACAAACCAACCAATCAAAAAAAAAAAAAAAAAAAGAAAGCAGAAGTTTTTAAATAATATCTATTCATTTCTTGAAAATATTTTTGCAGTGTTAGTGGAATTCAATATTCATCTAAAATTGGTCTAGTTTGAGGTCAGACTCAGAAAGATGAGAATTTTTGTCACTGAAAGTCAGCACAAGTGGGCTTCAGTTTCCCCATGATAGCTGCGACAGAGAATGTTTTAATGAGAGGGTTATAATAACCCTGTGACCTAAGGGACCGGGGAAAAACACTCTTCCTGCTTTCTCTTAGGCAAAATGACAAGAAGAGAGAAACAGAGGTGACAGAGTGACATACCTTCTGAGTCTGTGGTGTATTGTTTCCAAACTTTATGCTTACTTTGATAAGAAAAAATAATTAAGATAAATTCAGAGCTAAAGAGATTTTAAACTTCTTTATTTATATTTGCTTCTTATGTATGCAGACCACTAAACCTCTTTTGCACTTGAGGTTAATTTAGATTTGTGGCTTTGGAGGAACAGTTCAGTAGACGTCTGTAAAGTATCAATTTAGATGGGAGGATTTTAGATAAGACATACAATTATCTGAAAGTCTGATTTCACAACCTGTTCGGGGAGAAAAGGTGCTGCTGACAAATCACTATCCTGTGATGTCAGATTGGTGTCTATAATGAATTCTTCTCAAGGTGCATTTGTCATATATTACAATTATCTTTCAGTGATGGATATATTTAGCAAGTGAGCAGCTACTCCAGGAAGATTAATTTTACAGAGCTGGAACAAGGATAGGAAAAAAGGGCTGATCATGCAGAAATGCTGAGGGTTCTGTAAAGGAGTATAAATGTAACAGGACCTTTTCAATCTTTCTGTTAAAAGATATGATATCCCTGTATTCGACTGAATGGGATTTTTTAAGTACAAAGTAAAACCTTCCACAGGAACTTTGCCATGAGCTGGTGCTTTCTGCAGCTTGGATTGGAAATTACAAATGCCTTTTTCATCAGCTGTTAAATGTTCTTTTCTATGTCTACTCATGACTGGACCAGCCTGTAATACGCCAGAATTGCTTTGTTCATGGAGATGACCAAAATTTCCTAAATTTCTGTGAATGTTGATGAAAACTTTCCTTGTCACATACATGCCTTATTTCTTTCTTATGCCTTATTGACATTATCTAAGCTAAAGGCAGCCAATACGACTATATACACTGCTATAGACATAGCCTGTTTTGCAAGCATATTAGAAAAGAAACTTTATGGAAAACATCTATGAAAGTTAATACTCCCCTTCTCAGTCCCTATGCTGATCAAACTACGAACAATGTGAGCTATTTCTCTCCATGAGAAAACTGCTTATGTTGTCTTTGGGCATTCTCGTGGTGTGGTGCATGAAAGCTCTTAATATTATAATTTAAAAAAAAACCAAAACACAATATTTTGGAGCTGGATGAAAACATAAAACTCATTCTTTTTGATCATCTCTTTCAATTTGGGAAAGGTTAGGTTGGAAACGTTGCCCTTTTTTTTTTTTTTTTTTTTTTTTGGCAGGGTTAAATTTAGATAGATAAACATGGTGATATCCAGATGAAGGTAGTTTGAGAGCTTTATGCATTCTTGATAACTTTTTAGGGACAAAACGAGATATCTGGTATTTTACAACAAATAATAGCTGATATTTCTTAGTATTTTTTTTCATTGTATTTTAAGTGAAATCTATAAAACTGGTATTGATGAAGTTTTTAGCTAGAGTAAATTTTTCTCAGATTACCCATACTGTTCTCCTCTGTATCTATACATCTGACATTTAAAGACAAAGACTAATGCTCTCTTTAAAGGAAATTTAAAATAAACATATTTCTTTTTTTTTCTCCTAGATATTAAACATACATCAAATACTCTATTACCACCACAGTTTATGACTGCTGTTTCCAGGTTTTTTCATATATTGTAACTAAAGTTCCTCTGCCTCCCTAGGTCTTCTTCATGTCCCTGTTCAGTTGTTCTTAATTCCAAATCTAGGTTCCCTTTTAATTCTTCTCTCAGTCCTAATAGTGTTCATTCTATTCTCAGACCAAAAAACTAACCTAACTGCTGTAAACTCATCCATGATTCTTTAACAGAAGATCAAGATTTTTTCAGACTACTCTCCAGACAACCTACACTTAAAAAATGCAGTAGAAAAATCCATGTGCTTATTATGAGTACCAATACTTTTCCTCTTCAAGTCTCCCTTGGGCACAGTCTACACTTTGACCTTAGAAGGTGTAACTGTAGTTGGAACAGCTCTATTAGCAGAGTTGGAAGATGGGTATATTGCTGCAGTGTAATTGCAGAGGTGACTGCAGATAAATAGTTTTGTGGATCTGCTAACACATGTTAGATCAGATGGACAAGGTGCCCTTATTCGTGGGTGATGAATGATGCTGTTGTAGCCATTGACTTGCATGAGATACCTAATCTTGTCTGTGGTACAAAATTGAGCTTTACAGAAGGGGTAAATTCTAAATCAGAACTTGGTTTGGTTCTAGTCATACAGCTTACTTATAAAACAATGTTAAAAAAAAAAAAATCCTTCATTAACTCTTCTCTTTGTACAGATATTTAAAGCCATATCAGCTTGCATTGAAGTCAGTTGGCATTTCTCTGTTTATAACTATTATTGGATCATTGTCTTGATAGAAGAGAAAACCATGAATATGGCAACTGAATCTAAAAAATCAAAAAGCATACCAGTGGGGATTGAAAAGTTAAAACCAAACAGTTTTCCATGTATAAAACTGACATCAGAAAAGATTTTTAAAAAATGTTACTTCAAAGAGGTAATCATTTTCCTTATTCCTTCCAGTACTGTTGTTATTGTGGGCTTGATCTGGATTTTTAAGATTCAAACAAAAAAAAAATTGAAGTACTTGTTTACCCTTAGATATATGATTAGCTTCATTAGAACTTTCCCTAGATTAACTGAAAATAACAATGAAATGCCTAAAGATATATTTAAATGCATTATTGGCTCTAGGCCATAAATCTGTGGTCTTTTCAAAAATCAAACCTTGCAGCAAGCAGTATCATCTCATACAAGAAAAACCTTTTAAGCCCGATTTGCACAAGGTCACTCTGTCTGCAAAAAAAGCCCTAAGAGAAACTGTAAAGGTGTAAAAAAGAGTGTAAGATTATTAGAGGAAATATTATATAGTTAAAGGTTTTTGGCTTAGAAAATACTGAGTGGGAAAGACTAGTTTTGAAGGTTTTGTGAAGGTTGCAGAGAAGATAATGGGGAATTTTCTCTGTATTTCTAACTTTTTAAAGCTAAAATGCAGCCATCAAAACTTATTCATAGTGGGTTCAGTGACTGAAGGAAATACTTTTTCTCTATAACACTAACTCTGAATGCATAGGCTCAACCTACTAAAGTAGAGTAAGATCATGAACTCAGTTACAGACGTGTAGCTGTTCGCACTATGTAGGTGATGGTCTTCAGCTTTAGGTTGTCCCAGGTGGGTCCTACAGACAATTCTTGCACACTGTTGAGGGAATTGCCTTTTGCATCAGCTGTCCTCCACATGTGGAGTGAAGGACAACACTAGCTGGGGTATGAAGAGAATTATGGAATTTGCACAAGACCTTCAGAGCCAGAGAAAGGACTCTGGGCTATGTTATTTACCAGTGTAAATACAGTCATGAGGTAACAATGATGTTAATGATTACTCTTCATGCTGCTTATACCCCATTTTAGCCTTAACTTTGGGACTGTTGCAACAAGTTCTCTACAAGAACTAGAAGTTTTAGAACTACTGAAGTTACTGATCCTAAAAGGTCATATGCATGATAATGATGATGATGATGATGATGATGATGATGATGTATGCAGTTTGATTCTAACTACTCTACACCCAATCCCAGCAAGGGTTTGTGTTTTGAAACCTTTTCCCTATTCTTCTTGTAACATCACACTTGGAGGCAGGCAATGAATAACCCTTTGTTTCGTGTTGTAGAGCACCACTGAATTTAATATTGCATGGTCCAAACTTTACCTCAGACATTTTGAAGCAAACTAAGACAAGAATAGTTGTCTTAGTGTCATGGGGGACCTTTTGTGTCCACAAGGCCAAGTGTTATGTAGTAGGGATGTGGCCAAGTTACTCATGAGGTTAAAAGGATGTAAGACAAACCATGACACTCGGCTTCAAGTTGAGTTTCTGACCTTTTTTTATTTAGCAGTTAGAACATAGCCATAGAAACCGAATACTGCAGAGACAAGAAGCAGATATGTGTTCCAGAAGAAATTAGATAATTATGTAAGTATGCGAAAAGCAATGGTTGAGATAGAACTTTCATTCTGGAATCCCCTAAACACCTATCTGTTGGAAGAGAGAAGATATTTCAGAGGAAAAGTCACTCTATAAAAATGTTCCAGGTCCATTCTCCTGGCAGGTGTTTGAAACACTGACAGAGATTCTAACCTGACCTAATGATATCAGACATAAGAATCATTGAAGTTAGATAACAAATCTATTTCTGACCTCTCTCTTTTAGAATTTACCCTTTTTTTTTCCTTTTTTTAATGTGTAGAATTCACATGAACTTTGTATTTTTTGTTTTACATTGCTCATTCAAAAATTCTCAAATCAAGTCATATGTTAATTCCTTTGAACACATCTTTTTTCTGCCAACTAAATATTAGAAGCAGATTCCATTGCCTTTTTTGAGTGCCAAGGAAGTTAGACAAAATAGTACCTAAACTATCAAATATCCCTTCCTTCCAAGATGTATTTAGGCCAATAACTTCTGAAGATGTGTCATGCTTCAGCTGTTCAATTAAATTTTTATTTCTTCTTTGTCGTATTTTTTTCTCTTTCTTTTATATGTTGTAGCCCGTTGGGACACATATTTGCTCCTCTTATAGCACAAGGTACATTTATTCTGCTTTACACTTTGCACCTCACATTCTTAGAATTACATTTTGTTTCCCTTGAAAAACATTTCATTTGCATGATTGCTACAGCCTGTTACAGGGGTCTTTCATCATGTCACATGACAGTCTGTATGGTACTGTGTGGGAAAAAGCTATCCTGTTTAGAAATACCAAGAATTCCTTTTACACTAACTCTAAAATGTTTGCAATACCTCAAATCTTAACCCAAGCAAGTCCTACAAAAAAGTAACACAAAAGCCTTAAGATTAGAAGCAGAACTTTACAGTCCATTTTCTGCCAGTGACAACACTGATGAGTGTTATGAGTTTAGCTCTGCACAGGCTCTACATAGGCTGTCCCTCTTAATCCTGTACCTTTGGGTCCCCTAATTTAAGCTTGGCTTAGTGAGAATTCTTCAGTTGAAATGCTATGCTGACAGAAACAAGCAAGAGAACAAACAAATCCCCAAAACCCTGACTGTCACAGAAGTTTTGAAAAGGAAATGTGAATTTGGAAGTTAGATGTAGAGTTAGATTGGGTAAGGTTTTAACAGAACAACTTGCTTACTGTTTTTCAGTCATGATATTGGATAAATATCTTGATATTCACATTTGATAATATAATTTTTGTTGAACTTTATATTGAATTGTTTAGATTCTCTATCAAGACAATATAATCACAGAATGGTTGAGGCTGACAGACATGTTTGGGGGTCATCGTTTCCGATCCACCTGTTCAGGCAGAGGCACCTAGAGCAGATTGTCCAGGACCGTGTCCAGGCACTTTGGAATATTTTTAAGGATGGAGACTCCACAACCTCTTTGGGTACAGTGCCAGTGCTCTGCCACTTTCACATTAAAAAAAAAGTGTTTCATTATGTTCAGATGTAACCTCCTGTTTTTCAGTTTGTGCTCATTCCTCTAGTCCTTGAGGCAGCTTGTCCAGAACTCGGCTCTGTCTTCTTTACAGCCTCTCTTCAGATATTTATACACATTGATGAGTTTCCCTTTGAGCCTTTTCTTCAGACTGGGCAGTCCCCTCTCTCAGTCTTTCCTCATATGACACAGGGTTCAGTCCTTTAATCATCTTATTGACTCTTTGCTGACCTCTCTTGAATTGTTCCAAATCTCTATGACACTGAGGAACTCAGAGCTGTGTATTCTCTATACTTTCTTTTCATGTTTGAGTTTTGCCAGGAGCTCCATGTTCATCCACACAGGCCTCTTCATATTTTTGTCTGGCTTCTTACTCATTGGAATAGTGGAGAAGATCCTCGAATACAAATTACCTTTCTGCGCCCCCTTTCCTTTACAGGGCCAGTGGTCAATGTTTATTTCATGGTTCATTTTATTTAATAGTTCATTTTTATTTCTTGTGTTCTGGATTAAGCAACAAATTGTCCAGAGTGGTTGCATTTTTATTCAAGATTTTTAAAAAGTCTTTTGGTTTCCTATAACCTCTAATTAGTAACTGAAGAAGAGTCACACACTCTAAGAGAAATTGTTTTGAATTTAGTGAGAAAAGTAAGAAATTTTGTCAAAAGGTTTTTACAGGAGTAAAATACAACCAAGAAAAAAAAGCATTTCACTAAAACATTCAGCACGAAGACCCATTCCAAAGGAAACATCCACTAAAACAATCCATATACCAACTTTAGTAAAACAGACTTTACAATTGGTTTTAAGTTATCCACAAGAGAAGGAAAAGAGTAAAAGAAGAAAACAGATTAAAGGGGGTAAAGAAAGAGAGAAGAAAGAGAGAAGGAGAAAGAGAAAGGAGAGGAGAATAGTTATGGACAAGACTCGATGATTCACATGGTGCCAGCTGGAGAGGAAGAAGCGAGAGGGGGAGAAGAGAAAAATGGTTACCGACTCACACGGTTCAGGCTGCCGGAGAGACGAGAGGGAAGGAGAGAGACCACGTGGAGTCTCATGTATTTATAGAGTTCAGTTTTGCCTCCCAGGCAGGATATCCAGTCAGGTCCTTCCAAGCCCAAATCATGCTGTGTCTTGTTGTCCCAGGCTGCAGGGGGGGCAGTGTGGGTGGGCTGCCAGGCAGGTCTGCCTTGACCGAGAGCCCGGCTGCAGGGCCTTCAGCTGAGCCACGTGCTCTGCGTGGGCTGAGGTGGGCTCAGTGGGCTACCACGTGCTCTGCGTGGGCTGCAGGCCTTGCCTTCAGCTCTGCCCTGTGCCCTCAGCACAACTCTGATGTGCAGGTTTTACCACGTTCCTGCAGGTCCAGGCCCAGCCCTTCCCCACACTCACACTCACAGTGAGTTGGTTCCAACCCATATCAATAATTCGGTGAGATTCGGATCCAGGATCTCACACATGGTCATGATTATTTCATTCAGTGTTTATTTCATCTGCGCTTATTTCAGCCATCAGATGGTCCACACTTATTTCACAAATATGATCCTGTAAATATATATATCTTTTAGAATTTTTGAAATTGCACTCTATTTTCTAACAGTAGATTTTTTAATTACTTTTTCTTGTTAACAGGTAACAAAGTACTAAACTACTATTAACTGCATAAAACTTGTATTTTATTAAAAGCTGCTCTTCCTTCTGCTATTCATGCTGCATACATGCTTTAAAGAGTAGCTCAGTGATTCATACAGAACTAATTAGTAGTTTAATACCACATGAAATTCAATAGAGAGACCTTAAATTTACACCACTGTACATGAGATCAGAATTTGGCTTTTGGTATTTGTCATAAAGAGCAAGTCAAATGGTAGCCTTACACCAACCTAATCTAAAGATAAAAAGCATTCATTCCAGTCCATGATTTCAATACTGAAATAGTGCACGGGGAAAGGTCATCACAATTAAACACATAATGTAAAACTGAAACTTTGAGCAAGTGTTTGTGCTTCTTCTCTATCTCAAGATTTACGTGATTGACTCTTAATTGGAGACCTAGGGTTTCATTTCACAGCTTGGGCAGACAGGCTATTAGATCTCAAATGAAGAGGGAAAAAATAGCAATACTTTGTGTGCATGTAATAGAGAATTACGATACTTTTCAACTTTCTGTGATGATTAATTAAAGAAAAAGTGACTTTAAAATGCCAAAATTCAATATATTTGATATAAGAGCTGTGTATTAGTTTATGACAGCAAACTGGACAAAACTAACTCCTTGTTTTAACACATGTCCACATTGCCACTTATGGGCATTATGGGAATGGATGGATGGATGGATGGGGAACACTGGCATTTCAGCAAACTGAAGAGTCCCTTTCTTGCTGGCCTCTTTTTTGGTTATAAAATTGCCTCCTAATATAAAATTTTATTGTGTATTTAAGCCTCTTTGGATACCACTGAATGTGGAAATATAAATGATTGCTTAGTTATACTTGGTAATTAATGTAAGGCTGGATGACAGGAGGTCATTGATCTCCCAAAACTGTGACTCTGGGCACCTTCAAATACAGCTGCCTACATCCTTATCATCCAAAGCTCATCAAGGTGAATTATATTGCAAACTGGTGGATATTGCAAATCTTCACGGCCTTTCTGGATGGCTTGCATCTCTACCCATGTTGATGGGAAAAGAATCTCACTGTGCAGAGTGAAGATTATGTTTGCAACTATGTCGATTGCACTGTACAATAAAAGCACAGTGGATAAATAAATAATATCTTACTACATTATGACATATTGTGACATCCTAAAAGGTGGGTTGTCTCTTTTTTTTTTTTTTTTTCCTTCAAGAAAGTTGATTTCATTTGTAGGGAACATAACTATGAGACATAATATGTACAATCTCAGAATGATTTTTGCCAACTTAACGATAAAAGAAGAAAAATACCAGCGGTTTCAGACTACATCTGTTGTAATGTAATGAGGCTCTCACAAATCAGGCGGCCTGGGGCAAACAGCTTATTTTTCTTGCTTCTTTCATATGTAAGTAACTTCTTTCAGCTCAGTAACTGAGCTTCTGGGCTTTTACTTTTTATGTCTTTCATTTGGTTTCTGAGGCTTCTATTTTCTTTTAGCATATTCCAAGGCCAATAAGATAACAGCTTCCAGAAATGTAATGAGCAAACTTCTCAGCTTTGCATTTGCTGAACTGCAGTTGGGGATGCTCAACAGAATATTAAACTGGAGAGTTATTATTCCACTATATCATCTCCACTTTTCAGATGAGACAGACACAAAAAAAGCATATCGTGGCAACTGAACTGTGGGTGGATAAGCATAGTTAGACAGTGTGCAGCTGAAATCTAAATCCATCAATCAAATAAAATTAAAACCATAGTCAGCACCTTGTGTCATAATCTCTGTGAAGAGATAATCAAACCATTTGCTTCAGGTGGGAAGAAAGCAAGTGTGTTTAAACAATCTTGTGTTATTGATCCAGTGCAATTCTGAAAACAGCCCCTGCAGTGTAATCTCTACAGCTTGATAGATTGCATTAGTAGATACACTCAGACCAGTGAGATTACCTTCAACATCAGTTAAGTAATAGAAATAAAAAATGAAATGACAGCATTCTTTAAAGAGGAAAAATCATGGATTGAAAAGTACAAAAATGCTATGTATGTGCCTTTCATCAGTGGAGTATCTGAATACATCACCATTTTGACTGTAGCAAGCCTACACACTGCTTTGCAGATGCGGGAACTGAGGCCTAAAGATCCCCATCAGGCTATGTAGCCTCACAGGATGCTTGCATCAAAAAACTGAACTGACTTTCTCAAAAGCCAGGATATACAAACAATTCCTCTTTTAATAACCCCTTACTTAACAGGAACAAGGAAGTTATAAGGCATGATTTGGATTTCTGGTCATATTAGCTAGGAAAAATTCAAACTACTTAATTTTATGTTTAAGTGAAAACATCAATAAACTGAGCTCACAAGAAATTCAGCAACCAGTGAATAGAAACTTGCACTTCTCTAGGTTAAAATATGAATTGCAAGTAGACTGGGAAAAATGATGCCACACACGGTTCTGCTGAGTTAACTTGCTGTATGAATGGTGTAATTTGACAGAGCTTGGATAATTTTTTGTAGAGCTCTGCTGCTTTATGCGAGATGAAGAATTGGCTTTTCAACTTCACTGACTTTATATTTTATTTATTCATTGACTTAATTTATGTCACAGAGTTCATGGCATCACTGGACTTTCAAAGTTGAAACTCTAATAAAAGCTATTCCCTTTCATATTCTGTGCATTTGCAGCCATGGAGAACAGCAGTTAAAGATTTTTTCTTATTGCAGTTACTTTATATAAGCACTTATTGTGTATGACAATATCTTGAAGGGCTAAATCAGTACAATTTAATTTGGTCACTCGTGACTGTAAGGGAAAGAATACCTGCAGTCAACTACGTCTTTCAGCTTCAGCAGTAAACCAACCTTAGTTTTCATCCGAATAGAACTTGACTTCTCGTGCTTTCTATTTCACCTCCTTATTTTAGAGACAGCAGGGACTGAAGTTCAGATGACCACCCTGTAAAATTAGAGCTGTGCTTGTTTGAGCTTTTAGTAAGCATTGAAACAGATGAAACTGAAAAGGAACTGAGACATTAAATAGTTTTAACATACCCCAGTAAACTTCATGCAATTCTTGAAAGTGTTGCTATATTCTTCAAATCCCATATCCTTTTACCTCTCTATTTTTCCTTTCTAATATGTTTGTTTGTTTTTAAAAGAGGTGCATATTTGACCTAGAGGAAGGCAACTTTAAGACAGTGATCTTCATTAGTGCTTTTATTATGTGACAAATTCATCATCACATTTATACCACTGTAGGCTGCCTTCCCTTGGGCCTGGTCTGAGGGAGAAGAGAAATTCTGTGCATGACTTCAGAGCATGTCCTAGACCCAAAACATCTTGGGTTCCACAGTCAACTCATGTGACTAAAATAAAGATGAGAAAACCACTGGAGGTGTGAGCCACACTAAAGGAGGTACTCGGTGCAAGGGCAGGTAGTGTGAGGAATTTGTTCAGAAAGCCTTGGAGCTGGGCATAGGAAGGTGCTGTCCAGCTGTCAGCAGATTCAATCCTCTGCAGGTGCATGTGACAGTGGCAGACCTTGGGGACACAGAAAACCCGGAAAGCAGGTGTGGGGAAGCAATATGGTTCCTGATGTTATTTTTTACCTGCCATTTGCAGACCTGCTGATACTAAGGAGATGTTTAAATCCTCATTCAATATTTCACAAGAATGCGCTTACAAGGAATGTTTCCTTGCAATTAATGGGGATACTGGAGACAACATTAAAGTTACCTATTAATATAAATATTTTTATGCTCCCTTTTTATTTACCGTCCTTCTCTGCAGTTATAAGCTTCTATTTTTGTCTCTTCTTCAAACACATTTCTGCATTTATCAAACCATATTTCTTCTCTAAAGTTGTTATGTTAAAATATTTCCTCTGTAAAAGTATATTTGTCTTCCGTGGCAGAACAACTGAGAATGAGCATGTATGGTAAGCTCAGGAAAGATTCTGAGATCACATCCTTGTGGGAAAAGCTAAGCTTTTCTGTTGAGTTTTGCTATTAGATAGATTAAAAAAATAAATTAAAAAAAAAAGTGAAAAGTGAATTGAGGGATCAATTTAGTGCTTGAAAATGCACCATTTTGAATGGGCAGAGTAAAAGATTGTACATGAAACATTCTTGTGTGGGAGATTTCAGAGTACACTGATGATCCAGAGTACTGGACACACTAAAGGTTTTTGCATACTAATGAAGGTTTTTTCTGTCTTATGACAGAATGATTTTCTCCAGGCAGTGATCAATAGTGTCTTCCATGTTCAGATTTTGAAATGTTCTCTCAAACATATTCAGCAGGATTATTATTAAACTTTGCCTTTTTTTTTTTTCCCCAAATTCAAATGCAATTATTTTAGCTTGTTGTAGACATTTTGTCAATACAGCTGTGTGGAAGAGCTGCTAAAAACTGTAATGTACCTCTGTAATTCAGTCAGATCATGTTGACAGTTTACAAGAAGAAATTTCTCCCAGTTTTGGTGGTGAAAACTGCTTAAAAATTGCTTTTATGGCATGCCAACAGAAAATAATATTAATTAATTACTTAAGCTACCAGCTAAGCTTTCTTGGGGAAGAGAAAGAGTGTTAAATTTCTTTTCAGGTTTTCTAAGAGTAGCTCTGAATATCTGTTGTAATAGAATGCAAGTGATAGACCAATTCACTGATGCCATTTAACATTTTTTTCCCTCCAGTATGTTTTAGCTGGACTGTGGTATTATATCGCTTCTTTAACTACAATAACCTTACATTATGTGTTAATTCTAGCAAAATACTGATTTGTATAAAAATAACCTTACCTTAAGTTGATAAATGCAAGGTTATATAAGTTGTTAAGTGTGGGATAATTATTCTACCACAGCATCATCAGTGGCCACATGTGCTCCACATAACTGAATGGCAAGATATAAATTCACTGTGTTAAGAAAAACTCTCTAATGAACTCTTAAAATTTTAATACCTGAACTGAAAATGTGCATCCTACACACATCAGCTAAGGACAAAACTGTTTAACTTGGTATCAAAGAAGTCTTCAAAAGAAGAGGAAAGTGAGAACACGTGAAATAATTGGCTAATTCCCTGACAAATTTCAATAAATAACTATGAAGAGAAAGAAAAAGGTACTCCTCCCCTCAAACTTCTGCTACTGCAACAGGCCATAGTGAATAATAACTTGGCCACACAACCTCCCAAGGAATTTGTTTTTAGGAGATTCATCATTTAATAGAGAGGAAGGGAGAAGGTATGTATGAAAAATCAGAAGGACAAAAGATGTGATGACTCAACAAAACTAAACTTGCAGTTTTTTCTGTTTACAATAGGACTCTGTTCTTTATCTAATCACAATCTGTGCAGCAAGCAAACATATGGGCTGGGGGCGAGGGGGGCATCACTTGGCATCTACTGACTAATTTGATATATAGCACATTTTTCCTATCTTCTCAATATCTGTGATGTTGAAAATTATTTGAAAATTAATGAGAGAGAAACTGACCCATTTTTTTTTCTTGCAAAGCATGCAGTTCACTGCACCTGACCGGGGGGAAGGAAAGTATGAAATAATTGCAAAATTCTTAAGGGCACATTTTCAATTTGGTAATCAGAAAGGAATGTTATTAATCAATTACATTTACTGCTAGAATACACTAATGTTATAGGAAATAAACAGCAAGAGAAAAGACCTGGAAATGGCAAAATCTTCTAAGCACATTTCTGAGTCATGTTGACCAATGTCACTGCACTTAGTGTGGCTTCAAGTTTTGTCAGTCTCGATAAAATCTAGTTCAGCTCCAAAAGGGACAAAATTCTGGAATTGAATTGGAGTTAAAATTGTGTAAAGAATATAGTTAGACAAATTCAAGAAAAACAAACATTTTAAATTACAAATTTTGCACAAATTTTCAAAATTCCATTTTTTCAAACAATTTCCCAAAGTTGATAGCATCTTTTCATTGCTTTAAGATTTATATTTTTTTCTAGTGCAATATCAGCAAAACCATTCTTGAAGTCTTCCTAAGGTCAAGACAAGTTTCTAACAATACTTAATCATGACACTGGAAGCGTAATTTAATCTGGTGAAATTTGGTCACTGTAAGTATATTAGCCTTGGAATTAAATGTGATGTTCAAAATAAATGTAGAAAATATGAGTAAAGGGCTATTCTTTAAAACTAAACATCTGCATTCTTTTTAATATTTTGTTCTTCTATATATATTTTCATAAAATGGTATTTGGTCTGTGCTATAGATGTATCATAGAAAGAAAAACTAGAGATTAAAAGGTATTAGAATCAGCTTCTCTGTTAACATACCAGCACACTTTAAAAACAGAACTATTTCTAGAATTTTGGGTATCTTGGATTAAAAAAAAAAAAAAACAAACCCAAAAGCATACAAGGAAGGATAAGTATCATGTCCTACTTAAATATTAATAAACAGTAATTCAAAGCTTATTAGTGGGAAGGCATTAATGCCAGTCAACCTATGTCATATTCTATAATTACAACTTCCAGTGTCCATATATAATCCTTCCACTATTGTCAATAAAGTACACTTCTTAGAAGGATTGGATAAGGTTTTATCATCCAGCTGTTGATCCTTGTCCTTGTTAAGTGTTTTAGAGCCACCCCAAATAACTCCTTTCTCACCTAATGTTTTAAATATATATAGACTGGTGCATGCACCTGCATCTATTGGCTGAAATAAACAAGAAAAAGAATATATGGAGCTCTTATTATTAATTCTGACTGCAAATTTTTTGTGAGCTTTGGTCATTTTAACAATAGTGAAAGCACAAACAGTAGCATCTGCTAGAGAATACTGTGAGTGGCAACACATGTCAAAGAGGAGACAAGTGTGGAAGAAATCTTAGCAGTCCAGAGTTACATTTTTACATAACCAGTCACTTTGTTAATATCTTTGAGTCTTAATGACAGTTCTTGATGTTCACCTCACTTTTATTAGTGAATCCTGCTGCCTTTTTTTTTTTTTTTTTCCAACTCCAGTTATTTAATTACTAGGTCTATCATGTGACAGATATAACTTTGTGGAAACAGATTGCATTTCATTATTCAGGCAATGTCTACTCATTATAATCTTCTTAAAAATGCAGATAAAAAGTCCTTACAAACTTGTAATAGTGTGCTTTAGAAAGGCAGCCTGTTAAGCTCTTCACTACTGTCCCCACGAGGTATTGTAAGTTCAAGGGTGTTGCACTGTGTCACTTGCACCCGAAATGAAGTGTAATGCTTTTAGGCAGGGACCAACACCTTTTACACCTACAGAGAGCATGGAGAAGGCACTCAACTGTTTAAAAACAAAGAGGAAAACAAATAAGAAGACTGTATCTAACTGTAACTAGATTAGATCTCCTGGTATCCTGAACACAGTTCTCAAAAGTTTTTTTGTCAGAGGACAGTGAAAAGAAGAACCAATCATTCCACCAGTGCAGGTACTTATTTCTCACTGAAATCAGTTACCCAGTGATCAATACCTGGTAAATCAGACAAGACTGTTTCTTTCCTTCTTCTCCCCACCCTATTTTGGCACAGGAATAAACAGTCCAGGTGGACTCTTGCAAACCTTGCTCAAGACGCCTGAAAGAAATTACGAGACCCATGTACAGTGTGGGCATGGTGAGGAGCTGCAGGCTGATGAGCTGCAGGCTCACCTTGCTGAACTCAAAGGCATCTCTTCCTCCACACTTTTGGACAGGCCTTTTGGGGCACGTTTTCCAAAGCCAGTACACTGGTAAATGTTGTAATGCTGCCAAGTGCTAGCAAAATAAACCACAGAAAAAACAACCCCTAGATTTTTGTTAAAATATCAGCTCAAATAGAAAAGCTGGGGAGATGTATAAGTGTAGCTGGCACTCACAAGCCACAGAACCTCAATTCCCATCTTCTTTTTTTTTTTCTGAAATGCTTGTGCGTTTTATGATTCCACCCAAACTCATGGCCATCACCTTTAATGGGACAAAAGACCTTAAGAAAAACAGAGATTGTAAGAACTGCTTTCAGTGACTGAGAATAAACACAAAAATATGTGTGCCAACATGCCAGAATTGCTTGTGCCTAAGTGGAACTGGAGGAAAGCCAAAAAAAGTGGCAGCTTTGCTCTGAATGCCAATATTATCACACAGCACTTGTAAAAGATAAAACCATACCCATGGGAGAAAAGACGCCATCCAATGGCACAAATGCCATGATTTTGTCCATTTTCCTCAGCAAAAGTTAGAAAGCAGAAACTACTGTTTTGACTGTGCATGGGTTTTAAAAACAAAGCCAAAATCTTTCTCACTAGGGTTGTATCTCAGCTATTTCTTACCAAATCTCTGTCCTGCAACATGTCTATCTGCTCCAACTTTGACAAGCACAGATAGGCCAACTTGTCAGTACTGAGCTTTTTAGCCAGTCACCTGTATTCAGCTCTCATTTTTGGCTCAACACTCAAAAATTGGATTAAGTGATCTTCTAGTTCATAGTCTGTGTACTCAGCATGTTTCAGGATGGACTATCAGCTCTAAATCGTGATAAAACTATTACTGACAAATCCTCAGAAGAACAAATAATACTTTTCCCCTCTGCTTTTTATATTCATGCATTTCTGATAGCAACTGCTCTCTTCATCATAGTTCAAGGTGCCATTCCTAAAGGAATCAGTAGAAACTGAACTCAAACAACCAAAGGTAGAACTGCTCCAAATTGCCTTAGTCTCAAATTGAACCAGATTTACCTATCATTTATGTGACACAGTCAGGTGGCCTTATTTCCTAGCCCTGCAATCAGAAAACTATTGACCAGAAAGAAAATAGGTTTCACTTCATATTACTGAAATGAACAACCCCTGTAATAAAGGGGGTTTTTTGTTTGTTTTTTTGGGGTTCTTTTTTTTTGTATATTTCAGGTGATTGACCAAACTAAGAATCTTGAATTTAAAAATGAGGAGGTTAGGCATGGAGGAGTCAAGTAATGTCTGAGAATTAACTTTCCGCTTTTTTTTTTGAGTTGTAATGAATTTATGTTTTGGTTTACAGAATCAGTAGCTCTTTAGGAGACTTCAATACCTAGAGTTCTATTCTTCCATGGCAGATGTATACCTAAGTATATGCATACAGTACTGGTTAGCTACTTTTCACTCTACAGAAAAGCACCTTGTGGAGATCACCCCAGTCTCCATTTATTTGTTTGTTTGTTCATTTTAAAGCTCATGAGAAAGTAATTCCCAGGCACATGGATTTTATATGGTCAAAGGTAGGTGAGATGAATCCCATGACAACTGTATTTCTCATGATGAAACCAGAAACTTTCTCCACTTTTTCTTTCTATTGTGTCTTTCCATCAACAAGTAAGGTACAGTCCCTAAATTTGGAACTATATGGTAGTCAGTGTCATAAGACTCAATTTCAATATGTGCTTTTCATAGTGTGTAATATTTAGAAAAAATTACTTCAGGGAAAAATAAACAAAAATTAATAAAGATAACCAAAATAAATCTTAAAGCTTAAGACAATAATTTTTAACTATCACTGATCTGTGCCTGTTGCAATGCACTACCCTTGGTGCAGAAACCTTTGTCACAAATCTTAACATGGAGATGCTGCAGGTTGTTATTCCCTTCTACACTGTAAATTAGTCCTATCATGATCTAGTAGTTACCTAGGAAACAGATTTAGGAAGGAAGTATTGGTGATTGTATACAGGGTGATTTGGATTTTTGATTTAAGGGTGAAGTTTTTTTCACATTTTCAGAGGCTGACATTATATTTATATTGCTAAATGTCAAAGAATTTGTAAAATTCTTCTAGGCTTTCATATTATTTGTCATACTATACTGCAGTTGAAAAGCCATAATAAGAGAGTAAGATTTTTTTAAAGACTCTGAATAAACTCTATAACCATGTGCAGATATGGAGCAGCTCATTAACAACACTCTGACAATGACACTGATTTATTCTTGCCATGAATATTCATGATATCACAAACTTTCTTATGGCTTTAGCTGATCTACTAATGGCCAGGCATTCCTATTATAAAAACTCCGGTGATAAGAGATGTCTTGTATTTAGCTTTCCACCTGTGTCACATTGAACTCTGGTGATTTCAGCATATCTCTTTAGACTACAATGAATAAGATCTTCTCAAAGAAATTCACACATTATCTTGAGCAATGTGGCTTGATATTGAAGTAATTCCCACTTTGCATGATTCAGAGAAACTAAAATCCTTATGCTATAACAGGTTATTCTGATAGTTAATAAGATGCTGAACATGAAAATTTCATGGAAGAAATGCATATCTTTTAGATATTAAAGAGTACATGTATAACATCCGTTACTGCTTTTAAAAATCTAAAGCCATATATTAATTGATCAAAGTTTTGTGGTCAAAGAAATAGAAGATATGTTAGCATTAGGAAAAGTAAAGTATGATATCCTATGCATTTCAAGTAAAGTTTTGAGTACTTAATAATTACTCAGTTCACAAAAAAAAAAAAATCTTTTTTATAAAATTTCTTTACTCTGCTTGGCTATCTACTTTCATGAACTCATTATCTGCACCCAGCATGGTTAATGTGTCTGTAAAGCATTAAGTCATCAGGCTAAGTAGCACAGTTGCTATAATTTAAATTCGGGAAAATCCTAAAATAGCTTCCTAAAAATGCTGGTGAAACAAAGAAGAAAGGCCAAGAAAATGTATTGCCATATGTTGAAAAACCTGTACGTAGCTTTTATTTACTTTATCACTTGCTAGTAATTTGACTGTGCAAAATGGATGGTAATAAAAATATATAATTCAAGACTCGTTATCATTATTTGAAATTTCAAATACTGCAAGAAGTTACTGCTGTGCAGGATTGGGAGGTCACCCAAAAATATTGGAAATTTGCTGCTTCCTCCCTTTTTTACAGTTTATCTTGAAATTTGGTAGACTTCACACAAATCTAGTGACCATTGTTATGGTTTTACTTCCATTTTTCTGCTCAATATTGGCTTTTTATAAGTTTAACTAAACTGTTTTGAACAGAAATTTCCAAGTATAGTGTCTATATGATATTATTTCATTTTCTTAAAACGTTCTAAGGTATTTGTATTGGGTTTGGACCTTTTTGATGAAATGTTTGGGCTTACTGAAAACTATAAATTTAGGGACTGAGCATTTATTTTGGTCTGTAAGTCTCAGGTGAGATGTAAAACAATCTTGTATTATGAAAAGAAAGTCAGTTCAGCGTTTAGGTGAGTTAAAACTATTTTAATTTAATGGAAGAAAAAACTTCCTTAATACAATCTTTGATGTACTTTTGCTAAGAACTGAAAATGAAGGGTACTTATTTTATTTTTATAAAATATATCCTGGTTTTAATTTAACAATAATCTCCAAGGCTTAGTTCTATTATGCCTTTGATTATACTCTGGATTTACCCTTAGATGTCCACAGTACAGCAATCTGTGAATCATATTGCACTGTAATATATAAGGGATAAATTTCATTCACAAAAAATAACTGATATGCTTCTTTCATAATAAACTGTTACAGCTATTTCACATTTCATGCCTCCAATTCCCTTAAAAGCACCACGAAAATTATGTGCAAAGAAACTGCAAACAAAACTAGTGTGAGTGAAAGATCAAGAGGTGGAATATAAAGCATATAAAGGCCACAAAAAAAAAGAAATTGCTTTTCTTCTTAGTACAGCATTAACTTGGTGTTATTCCATATAACTTCCTTTTAGACATAAACTTTGGTGGTTTACAGTTTATTATCTAATATCACCACCATACCTACATAGGACAGTGAACACACCTAAGGTTTTTTTTAAATTTTTCTTTTTTTAAATTATTTATTTGCCATTTTAAAAAGTGGAATCCTTTTGCATTTACAATTGTACACGTTGCTGTGCATATGAACTGTACCCACTAGGAAAATCAGCTGTGTGAGGTTTGGATGGGTTTTCTGAGTTAAAAGGAAATCAGGTTTTTGAATCAGAGTGCACTGTTTATCACTTCTATGGAAAGGGACAGAGCTCCTCCTAAAAGCTTTAGCTTGACTCCAACATTCCACAGGCAGCAGGGCTGGGCAAGGCACGCCTTGTCCCAGCCGCTCCTCTTTGTCCTTCCCAGCACAGTGTTCCACAAGGGTGGGCACACAAAGTCACAAACACCATCTGTGTGTCTTACTGAGATGTCTCAAGTCATAGTTTTGCCTGGCCAGCTAACTCTGGCAAAAACTTTGTTCACCGTAATCTCATGCCAGAGAATTTCCTCCTATAACCAAAACCACTAAAAGAGCAGCAGGGCAGTGTCTAGTGGCATTAAGAAAAACATTATTGTTTTTTTGAGGACTTAATTCCATCCATCAGATAATTTTGAAATTATTCCCATTTTTCAGTCTGAAATTTCTTTTAAGTGAAAGACAGCAAGTCATTTTCACTTTTCCATTCATCTCCCTCTGCCATCCTTTTCTCTGTACCCCTTCCCATAGTAATTCATACAGAGAAATGGATTTAGACCTGAAGGTCAAAAGGGTAAGTACTGGATATATCAGAATTAAATTTAGCTGCTGCTGTCTGTCCCTTGAAGAGGAGAGTAATGTTATTGTACATTAAATTAAGCAGTTGGCTTTTGTGGTTTGTTTTGCAATGGTTTATCTTTTAAAGGAAAAATCAAATAAGATGATGATTTAGCACATGTAAACATATATTTTAGACAATAATTAAAATATGCCCTTTAATACAATGACTGCACATAATTTTTATTCTCTGCTTTTTATTACTAGGAAAATCAATTATTAAGAAAAATAACATTAATCACAATTAGAAATACTACACTTGAAGTTTTAGTTCATTACTGCCAGCTTCCAAAACTGTAATAATGGATTGGACTGAATTTATTTCAGAGTTACTCTCTTTAACAAAACTCCAATCTGTTTTTCTGTTAACAATATCTTTAACAATATAAGGAAGACTACAGAGTAGAGCATTACATTCAAGATAAGGAAGTTACTTGCTCAGGAGTGTGAGTGGAAAATAACTTAAAATATTAATCGACTGCAGTATTTCTGTGAGTCAGCTTTGCAAAAGGGATTGCTGCTAAAAAAAATGCTTTCTCCTTTTTTTTCAGGTAACGTATAATGGAAAGAAATCAACAGTTAAAGCTGCTGGAAATCAGATCACATCAAATACATCACCCCTTCTAATGTCTTCGGAAAAGATACTTTTAATGGCCATTTACAGCTCTGGGAAGAAGATAGTCCCTGATCTCATCTGCACCTTACATTGGACCTTTAACAATGGTACTGAAGAGTGACTTTAAGTGCTGTGGAATTCATAAATTTGACGTTACTTACTCTCTGAAAGACCTTTAGGTATAGACAGTTTTCTTGCTGCCTTGTAGAACATTAGGAAGCTTACCTGGTTAGGCAGCGTGAGAAAAAAAATAGCTATTCCATAAGATTTCTGGATACCCAATAAAATGCGTTAGAAAAACTTTTTTTCTAATATTTCATTTTCTTAGGAACGGGAAGAAAAAACTCTTCAACCCGTTTTTCTTCCTGACATAGCAACTGCTATAAAAATGAAAAGTTTAGCTGAATGAATACATCTAATTACTGCGAAAACCATGAGAAATGGCACAAACACTTTCTATCCCCCTTTCTGAGAGATATAAGCAATGTAGATGTCTTTCTGTGAACACTAAAAGGCAAAAACCTTTCAGCCCTCCTAATGCCATCTCCAGATACTTAGAAAACTCTTCCTCTCAGAGGTGATAACTGTTCTAGAACAATCTTTTTTTGTTCTTGGCTAATTAAATTTCTCTTGAGAGTTGACCTAATTAGTATTTTGTTCCTTTCTGCTTTTCCTTTTCCTTAGTAAACTGTCCTGGATTTCAGTTATGATAGGCAAAGTTCAAAAGTTGACTGTTCCTCTCCTGTGCTCCTCCATGTATGTTTCTATAACATTTTTGGTGAGTTACCAGTATGACTGATGTTGTGTTCTGCTGTAACATTTTCATTAAGTTCTCAAGTTGGTTTTTTTAATCAAATTTAGAAGGATTTAAGAGCGTCACTATGAGCAATCCAAAATATCCATTCTAGATTCTTCTTCCTGTCAGCAAGAAGAGTGTGATATTCACTCTTCAGATTATCCTTGTATATAATAATTTTTGAGTTTGCTGATCTACATCTGTGGAGATTCTCAAGACCCATCTGCATCAATCACTAAGCCACCTCATCTGAATTCTCACTGACCCAGTTTTGAGCCCCTCCTGGAACCCCTGTCACCCAAATGACTCTGTGATGCTGTGATTTCCTGCGTGAGAGCAGGACTCTGTAACTTCTCTCCCTGTAATCTTTCTTTATGTTCTGAATTTAAAAAGGGGCAAAAAGTAGGGGAAAAGACAGTGAAGAACTACAGAGCTTGCTGCTTAGTCAGTTTTCCTAGTTCATCAAATTAATCCATAATCACAGTTCCACACTCTCCTAAGCTTTCAATGGCACTTAAATGTATTTTTTGTGAGTAATACAAAGCGATTTAGAGATTTGTAAAGATCAATGTTAACTTTGTTCTTCTCCTTCTTTTGTCATTACTAGGAGACTTTCAGGATGTCTGTCCCTCCTTTGTTCCAGGCTCAGGAAAAATATGTAAGTGAATACCTCTTTTTAATTTTCCATTCCTTCATTTGCTCTGTCAAATTAATTTAATTTGTCTAGTCACTAATTTGATATTTTTCTTATATTTATCTTGCATTTCCTTAAATTATTTTAACAGCAATTGTAAAAAAAAATTACATTTCTACTTTATAAAAACAACTACTCTAATAAGTTATCACAGCTTCCAGTAGCAAGAAACAAACTTGTTGTATGTTTTTTGAAGCCACTCTCTGAAAGAACAAGAAAGTAAATATTAGGTATCATAAGAATCAGGAACATATTACTTAGGGACACTGAAAAATATCCAGCATAAATCAATCCATAACAATACAAAATACCACTTCAAGCTTCAAAAAGGGTCCAAGACAGACTCTTTCTTAGAAATCTATTATTCAAAGTTTAATTAAGTCTTGATATCCTGAAATTTATCTAACATTATGACCCCTTGGGGAAATATGTGTGGTTTCATATCCTGACAAGGAATTCTAACAAATGTCTCAAAAAAGCATATTAGAAATACCATCTTCCCCAAAGGTATTTAATTTGTGTAGAACAAAAACCTGTAGGTATTTAATTCTTGTAGAATTATTATAATCTTCTTCAGGACTGTTGCTCTCATCGTGGTTGCATTTATTTTCTCTCTTGGGTGGTTTTTCCCAACTTTTCATATTCTAAGCATTACTGGAATCTTTTCTCTTTCTTCTTTCTTTCTGTCACATGTGCCATGTACAATCATTTCTAGAGCCTTTAGGCTCCATCTTACTACACCTGACTGCTGAGTTTGGGACATTGGGCTGAAATAGTGGAGCAAGCATATCTTTTTTTTTTTTTTGGGGGGAGTGAGAGCCAGAGAAGACTCAGGCATTTTCCATGGACGTTCTCCATCCCAGAGTATGCAGCTGGCAAGACAGTGAAAGGAGGAGTTGAGTTCAACGATGCATAAAGAGATCAATTACTTGCATCTGTTACAGTCCAGTATTAAATCTGCAAAGAACTCAGGCCATATCAAAACCAGATACACGTTGCTCTCCTGGAAACACTGACTCTGTGACCAGTCCCACACTGTCCATCTGTCCCAGTTCTTCATCAATTCTACCGCCATATCAAAGACATGGCAAAAACTTACCACTATTAATAGCCAGTTCTATGTGCATCACATATCCTTCTAGTCACTTCAACTTCCTTTGACTGTAATTTTTTTATTTGACTTTACTTTTTTTTACTTGTTTGTCAGGGGTTTGCCCCATCATGTCACTCAGTATCTACATTCTAGAGGAAAAAGGATTACAGTAGCCACGAGCACAGTTACTCTGAGACTCAGCCAGGATGCTCCATTGTGTATTGTTAATATTTTACCAAAGGGCTTCTCCTCCGGCCAGAGACACCTTGCTCCTGCATATACTCCAGTCTTTCAGCTGTAGCTGACATTGAATTGCAAACAGAGGATTCTTAATGTGCTGCTAACAGAAAAATCAGTTCAATTTAAAGGGGTAAGTTAGCATTCTTAAACTGTGCCAAGGGGAGATGATGATTTGACAGACAAAAGGGCACATCTTTTCCCATCCCATTATTTTGCTCTTCTACTAAGAGTTTGCAGAGGTAGCAAATTGTGCCTTAAAACTATTTGTTTTTTGTTTTTTCTACTCTTGAATAAGACTCACATTAGAAATGCTTTGAAGTACTGTAACATTGTGGGTGATTCATCTCACAGGAATTATTAGGGACAGAAAGTGTATTTCTTTGTGAAATGGATGACATTCATTGAGGCCATTTGGTGTTTTTCCCGTATTTTTATTTATTAGTATTTGATAGACACTCATAATAATAACTCAAAATCTTTAATACTGTCAAAAATCTAAACCAGGAAAGTTAAAGTTACCCTCTCACTTTTTGTTATACACCTTGTTGCCATAAATCTTTAACACTTTTTCCAAACGTTGAAAGAATACCCCATTACATTTCTTTGAAGTAGAAAAAGGTTGTGGTGCTATGACTATATCTGTGATTTCATCCGTGGTACTTGTCCTGCTGCCTCAATTAGGTGAAAGACCTTGCTCCATTGGAATCTCTAAATTCAGTTTGGATACTGATTAAAGGCTTTTGCTCTCAGGGGAAAAATTATTTGGTGGTTGAATTGCTTAGCTGTAACACACTGCTGCAAGCTGATTCTGCATATTTCTAGTTGTTCCTACTGACATTATTTTCCAACAGGTGATCTCTATGTTCACAGTTCATTTGCACTTGATGCCCCAGAGACTGATTTGTTGAAGAGGAATTTTGTAAAAATATAGAAAATGAATAAAACCCAGCGCTCTATTGTACTCTGGATTGTGTATTCTGATAAAAGCACTTTTAGGCATGGACCTTTTTTTCCTGACAATTAATTCTTGAATTCTGATTCCTGTGTCTTCCCTGAAGTCTGTGGTCCTCTACAAATGAGAAATGTTATGCATCCTTTAGGTTTTGGTTTCTACTGGGTTTTGTAGTTACTTGGTCTTTTTGTTTTGGTTTGGTTTGGTTTGGTTTGGTTTGGTTTTGGTTTGGGTTTTTTTGTGGGTTTTTGTTTGTTTGTTTGTTTTTGTGTTTTTGTTTTGTTTGGTTTGGTTTGGTTTTGGTTTGGTTTTCTTTTTACAGTATGTTAATGTTATTTTTGTTTCAGATCTGCCCTATACCTTCACCAGTCACTTGAGACACAGCACAAGAATGAATTACTCTGAACTGCCTTTCTGTCTCTTGACAGGTCTGCTTGAAAAGCGGCTTGCCTGAAGCTGAATGAATCGCTATTCCACTTATCTCCAAGTCAGCAAGGGACAGTTTTACAAATCTCTAACATAACGCAAGAAATGGAATTCAACAGCAACACTGATTTTCTTCTTTTTATTTGGCCTGGCCAAATGAATGGAGGCTAACAGACTGCAAACACAGAGAGCACATTTTAGGGTGTTCTCTTGAAATGTTAACTTTACTAAAATCAGTCACTAGTGAGACAAACAGTAATCTCATAGACAACCACCACTCCCTGATTTATTTATCTTTCCTTGTATAGGCCTCAAAATACAACCTTGGGGTGAAACACTATGAAAGCTGTGTGATGTGTGAGAAACATATTAGTCTTTCCTTTTTTGACCATTATGTCTCTAATGCATTACTGCCAATAAATATTACTTAAATGAATATGCAATTAGCTTATCACCACTAAAAGACATTCAATTTTTGAAAGGCAGAGTGCTTCCCAGAACTTTTCAGTGCACAGGGATGGTCTTAAATACGTATTCTTAATTACAGCATTGTTGGTCATAATTCATTACCACTGACAGCTTGGGTCCCATCTATAAATTTATGTGAACAGAAGCCAAGTTTTTCAAGAAAATATCTACATGAGTAAACTACATGGAACCAGGGTCTCAGTGGCACAGTCATCTACACAACCATAGAATCAGGTTGGTCCCTACTGCTGGTCGTCTGCTGCCCTAAGCCATGAGCAAGGGCCAAGTCAGTATTTCTGCTAAACACTTCGGCACCAGAGGACCATTCCCTTGCAGCAGTTTGTGCGTGGTCACCCCCTGATCATTGAGAAATTTAGTTTAACTTTTCACATGCGAGTTCTGCCACATGCCCTCAGAGCTGGAGAAGGTTGCTGAAGAAATAACTGTAGTAATGAGATGGTATCACAGTCCTGTCCCAATCCATGGTACAGTTTTCAAGGCTGTCTCTGTGTGAGTGCACAGAAATAAGCTAGAAGTGGTTTTGTGGCTTTTGTCCATGCTGGAAACATTTCTGGGTCCTTGAACTGTGCTGTCATTGAACAGCAGGGTCAGAGATCGGAGACTTGTTTAAAGGGTGTTATCACATGCCAGCATTCATGAGTCTTCAATTAGACCTGCAGTCTTTAAAGACATTGTTCCCCTGATAACATGGCAGCTGAAATCCGACCTCAGATTCATTCCCTTACATGAGGACTTTGAGATTCATCACAGACAGAACCTTGCTCAGAGCATTTTATAAGCAGCTGAAGTGCACTGAAAAGCTCTGTATGTCATAAAATCATAGAATCTACTGAGCTGAATGAACCCACTGGATTCATTGAGTTCAACTCCTGCTCTGTGCAGGACACCCCAAGAATCACACTCTGTGCCTGAGAGTGGTAGTCAAATGCTTCTTGAACATGAATACTCGTAAGCTGCTGTTGCTCTCAACCTCCTATATGGGGCACAAAAACTATGGAGAAAAATTTCAAAACAGGGTCAGGAATAGGCTAAATCCATCCCTTTTTCTAGATTCATTTTCCTTTCCTCCCTAAATTCTTGTCATTTTTCAGAGGAAACTTGGCTGTTAGACTGTAAATAACTTTCCATTAAAGTCAATGAGAAGTTCTTTGTAAAATTCAGGGGCTAACATTAACCAAAGGGGCTGAGGTCAAAATGCAAAGCTTAAGACTGTTTGAAACAGTGATATTTTCTGGCATTGTAACAGAATAAGAGCCTGGTTACTGCAAGTTGCAATACTAATCCTTAATGTAATTTAACAATTACTAATGCACAGTAAGTTTTTTTCTGTTATTTTCAGTTTCATCAAAAAGACCGGATCAAGTGCAAAATGCTATTATAGGGATTTTTAATCAAATGCAATTATATAATTAATGATACAATACTAAGCCATGACACTCCAATTACCATTGACAAACATTTCTTCAGGGATCTCTAGCTCTTCATAGTGAAGACTGGCAGAGAATGGATTCCTATTAGGCAGCTCAGAGCCCCTTGGGCTCTGTCATAGACAAATAGAATTTCACATGCTTGTACTGCTCTTGTCTTATCCTAACAGCTCCCTTCCTAGTCATATTAAATAAGTTAGGCATATTCTGTGAGGGCAACTAAAAGTTCTGAATGAATGTTGTAACCAGCAACACTGTAAAGGTTGGAGTGCAGCAGTGTTACACACCGTGTTTTCCTCTATATCAGCAAATTTCAGGGTAGGAAATTTCACTGTAGTTAAATTTCATACTCTTAGAAATTACATTGAACACACTTTTGGTCAGATACCCCAGGAAATAAATGAAATTGTTTTTAAGCAGTTAATAACAAATGCTCACACAGCTTGAAAATGAACTACAAGAATTGAAACTGGCTTTGTAATAAGTATGTTAGAAATAATATGTCTCTTGCTCTCAGGTAAATTCTTCTAAAATAAAAAAAGATGCATATTTTACATGCAGTAACTTTAATGAGTCAAGGAAAGGCAGAGACAGACATTGAAATGAGGAATAAAAGGAAAATTATCTAAAAATAACTGACTCTTCCCAAAGCAACTCCCTCTTCCCAAATAACAAAATACCACAGAACATATTGACAAAAATTAAAGTTGGAAGTCATAGAATTGTAGAAAGTGTTTGGGAAAGTGAAAGAGAAATGTTTTATAGGTGTTGAGAGATGAGTTGACTCTATTTCTTGTGTAAATAAGCTATTCTGGTAACAAAGGAGGAAGGGTGCATAACAGCACATCTTCTTCACTTAAAATGCTGAACAGCTCTTACTACATGTACTGCTAATGAGAGGAGGACTACAGTCCCATTAATGTTCTCCAAAAAGTCTTACTCATGCTTAAGGGTGCAAAGCCACCGAGAATGAAACCACACGACCAAGCAATAAAATCCTTAGGGCAGGGTATGTATTTGGTGGGAATTACATGTATAAATCTATATATTTCCTCTTAAATTAACCTCTGGAACTATTCTTGGAGTGTATTACCTCTGACTTCTTCCTGCCTCTTACCTCCTTCCATGCTGAGTTGTTGCTAGTTTGCTGTATGTATGTGCCAGTAACCATATAAGCCATTATCTCATCTCAGTTCTTTAGAAAAAAAAGTGAAGGAAAGTTAAGGAATTGAGTGAGTTTGGAGATTTATTGTGTGCTTTTTGGTTTTTTTTGTTTTTTTTGCTGTAGTTGTTGTTGCTTTGGTTTGGGTTGGGTTTTCACTTACTTATTATTCAGTCTTCTCTTGAGATGAAGAATTGTGTTTTGCTGTACATTGCTAAACTTGGAAAAATAATTATTCCATACAAGGAGCTAACATGTAACTCCTTAACATGCAGCTTTTCAGCCCGCATAGACCTACTTCAGCTGAGTTACTCCAATTTAGTACAAAAGTCATTTGCTCCCCCGGCCACCGATTCTATTGCACAGATTATTCCAATTACAGAGCTACAGTTTCTTTATGAAGCTGGCTTCAGTTTTTACAGCCAAAATGATGTGTAAAAAATTGCAAAATCAAATATATACTGTGCCTATTGATTGTGTATCTACAATGAGTCATAAAACTTAATTGCTATCATGAAACCTCTTCACAGAATTACTACTTCAAAACTCTGAATGAACAAACTTGTTCTTATACAAATACCAAACATATATATGTGTATTTTTTTCAGGAAGTAATTGCATGATTTCTATTAAACCTATAGTGAAACTGGTTTATTTTTTTTTTAAATATAATACATCAGTACACCAATTGACACTTAATGGAAGTTATTGACAAAAGCAGTACTTGCCCACAAAGGTCTGGATTTACAACATGCACTAGTACTGACTACATCACCAGATACAGGGCTGTGTAATCAACAACCAAAAGGGTTTGCATGAATCCTGGTGTCTGTATCTATTGACAAAGAGTAATATTGATATCTACAGAAAAATGTGTCTCTCAGCTAATGTCAATACTCCCATAAATTTCTCTTAGATTTTTTGAAAATTTGAAGTCTGCTAAAATTCTGAAAAATAAAGTGATCTTTATGGAAATAGTTCTGAAAAAAAACCTTGATAACATTTTCTGGCCTTTTATGTATTTTAATTTGAACAGATTCTCTCCAATCTACAATTTATTTTAGGTAATAACATTGTCTTGTTATGCAAATATCATTTCTTTTTTTTATTGCTAAGAATGTGAATAGCTTAGACTCACTATTCACTGCTACCTCTTGCAGTCAGTTTTCTGGAAGGATACTAATGTAATTATGGGTTTTTTTGTTTGGCTCTTGCTCAAGACAATTAAAAACTTCTTGACTGAGGAATGGATGTAGAGTTAAGCAATAATGTTCAATGTAGAGTTAAGCAATAATGTTCAGTATTATATGTTGGTATCAGTATTAAACATCTATAAATACATTGCTAAAATAAATTCTCCTTTATTAATTAATGTGTTTTTAAAAATCAAATCGTGCTGTTTAAAATACTGTTGTTTTTAAATCATGTTGTTTTGAAAGCAGAAAAAGTCTACATTAGGCTAATCTTATGACAGGGCTTATCTTGCGTATCTCAATGGCATGTGATATAAACTGTCTTGAAAATTCCTCCTTCTTGCACCAAAGGACGGAAAGGCATGTGGCTAAGCAACCATGAATTCCACTTTTCTTCCTAGAGATTCTGCATGCAAAACAATGCAATTTCAGACCAAATTAAACATAAGAAATATTTTCTGTTAGTCTTATTTCCCATTTCAAGATTGTGTAATGCAAACAAGCTGTGCCAAACAGTCTATACAACTGAGAAGTCCAATTCTCGAGGTCTGAATGAAAGCAGAATGTAAGACCAACAGTGTCTTAAAGGCATTTCTATTCAAAATTGCCACAAATAATTTTTATTTATTTTGTTGGAGGACATATTCCATCGATGACTGAAATGCTCTATAATAGCAGTGGGAGATCTGATACTGCAGCACACACATAGTCCAAGGAAGTAATGTTTCCTCACCTTCCCAGTGACCACCATCAAACTACTCCAGAGGAAGGCAACAGAGCCCTTGCAATATGCAGGTTTAAAAACCCTACCTCTAGGTACTTATATCTTAATCCCAGGCAGACATGGTCAGTTTCATTTTGCCAAATTTTGACATGAGCAGTGTAGACAATCTATGTCTGGGTTCATCATCCAAATTTTCTTTCTAGTCAGAGGACACAACCAGGCATTTCTAGAGCACAGGGCATCACAGCTATTTTAAATACCTAACTGTCCCTGTTAGAGGTAGAAGTAAACAAGGTAGTGAGTTTATATGTGGATATTCCCACTATAGACATCCAGAGGTTGGTAAAATACAGTTCAATATCAGAGACCAGTTTAAATCCCAAAATAAGCATTTATAGTTTCCCAAACTCTCTCATCCATAATGGAGAATTAGTAAGCACTGCAAGCCATTTTGTGTAATCTGTTGGTGCATTAACATCACTGCTTAAAGCTCTTTGAAGGTTAATTTCAGTTTAAGAGTATAATCCTTGAAAAGCCTTCACTTATTATCTAGAGTACTGGAGAAATGGGTCAGTGAGGTTGTTTGTGGAGCAGAAGCTGACGCAAACAGAAAGACAATCTTATCAGCACCTGAGTACAAAATAACCACCCACTGGAGCTCATCCATACATGATTCACTGCAGGAATTCAGCAGGTGATTGATAAGGGGAGTACACCAGAAATGTAAGCAGGCTGCATATAAAAAGAATGTAAACAGTTCAGCATTCCTCCCTGCACTCACCACCATGGAAATGATAACAACCCTCTCTCTGTTGACATATTTTGCAGCTCAGCCTTACCTCTCCCATGCAGATAGACTCTGTTCTGGCTACAGATCCTTTCCAAACCCACTGCCCTTCTAGAAGGGAAAAGAATCATAATGCCTTCCACAGCACCCCACCACATAAGGAAAATACTGGATTTGTTGATCATCAAAAAATACTGACAAGGGGCAGAGCTGATAAGCCGCACAGGCCAAAACATCTACACATTTTCTCATTCTTGTAGACAGTCCCAGTAACAGCCTAAAGCTCTCAGTTCCCACCTTGTGTGTTAATGGAAGCAAATCAAAATGAGGTTCCAAGGCAAATGTGCAGAAGTAGCTCCTTTTGGGCAGGTCCCTTAACATCCTGCTGTCTGAATCCTCCTGCAAGCCTTAAGGAGATAGAAATGGAAAACATGCAGGGCTGCAGATAGGAAGTGGAATCAGTGTTGGATAAAAACAACTTTTCAGTAGAGTATGCTATAGAATATAATTTCTGGAATAGCTATATGGTATTACAAAACTAAGACTGAGTATATTGAGAGGTGACTTCGGTCCTCTTTTTATTTTTTCTTTTTATATTGAAAAAGTCGTAACTGTTCAGTCTTCAACTTATGAGAACAGTTTGATTATTTCAAATATTCACACATTTGATTTAGTATATTAGAAGAAATGGAAACTCCAATGATAACATCAATGTACTCTTAAGAGTCACATTCCACATGCCTTTGTCTCCTGTTACTGAGAACTACACTGACAAATTACAGTGAATGCTGAAACACATGGACTTCTGAACCCTGGTCATATCCTAAATTAATACTGCTGCTTTCATCCTGGTTATTTTGTAAAATGACCCTGTTGTTTCAATTCAGTTGCTTTATGTGAGACTCTTGATCATTTATGTCAAGCAAGCCCTGCATGCATTAGGTGACCATTTCATATGATACTGCTCAGAGAACAAAAACCTCTCAAACAGTGCTCCAAGTTGTTTAAATAGATTCCTACATTCTCTTATTTATCAACAACCAGAGTTAGCAAAGCATTTGACCTCTGAAAACCTTTTACCAGTTTTTTCAAAGAATCTTGAATTTATTCATAATTCATGTTCATTCTTCCTTCTGCATCTGGATGATAGTGCATAGATATGCAAAGTCCAAAAAAGACTAAAAATGGTGTCTTGAGCAGACAACCCTTCTGTGTGTGTTTGCTCACTTTGAAAAAGTATAATGAGGTTCTTAAACCTGATCTTCTGTACTTTCTTATGAGCACAGAGAATGTGAATCACACTGAAGTGAGAGAAAAAGTCACTGCAGAATACATTGCCAGAACCATGTGTTACACAGAAGTCCTAAACAGAAGTCAAGGTTGCAATAGGTGAACTGTAACTCTGGTATGCAATCCTTCACTGAGAAATGCTTATGTCTCAAAAGACTCAAAGGTGGCTAATACAATGCCAAATTTTGGAAGCATTTTTGGAAAATCTGAAGAAATGTTAATCTATTATTGTTACAGCTATGCCACACTAGCCAGGCAATATGTGGGATATATTAGGGAAGAGCAAGCATGAATTTTCTATAGATTAGTTATGCCTGAACAAATGTACTACAGTTCTTTGGTAATATTATCAGCAATGTGCATAATGGAGAGTTGGTTCATAAAATCTACTTGTATCTCTAAAAGACAATTGGAAATTCAACTTGTTGAAGGTTTTTCTGAGTGAAAAGTAAATGGTCATGAAGATTCTTATCAGATAAACACTTGGTGAAAAAATGGAAAGCACAAGATATGGTACCTTGTCATTATTGAAATGGAGGGAAGTGATCAGTAGCTTACCTCAGTGATCTGTGCTGTTAACTTATCCATAAGTTATCTAGAAATGGGAATAGCTGAAGTGACAAAATCTGATGGGAATCCTTTGAAGTTGAAGTTGTTCAAAGCTGCAAAAAAATGCACACTTCCTATGCAGCAGCATTTCAAAAGAAACTAGATAAATCCTGACTGTACTTGATACCCAAAAAAATAACATGGAAATGGAAGCTTAGGGTATATAAATGTGAAGTAATATAACTAAGAGGAGTGATCCTTTTTTAGTTATGTAATAAAGGTTTACCGGTACTAATCTAGAGTGAGTTTTAGCCCCAAATCCTGTGGAAATCATTGTCTCAGGACTCAGTGCAGTCAAAAAGGAAAGAAAATGTTAAACACTATTGGAAAATTATAGAGAACAAACCAAAAAATTAAAAAGAACAAACCAGAAAACAGCATTTTGATAGTATAATCTATTGTTCATTGAGCAAAATCAAGGCAAAAAAAGGGTATTTCAACATTTTATTGTAAAGCATTAATAATAATAATAACAGTAATACCTCTTTGAAGTTAGCTTAAGGCCATCTGAAAGATCACCAGTTCTTAAGGTGTTATGATAGGTGTTGATTGTCTTTGTTAATTAAAATAAACACTTGTTTCCATTCTCTAGAAAATTTATTTTGTAACTAATAATAAATTCTCAAGTTTTTACCTAATTTTACACAAATGGAAATTCATTTTTGTCTCCTACCATAATTAATTTTTTTTTGGTGTGTGTGTGTGTTTGTTGTTTTTTTTTTTTTTTCTGTGTATGCATGTGGTTTTCTTTTTTCCTTTCCCCTCAGCTACTTTTTCCTTCCTGGATGCAACAAAATAGGAGATGTAGCAACTGGAGCTGTTGAAACGAAGACATACAAAATGATTGCAAACGCATTAGCATCAGAAATTCTTTAAGACCAATTAATGGGAAAATTCACTAAAAGCTCCATTATCTCTTTAAAAGAGCTTTATGTCATGCAGCTCATAAATAACAGGGATCTAAAAGGAAATCCCTTTGTAAATTGTTCTTCAGACTTTGTAAGAGTAGATGCCAGTCATGAAGCTATTTAAACATAAGTTTATGCTCTGAATAAAAGCACGACAGAATGAATCATGATCTCATTTTGGAAATTTCTGTGGGTGGAAATGAAAGACTTTGGCCAGATTAGTTGTGTTACAGACACACAAGGAACTGAAGAGATCTGAGTTAAACAAGGGGGTGTCAAACACGATTTATTAGTGATGTGAAGATTCTGTTAAAGTCAGACACATTGGAAAAAGTATAAAATGGGAGTTATAAGTATATATAAATTCACATAGATAAATGATAAAAATCAGAAGGAATGCGATTAGATTAATAATCTATTCTTACTTAGCAGTTAGTCAAGAAAATGCATAATATATTAAACTGACTGGGTTTACAGCCTGGTAAAACTGTACCTACAGAGTGACTGGTGAGGCATCACTGCAGGAATGAATGAGCATTTGGGAACTCAGTCTTCTTCAGAAAACAGGCTCCACTGATTTTATTGGCATTTGATGGCAATTTTAATTACCTCGTTGTGTATGTGTCTGATAAAGAGTTGTAATTTCTACAAGGCCCAAACTGACTTTCATTGCATTTGAGAGAGCTAGGGGGAACTGGAATTTGTGTGGTATTTTTGTCCCAGTATAATCTTAAAGAACCTTAAACCATTTTTGTGAACTGCTGTCTGGTGATACTTACTATTAACTATCAGGATGATATAACAAGAGCTAAACTAAGGAAACAATCTGTGATTGATCTTATTTAACGTAATTTCTCTCAGTGTCCATGCCAGATAGACAAGAAACCTTACCAAGAACAGCTGCAGGATAATCAGATACAGTAAACCCTATCAGGAATGTGTTAATGTGTTGTGATGGCAAACTGCAGTATCTTTTTTTTTTTCCCACCTTCATAATGTGAAATTATAACTTGAATTTTCTGTAGGTGCTACAGCACTTTTAAAGATCACAATTCAGATGCCAGAGAACAAGACACAGAACCCTTCCCAATACTGGTCTCCTTTATCAGGGTTATTCACATATCCTGTGTGTATATGTTAAATGTAAATGTAGATATTTAGGAGGTGCTTTCATTGAAATATGGGCTATATGTGGTATTCAATATGGCTTCAGTGATTGAATTACATCCTAGCTGTGTTTTCACTTCCTGTTCTTTGGGAGTGCTCCTAGAGAGGAAAGCAAGGCAATAATTTTCCCTAAGGAAAGAAAATGAAGTAAAAAAATTGCTGACATTTTATAAATTCAACAGTGTGGTTATTGTCCCCAGCTTTGCAGTGGTTCTGTTTTAGCCTTTGGGTGTCAGGCTTTCATTTCATACTACAAAACACTTCCTGAATTCCTGGGGTTGTATTTCTTCTGTATCTGTAACACTTCACCCCTCTTCTTTTCTTCCATTTTGTTGCTCTTACTCCTCTGTGTTATGATCTAGAAAGTGTTTAAGTTGAATTTATGCTGAAGAAATCCCAACAGGAATATCAGGTGGCAGCAGCACTTTCATCTCATCGCTCCTTCAACAGACAACCTCAACTCTGTTTTGCTAATTTTGACAGAGAAAGTGTTTCAAATAGAATTACTGAAAAGCATCTGGTCTTATTTTGGTCAGTACCTTTTTGGATGATACCATGGGAAGATGCTGTGTTCATCTTATGGAAATTAATGAGACAACTTTCTCTGCAGATGAAAAAACAGAAGACCAGCAAACCTTTAATACTTGTCATTATACTCTTTCTTCTTTATATTAGTAGGCACCATTAGCACCAGAAAGTCTTTGAAGAAACATTATCTTAATGTATGTCATCTTGCTCACAACATACAGAGCAGTAACAACAAAGCAGGTGATAATAATCATATATAACCCCTGTCAAGTTGACACAGACCTCCAGAAGCTGAGGGAATATCAGCTATAAGTGTATCTGCAGATGACTTTTTTTAATAAAAAGCTTTTCATCTCAAATGCAGGTTTGAAATTTCAGAAAATTTGGCATAGTACAAACTACTGTCAAAGAATATATAATGTACGATTAAACCCCTACAAGTAGTTTTTGAAGGAAGAAGGCACTTTATGCATATATGTATATGTAATTATTAGATAAATCATTAAAAATATCTGTAATAAGGTTACTGTTGAATAGTGTTAGTTAATTATCACTGCACTCAATATTTTATTTTTTTCTGCTTTAAATTATGTGAGTAACAGATATTGTGATTAAATTGCGAGATTGTTTTTAACATAACATTGCACAAAGAAATTGCTACCACCTTCTGATTTCTGGCAGAAATCTACTAGATCCATCAGCTTTGCACTGTACCTTGTTTCTTTAGCTACAAGCTAATGATTTGAAAAATTTGGTGTAATGGGAAGCAAAACTATTCAAAAATTTGTACTAAAACACTCCTAATAAAGTTCCAGGCAAAACTAGGAGCATGTGGCTGCCTGAACACCAAATATAGGATTAGGGGACTCAGCTTTGTTTCTTTTGCAAGAAAGGACTCAAACCCTTCTGAGTCCTGAGAGATGTACGAAGCTTTGTTCTTGAGATAGGTACTTCATCTGCTGCTTCTGTTATTCTATTCCATTTTACGTTTCATAATAAAATATTGATCAGAACATTAAAGTTGCTATATTGCCTGATAATTAGGACAGTAATCTGAATCCTATTTCCTGGGCCAGCTGGCATTTCAGTATAAAGGCATCCATCAGCTTGGATTCAAATCCCCGTTTTAAATCAGGTGCTGTCCTAAACTGCTAAACCATAGAGACAGACTATTTTGGCTCAATGAATATTTCATTATGTCCAAAGTGAAGAGATGGAAAGCAGCATTCTCTGAAAAGCTGGAAATTATCATAGTCACTGAAGAGCCAGGGCAGCAATTCTGAAGCTTTCAGAGTTTCCAGGCTCCTAAATCCACATGAGCCCATCTGTTGATCTGTGAATTTGAAAATCCTGGAAACCTTCAGGCAAGTTGTAAAGGAGACAGATTCCAAGGTGCTTTGTCTTCTCACCTGTTCATTTATTCATTAATCAGGTACTAAAGAACTCAGCAGGTACCCTGGCATGTGATTAGAAAGATCTAAAACATTTTTGGCATGAGCAGATCCATCAAAACCCTATTTGTCTTCTAGTGCAATTTCACTGTGATATTTGAAAAATATTTTGCTTTCACTGATTCAGCATCCTTCAACAGAAAAAGCAGAATTGTTCATATTTTCCAAACAGCTAAATGTTTACTTTGCAAGCTTAATTCATTACACGTAGTGCAGCCAGACAGTTCACTGACACATGCTGAAGGAGAGCTCTCTATAGAGGAAGATGACAGACTGTGTCACTGACTTCTAATACATGTGAGCTTTCATGAAGATCATGTTTCTGATATTTGCGTAAACTAGGATGCCAGGATCTTATTGCTTTGAGTGGGAGGATGAGATGATCTGATCGCTGTGCCAAGTTCCTGTAACTCATCACTTTCCATTCTCCATGAAGTGGCATTCCCCTAATCCGGCTGCCAAAAGCTGGTTTCTGTTTCACAGTCCCAAGGACGGTGTAAAATCTCACATACTACCTTCCTGTTAGGCTAACTGCTGCAAAACCTGTTTCTGATTTGCACTTGGTTTGAACTGTGGGTCTAACAAACTCTGTTTCTCACTCTCCTGCTCCCTTCTTATTCCCCACCCCCATTTGGGCATACTTCCAAGTGTCAGCAAAAACTGGGTCCCGCAGCCACATACAACAGGCAGTGCCTGCTGTGTTTCATTTTTGTTTCGGCTGGATTGAAATACAAGACACAGAATGGGTACTGTCTGAAGTCAAACTTGCTCAAAAAAGTATGTTAGTTTATCAGACTGAATTTTTTCTGTGATGTTGGCACTTAGATTCATGTAATATTCACACATAAGACTTCAGTAATTTTGGAAAAATCAGCATGGATTGCAAGTTGTGCCTGGAACAAGCAGGTGTAATCCTGGAAAGATAAATATAATCCAGTTGCTAGAACTGATTCCTTTAGCATTTTATCAAAATCCCTGTTGTAGCAACGGCCTTATTCTGTTTTTTCCATTCTGCTTAACCAGCAGATGACTCAGTCTACAGACCAAGATAATACTGTACAATTATAGCATTCAAAATGGTTTATGTGTGACTACTCAAAGCTTGTCTTCACTCTGTTTATTGGCTACCAGCACACTAAGCTAAATGCAAGTTAACAAATTCCTAAAAATACTCCAGGGATGAATCATCCCTTTCAAAAGGGTTCTGGAGAGTGTTTACCACTGTGATGGTAAGTCACGGGGTAGCAGGGAAGCCAATTTCTGTTACAGAAAGAGACAAGCTTGAGTCAGCCAAATGCTATGTTACAGTTTCTGAACGCTTTGCCTGGAAGATGGCTATTATGAGTTAATGTTCTCAAATTTGGGCAGCTGAAGGAAACTGTTAAAGCAAAATTTTCCCAAAGTATCTTACAAGCCTGATTTCTGCTTCTGTACACAGGAATCCGGGAATTTCTAATGTTTCTAATTTTGTCTTTTTTTTTTTTTTTTTTTAAAGTTATTTCCAGATCATAAGTGACTCAACACTGTCAGAAAAAAACCAAACCAAACCAAACCAAACCAAACCAAACCAAACAACCTGAAGAGTCTGTTTGCTGGGAAATGAGATACTTGCCTTTCAGTGCTGATAGTGGAAAATGTGTGTTCAAATTCATGGCATAGAAGCGTATGCTTGAACATTCCCTGCTGCCTACAGAGCAGACGGAAGTCTTTTTGAAAGGAAGATATTAATGTGTTGCACCTTATCCTTAAAAAAACTTTATGCTTGATAGATCCAGAATTTCAGATAAAGTTTTAGAAACATAACAGTTAAATAATAACAACAACAATAAAATCTAGGTGAAATTAACATTTACATTTCAACCACTGCCCTGTAATAAACATGCAACAAAGCATAACAGATTTGTTCATCTATCCAGAAGTACTTAATTTTATCCCAGTATTACGACTTTCTACTCCAATTTAATCTGATTGAACATTATTTACTGTAAATTAAAGACTGAAGAAATGACAAAAAGCATCATTTATAGAGTTCTTTCTGTTCACTAAATAATTGTTCCACATTTACAGTTTGATGTCTGATAAATGGCGCATGCAGACATGCTCCAGTGTGAATTAAGGAGCTGCCTCCAATGCTACCCAGTAGAGCTTATCTCATGGAGGTTGCCATTCCCACACACCTGAGATACCATAAGTGGCCACACAACTACATCATGGCTCAGTTCAATTGTGTTTTGGGAACCCTACTCATCCACCTAATTAACACAGATGCCTTGTGTTTATTAGATGTGTTTAGTTGCACCTTTAGATAACTCAGACTTTAGGCTGGAGTCAATTCCCAAGGTGTTGTTCAATAAACAGATGATTGATTACAGTTAACATAATGATTTGATCACATTTTATCCTCGAACAGTTGCAAAATAAGGCTATACTCCTCAGATAAATGTGGAAAAAAAGAGGATAAAAATGGTATTTAGATATCCTGAATCAAACAGTGAAATATATAGAAGGCATCTCACAGTCCACTCCTGATGCATCTCTGTTCATGCTCTGCCTGCCATCTGATAAGCAACAAAGTAACAAAGTAACCTTTTTTTTCATAACTGTATGTATGGAATTTAATCCTACTCTCTTTGTCTCTTGGCTCCTCCCTCTCACAGTTGCACTTTAATAAGCAGGCTGATATTTGCATTGAGATGGTGTTATAAATCTTTAAGAAAGCAGCCTATAAAAATTCTCACTTGTGCTCACACATCCCTTGTCAGAAGGAAAAGTGTTACCTAAGATGTGCAGCAGCAGTGTTTGCAGAGGCGGATCTGGGGAGTTGACTGCTGGAAAGCATTTCTGTGAAGAGTAAATGAGGATATCTTTAGATAATCGCTTATGATTGAAACTTTGAAATGTACACCAGAAATGTTTGTAATAGTAAAACCTCCCACTTGATCCCAGAGGAGGTTTGGAGGAAAGGCTGCTGCTGTTAAGTGATGTGTTGCTCACTGTGGATGCCCAGGGAAAGTCCATTGCAAAACCTTTGCCCTTAGGTTGATGGGAACTTCAAGCTCTTAGCTCCTGCATTTTGTCTGGTGATGCATTTGCTGTCCTTCACAGACAGTACTCTGAAAGAGGTGCTCTAATGCAGCTTCACAGAGCGAGATGCAAAATAAATGAGCCTGCAGACAGAATGCTACTTAACAACCTTCAGGGAACCATTTATCAGAGCCCACCTCTGCCTCACATCCATCCTCACCACCACCGCTGGTTGTAGGGATGGCTCAGAGCACTCACTGGAACCTCTTAACAGTTGCAAACTTACCAAATAGTCCAAATGCATGAAGGGCCAGGAGATGAGTGTTTCAAAACTTTCTCCTTCAGACTTCTTCCTTTCACTTTTGTGCAGCTTGATGAAGGCAGACAACAGACCAGTGCCTCTGACAGGATTTAGAACCAAAGAAACCTGTAATCTCTCATGTCATTGGAAATTCAGCACACCCCAAACTGAGAAGATGAAGTATTTATTTGGTAAACACATAAGAACAGAAATAAGTATTAATGGAAAATTTGTAATGATAAATTTATGTTAACAAGCACTTGAGCAAGTAGAACACTCAAAAGCTGGTTTGGTCTAGGAAAATAATTCCTGATGACTCCCACTTGTCCCATACTCCTGATACTCCTAAAGAAAGAAAGATAGGTATTGATACCACTAAAAGTACAGAGCAAAAATACTACAGAGTCCTAAATGTAAGCATCTACAAAAGTGCACCAGTGTCTACAAGCCCACCTTCAAGTGTTATATATTCCCATCTCACAACCTCTAACTAAGGTTAAGGTTTATTACAATAGCAGTCACAGTTTTACACTAAATCTGCTTTCTGTTTTTTCTTACTTTTCACAAATATGTGATAGTATTAGAGCAGTCCTGAAACAAGAGCAAAAAAAATATTCAGGAATAAAATTATATACATATGAGGAGACAGTCTCACAGAAAAGTGCTTGAAGAAGTCCAAGTACAGATAATTGTCTGAAATGTGCATGGTTTTCTCAATTGCATATGCATTTTCTATAATTAGAGATGCATGAATAACATTTTTTTTCTGTTTGCTGGCAGCTCTAAAAACAGACCTAATCAATGAATGTGCAGGCATCAAAGGACTTTTAGTATTGATTAAAGCCAAAACGTTTTGGTTTAAAAAAATTTAAATTAAATATATTCCTTTTTCCTGAATTTTTAACAAGAACAATTCTCAAAGATATGAATTTACAAAGCACTTCAGTACAGCTGTATATATATTTTTCCCCTGCAAAATTCTGTCTGCAAAGGCTTATACAAATCACAAATTAAGAAGTTACAGTGTGTTTAGAAACTTCCGACAAAATGTCAAAATTCAGTTGTGTACCAAAGTCACCAACAGGTTGTATATAGTTTCCATAATTTCCAGTTTTGTCTCCTTTTTTTCCTATTTATTTTTACTATTTTTTTCTTAATTTTCCTATTTTCAGTCCTTTATTCGGCTTCTGCCCATGCCTAGCTTATTTTACTTTGGATGCACATATGCTAACAGTGAAATCAGACCATTTACGCATTTAAAATCAAAGAGAATAAAAAGTCTGTTGTGACTCAGTATTTCTGAGTTTGATACGGTTGGCACTGCTATAGTCTGGATTGGTTTATATTTTTTATACTCTTCAAGAATTAGTCACCTTGTTGACCTCTTAGTACTGGGAATAGCTAAGCAAACAAATGGAAGAGAGAACCTTGCTCAGCTGTTAGACTAAGCAAACGTGACAAGGGAATCACTAGGGTAGGCTCATACATATGCACGGTCAAGGTGTCATCCTGACAAAGTGTCTTTTTACACTGCAGTCATACAGTTTATACTGTCAGCAAGTTTTAGAAGTGAAATACATGTATTTCATTGTTAGAATTAAAAGGAAAGCTTTAAAGTCCTTCGTGGCTGCCTTTTTTTTCAGCAAGGTATTAAGTAAAAATGCTGTTAATGCAAAAACAGAGAAAAGCATGCAGGGAAAGGTCAGTGTGATAGACACTTAAAGAAGTGCTGCTGATTACTCATTAAAGCTATCTGCAATGAGGATTTTAAGCAGTGTCTTTGCTTACACTGATGTCCTGTAGTCTCTCCATCAAGAATCAAAAGCACTGCAGGCTTGACAGGAGATAAACAAATGCATAAAGTTCATAAGTGCTTGAATGTATCCTTCTTCTACAGAAACTTACAATTACATCTCCTTAATTAAAATTGTCTTAATGTACTGCTGTGTATGCAATAAAAGTGTGCTAGAGGCTTGAATCCAGATGATGATGACAGGCAGACTAGAGTTCCAGCTCCCCAGAACTGTGGCTCCTGGTGATTGTGGAGCTCTGACCAGTGGCAGTGGGTTTAATGGAAAAAAAATATCTGTCTATATTATTCAGAAGTAATTAAAGATTCAGGCTAGTGCAAGTATTTTATATGTGGCAGTATCTCAACTTTGATTACACTGAAAATATGGTATGCATATCTCTTTCTACAAAAAGGAGGAAAAAATCAGGGTGCTGCATGAGACACTTGTGTAACAGATGAGTATTGATGCACTGATATACTGATGGTGACTGCAGATACTTGTGGTACAGGTATTCTGTCACTTCAGGTGGCCCTATTATCATCCCTCTGCATGTTAAGAAGCACATAAGGAGAAACTACACCCTAAGCTGAGAAAAGAAACACAAATTTTAACACAGTGAATTTGCAAGTTCAGTAAGTTGGTTGAAGAAGGGAAAATCAGCCCGCAAATGTTTTCCACCCACCTGGAGCCACATTTCCTTCATGTATTGGCTACATTTCCTTCATGTATTGTAGAAAAATGCTGTCAGATGTCCCAAAACTCCACTGTGAGCTAGTAACAAGTCTCAGTAGATAAAGGAAGAAAAAAGTAGGAGAGGAGGGAATGTGGAAATGGAGACAACGTGTGAAATTTTCAGAAAATGGAAAAATATTGCAGAAATTTTCCTGTCTCTCAAAACAAACAAATCAGACTTCTATCTGATAACATGTGATTTTTAATTGTTTGATAGGGAAGGTATCCCTGGAGGAATTTGAGACTTCCAGAGTAATTACCAGCAATGTTTTAACTGCTGATGCCTTTGGGCAGCAATTTGTTTCTGTTTAGTTTTAAAGTACTGTCATGTCAATCAGACCTATGGCATCATTCACAGGAAATTGTGGCACCTCGACTAAGGAAAATACATGTTAGAATGCACGTCCTCCCATCCATGTTTAAGGCAGAGTCATTTCATCCAGTTGTTCTTTTAAGGACAGAAGACTGGAAGTGTTAATTGGAGAGATTCATTAAGCATGAAGATGATAGGAAACAAATTTCATCTCTTTTCCTTTGCACAGTTTTATTTACAGATGCTGATAGTTCTGTAATTGTTATTTATCATATTTCTTTGCACAACATTAATGAATCAGCATTAAACATTTATTTATGAAGTTCAGAAAAATATCTCACCCTCCCTCCTTCCTTCTATGCATCTGTTCTGCAGCTCATCAAAACTAACTGCAGTTTCCATCAGTTTGTTCACAAGAAAAGTTAATGTAGATATGCTGTATGTTGCAATTTTGCAAGAGGCAGTGGGAAAATTGTGGTTTGTTTGGTTTTTTTCTGTTAACAATTTCATATAATCAGTCTGGCTGTATGTGTATAATGTTCATAACCGAAACTTATGTTATTTTTGTTAGACCTTGAGGTCATATATTATGTTTTGAATTTTTGGTTATGTATCTTAGAATTAATATTTAAAATATTAATGTAAAAGTATTTTCTATGGATATTCTGCATATTGATTTAAAATATTTGAAAGTGTTCCAAAAATTAACAACCTTCCTATTTTAAGTCCTCAGATGATATACTATCCATTGCTGCTGTTTCTAATACCTTGAGGTCCCACTTACTAGAAGATAGGGAAATTAATTTTCCCCTTTTAGTGGCAGGCTGCTGAGCAATGGGGGCCTTAGTCAGTAGTTCCAATTGTAGGATACAGAAGTATATCTCACTCTTGCAAAAAGACTCCCATCCTGTCCAACTCCTACCTCCACATCAATCCAGATTTTTTCCTGTGGGAAGAAAAACTCACAGAGACTGGAGCATCTCTGCAGCACATAGCATGCTTTAGGTGTTGCCATGGGAAGTCTGTGGCAGAGAAGGATTTTTCCAGTGTTCAAAGAGACTTATCCATTCTTGTTCGGAGAACTGCAGAACAGCAGTACTCGAAGAGATGAGTGAAAAATCATCAAAAAGCTACTTCATCTGTAATCACTGTGATTATTTTGACTTACCACTTAGCACTAAAAGACCCCAGTTCCATGCTACAGAAATTGTGCAGATATACAGTGAGTGAATCCATCCCTTCCCCAAAGGGTTCAGCTACTGGCAGAGAAGTAAACTGTTTTCCAATGTGTTGCAAAAGATAGCATGCTAGATTGTGCTCCTAGGACTGGAGAACCCTGCAATGTTTGGCAAGTGACTTTATCACCTTGTGCCTGTTTCCTATTCACGGCTTTGGGCTGTGACTCTGTCACTTCATGTTACAGTGTTCTCAGATGTGCAGGTGCAAATAATAATAAAAGGAAATTAGGAAACAGTGCTGGCAAATAAGGCAGCATTAAAGAAAACATCTGTTAAGGATCTGGAAAACATAAAAGATCTATCTGTTCCCTAGCTATGCATTCAAAATTTATTTTTTTTTTAAAACTATGAGAACTGTAAAGTCTTATATAATCTACCACATGAATCATCCATGGGAAAGAGGGTTCTGGAACACTGTGGGAGAAACAAATTCAGTGAAGGTGACATTGAAGAGGTAGATAAATAATAAAATTTTCAGACCCTAACCATGTTGTTCCCCCAAAAGAATATGATGGGTTTTTAAAGCTTTTATCTGGACATTTTCTAACTTTAGTCATTCTATACTACAGTATGATTCCTTCAAGTCACTCAAATAAAACTTTTATTTGTACTGGACTTGAACTCCTTTCATATTCTGCCAGAAACTTTCAGGGTGAAAAAATCTGAGAAAGTAAGAGATTAAAGATAACTTTATCTTATTGCAACTTAAGTGAATGAAATAGAATCAGTGAATGTAATAAAATCAGAATATTATGAAAGTGTTGGTTGTTTTTGCAGATTCTTTCTCTCTTTATCCTTTAAAGAATAATGAAAATATCTTCTTTACTACTAGAGAAGACAGGAAAGCTGAAATTTTTTACATATTCTTAATTTCACAGACAGGTCTGGAAGGAAACCTAAAAATGAATACCACATGCTGGGTATTGTGTCTCATGTGGGAGCACACAGAGTAATAAAGGAGCATGAAGGGCATATTAATCTGTGATATCACTGCCACTGCAGCCATTGGATTTTTCCAGTAAACAGGACAAATTGTCAAACCTGAACTTCACTCCCGTATCTGTGTAACAGCTCAGCCAGGATCTGACTTCTCACTCTGTGCTGCAGGGAGGGCAGAGCAGGGGTGTTAGCCCACGACATCCATCCCACCAGGCAACTGAACATAATGCTTTGGACTGAAGGCTGTGCTTCAGCATTTGCAGACAAAGTGCAGAACAGAAATGTCCCATCTCTGGCCGTGCTCAATGTTTTTGTTTGTTAATGGGCTGTGCCTGGATCACTTTAGGATGCAATGATGGAGGCTTCGAACGCAATAAATCAGTAAATCTTGTTGCAGTGCTGCAGCCCAGAGCCTGTCACAAGGGCTAAAACAAGAATGAAGAGACTCCAGGAAAAGACACTCAACACAAAATACATTCATATCCAACACAATCCACAACATGATTGTATTCCAGTGTCAGGGAACCCTTAGCTGCTAAGGAATCAGTTAAGGAATATCTGCAGATTGCTCCATTATGCAGTGTAAACACAGCCCTCATGGCGCTCATCCTGCCTCTGTTCCTTCTGTTCATGAAGGCTGAAACAATAGGTTCAAAAACCGTATGGCAAACTTCAAAATGGAGTGACAATTATGCTGCTGAAGTGCAGTCAGTCTCTACACATCTGTAAGTAAAAAGGCAAATAACCCTGTCATGCAGCAGGTTCCCACTGATAGGTGGGGTGAGGTGGAAACATTTCTGCAGGTGAGTTATGTGGAAGGAACTACTGAAGTTTAAAGAAACACCATGGGCATATTCCATGCTTGTCTAAATAGACTTCAGTGCAAATCAGCTTGCAGTGTCATAACATGCAGATTAAAAATACTTTATATACTTGAATATAAATATTACTTAAATATAGCAAACTTAGTGCAATAGACCAATTTTTCTCAAAGGATTTCAAGTTACAGTTCTGAATTGAATGGGTCCAGTGTCACCACTCTCTTTGTGTGTCATGATTTCCCTTGCACAGGTGGAGAAAACAACAATGAAACAAAATGAATGATTTGTTTCATATCATGCAGAATTTTATAACAAAGTTGTGATTACTTGGTTTTATGAAACCACATAATAGCCAACTCCTGCCCTTGGAGTTGCTGTATCATTGTTTGAGCCATTTACATTTTCAATCAGATTAACCATGTGTTAAACTGTACTGCCCAGCTAACAAATCAAAATCATTGAAATAGGCTGGAGAAATTTTTAATACAACTCCATAGACTACTCTGACTTTACACCACACATAAATTGACACACATCTTAGCCTCCAGTGAGTTTGAATCATTATGGGAAAAAAATACTACGTTTATTCCTTCTCCCCAAGAATATCAATTTCCATTTTTACTCTCCTTAAACAGCCAGAAGGTACATCTGTAGTTTTCTGTCCTATCTTTTATAACCTTACCTTTTAAAAACTGTGATAGTAGATCTCTGACTAGTTTAAACATTTCTCAATTACATTGTGAGCTAAGCAGCTCATTCATAGCTATTCTTAACCTTCCTCATTTCTTCATCATTCATCATTTAAAAGGCTGTTTCTGAGTTAATCCTCTATGTACTTTTGTTTCCAGTTGTGAATATTCATTTGGCTTAGGGAAGAGACAAACGTGGATTATCCTTTAAACGGTGCCTCAAGGTTAAATTGGTTGGGAAAATAAAGGATTCCAAAAACCAACTAAACAAAAGAAGTGTTATCCCAAACTCTGGCATTCACAAACTTGTCTCTTGGCGGCACTATAAATACGCGTCCCTCTTCCACCGCTATGCTTTTTCATAAGAAACTAAAAGCCCTTTCTTTTTTCCTGAGATGAGAAAACTACAGCTAACAATGTTGACTCTGGACTGATCATAATAGGAGTTCCTAGTTAATATCCCACCAAGGTGAGAAAAAAACAGTTTACACTTCCCAGAACTACTTTGTCTTCAGAAAAAGGCTGCCCTGAAAATAGAATGACCTCAACTGCAGCAATTCACACCCAGCTCAACCTCTGAGGGCCACCTTAGCAAATGGGAAAATCTAAAATGAGTGGTTTCCTTTTCTTGTTGTTTTTAATAACTTCTGAAAGACTTCTGAAAGTCTTAAGTTTGATGTGTCACTGCCAAATGACAGAGATCTTTTTTCTGAAGATTTTTTCTTTCATACATATGCATCTTGAAAGACTTAAAATGCAGAGATTGTGGAGTACTCCTTCCACTGTGGGAGTCAGTTTCTTTTTGTGAACAAGTGATTCGAGACTAGATTCTTGCTAGGGCTTCAAGTGGAAGCCCTTCTTTTTCCAAGAAGGAAAAGTCCTGCCTTTATATCTCCTCAGGGCTTCTGCTTTAATATTGCTTTGGGTGGTGGCAGTGAGACTTTAATGTGCCACTACATCAGTTCTTGATGATGTGACGTGGAGGTAAGGTTTAGACACGGCCATCAATAGTTACATACTAAATATGGACATGGAAGGCAAGAAATAGATGAGCTTTGGATACAATGTCTGTTCTCTGAGACCATACTTGATGAAGCACCATAAAACATACTGTAAAGGAGAGTTGTGCTTCAGGGACAGTTTTGCTTACTGTGTCTTTTTATTAAGAAGGGAAAGATGAAATATTACTTTCCACAGAGAAGCTTGAGTGAAGAAGATCAAGAAGTCTTTCATCTAATGTTTTTTACTGTTGGGTGTTTTAATTCATCATCTGTGTTTTGTGGCACTTGCTTTTCCCAAACATGTGAAGGAAAAGAACACTCAGAAAGTATCAAAGTCACTGTTTTTTTCTTATCTTTCTGCATTTTAGTCTGTTTTCTCTGGCTTTAATCCCTGAGTAGAGGGGGAGAAGCTGCATGCAGAACATTGTCAGGAATAAAGAATGGAGGCAAATCCTACGTTTGCCTATTCCTATGAACATTGTTGACGAAGTCTATTTCCAAGAATCCTATGCAGTTAATTTTCTTGAAAGAGTTCATTATTAATGTCACCCTAGTCTTGTGGTATGTGCAGTTAGACATTGAAGAGGGCTCTTTATGGCTCAGTGAGGAAAGCTTATTACTTTTAAGACATTTTGATTGTTGAGTCTCCTTCCTCCATCCCCTTGCCTGCCTCTTCTACTTGGAAGTGTTATTTTTATTGAATGTACCAAAGTGAGAGTGGAGAAACTGGGGAAGATTTACTTCAACAAGGCTGCACTAGATCTGAATTGAAAAGCCTGTGAAAAGACATCCATAGACACCAGAGTTTCATTAATCCAAGTTGGGTAAAAGGTGCTAGGCTTAGACTCATCAAGGCTAAATTGAAATCACTAGAAAACTTTTTCCAGCAATTTTTTTATTCCAAAGACCTGAATCCTTAATGAATATTCTCAATATTCTCTCAAATATTCCTGACATTAAGGTAAATAATAAGACATAAAAAGACAGGTGCCAAGAGGTTTTTAATCTTGTCCCATGCTCCAGGTTTTGGCCATGTACATCTCACCATTTTGTCTAAGCCTTCTGAAACCACCGTAGTGATAGGGAGTTCTATAGCCTTCAGCAGTCCTAGGAACAGTGGCCTAATAAACCCTGTTTTAAGTTCTGTTGGCTAACCACTAGGCCATGTAATCCTATTTCCTTTTTTGTGTATTACCAACATGATTGATAAGGGAAGGACTTCTTATTTTATGTATATATGTAATCACATATATGTTTTAAAATAGTTTTATTTATATATAATAATTACTATTTTAAATATAATGGTTGCTTCCCTTTTTTTTTTTTTATTTATGTTCCTTTTCTAATTGTGCATTTTTTATGTGCTTGAGATGAAGTTACAATGGAAGATAAAATTAAAACCTGCAACTGATAACTGAAGTGAATAAAGGCTAAATAAGTGCTCTGATACTCAGTACTTCAGTCACTCTTGCACAGAACTCTTGCACCCTGTTTATTCTTGCTGATCTCTTTAGGTCCTATACCTCTCCCTCTTGTTGCCAGCATCACTGTAATTATGCCATCTGTGTGGATTATTTAAGGTAAACAGGATTTGAGAAGGTCTTTGTGTTTGATTTCCACTGTGAACACCACTGGAAGAAGGGTATACTGGAAAAGAGAAATGGGACAAATATAAGGGTGATCCATTGTTCAGCAGATCCTGTTCTTTTAACATTTGGGAAAAAAATCCAGCAAGTACTTGCTAGTGCTTCAACTACACTATTATTCCTTTTCTTTAGGACTTCCCATCTTTTCCTGTGGGAGAATATCACACCAGGGCCAACCAGGACAGAAACCTGAAATTCACTGTAGCTTGGGTGCTTCAGCAATGAATAAAAACAATGCATGGTGCCATGCTTACCATATGGGCAAAATGGGCTCAGAGGCAAAGAGGTTCTGCTCCCTGGGCTGGAGGCTGTCACACTTCTGAGCTGGTTGCTTCATGGTTAATTTAGTAAACTACTCAAATCATAGCTACCTCTGAGTGAAAAACATGCAAATTCACCTGTAGATCTGTGTAGTCCCTTCGTCTTTATAAATAAATTGCTAAAAAAGTTACTGTGCCTCGGGGACTCAGAGGCCATATCGACTTATAAAGCACAGGGAAATACAAACATTTTCTATTTTACCAAGTGGAGTTTTTATTTTTCCTTTCTTAAAAGCAACTTATAAAATCTTCCCTAACATTTGAAAATGGAAGAAGTCTTGCTGTACTGGCAAAACTTAATTGGCTTCTTGTAGGCATATTGTTTTCCTAACACTGCAATGGAAACCCTTTCTTTCAAATAATTATTTAGAAGGTTGAAGGAAGATTTCATATCAACAAATTGAAGTTTCTTTCTTCTTGTTGTAGCTTTTACGAGTCTGAACGAAGCACTTCTCAAGTCTTTGAGACTTGTATCTGAAAGTGTAATATACGTCTTTTTTCCAATGTGACCTTTAAGGTTTTATATTTTTGATAGGCTGCTGTTCACAGCAGGGAAAAATGGCAGGAGGAGATTTCTTTATGGCAGAATAAAAATGTGTTTACCTAAAGAAAAAGCAATACAGAGTGTAGACTTTTATTTCTTTTAAAATGACAGGAAATCAGAAAAGGCTTCTCAAAGAGCTTTTGAGGAACTTAGTTCACAGACTGTAGAAGATCTCATCAATGCTTGGGGTTAATTCACTCATTTTTTTTTCTTTGACATGTATTTATACATATTTACCCTTCAGGAAAGATATTAGACTCAGGCTTGTTGAAATGATAATTTTTCTTCAGTGGTACGATGAACTAGCAGTTCAATTTGACTTAACCAGAAACTGATATGCTATGGGTCTTTGTCTCCTTGAACTGGCTGGGTGAGTTCATTTGGCAAAAGGATTACAGGCTAGGAACATGTGGCTCTGCTGTCTTATAAACTCCATACAGACACAGACACATAATTTGTGGGTTTGGATGTCCTAATTAATCTTGACTTTGCTCATCTCTGTGGGGAATTATGGCAGCCAAAAGTGTCTCATAGAAGCAGAAAGAGGTAACATGGTTTAGCATCGGACTATCCATTTCATCTTTATTTTGGTCAAGGAGTACTATGGTACCACGCATCAGATCTTTTTGTAACCACACGTCACCACCTAAGTGGGAATTATAGTGTTGTTCCCATTATTCTTGATGTTCAGCAAAGTGCCTCAGGGACTGTAATAGGAGATACACAATCTCTTTGAAAAAATTTGGATGCCAGTGATACTGTCAAGGTTTATCCAAATGTATCTGGGGTTCAGATTTCACATTTTCCATTTAAGCTTCCTGGTCTGGTCAATAATATTATGAGGTAAAGACTCAGAAAATGTGATCCTCATTTCCAGACTTGTCCTTGGTTTTCGAGGTGCTTTGGTCACTTTTTACCCAGCTTATTATTTTGTCATTTCTTTGCCATTCAAACACAAATAATGATACTCTACCCGCTATATGTAATAGGTTCTATAATAATGAACAGATTTAAAATGTTGCATTTTCACCCCGGTGTGTATTTTTTTTAAGTTACCTATATATTTGTCAACACACCTTATATGATGATTTGCTGATCATTTCCATCAGTGTGCGTCAAATTTTCTGTTTATACTGAAATGGGCCACATTTGGGACAGTGTTGCAGTATAATGCCCATCAAGAGGAGAGTACAACACCCATCAGACAGCAGTGTCAGCAAGTTTTCTTTCATGCAAACTTGGAATCCCCATGGATATTCAGAGTCACCACGTATTAAATTCTGAACAAGGAGGAATAGCGAGGTCATAGAGAGAAAAATAACATGGAGCTTTTTAATTCAGCCCAAAGTTCCTATGAAAACAGATGAGAGACATTTATTACAGCTTTTCAGAAACTCACATGACAGCCAGCTGGTGGTATTTTTGGTAAGGTAGAATTATGCCTATTATCTATGGAAATCCACAAAACACAACTTTCAGTAAATGAGTTTCAAATACCTCATACTCAGCAGGAAAAGTGTAACTGCCAAAGTAGTTATTTAAAGTTACTGAAAACACAATGTGTGCAGATAAATACTCCAAGATGATGTAAATTTTTAATATACCCTGTTCTACATTTCTGTGTCTGCTTTAACTTACAACCTTAATTTCATGATGTTAAATCACTAAGCTATGTCACAAGAGTCTTTAAAATACAGCATCTAAGTTTACAGAACACTGTATCCTGTTTACAGGTTTCCTAACAAATGTCCAGGAAAATCTCAAATAGCAATGACTTTGTGGCAGTTCAGCTCTCTCTATTTCCACTGTCCTTCTACAAAGTTTCCAAACAAATAACTCTGCTAAGTTTTGAACATCTTATATTTTCTTTATTTGACAGAAAATGCATTAACATTATAAACATGCATAACTAACAAAATAAAAAGAATAATGAATTTCAATTCACGTTATTATAAATGGAAGTAGGGGAATGAATGACAAAGCTGGTACTAAGAAACTTTGTGTATTTGATTCTCCACAGAAAATTTCAGCAAAATGTTTGGCCCTATTTATGCTCACTGAATTCAAAACCGAGCATTTATGTCTTCTATATTGAAGTGTAACTATGAAATCAATATCCAATATAGTTAACATTCAGGTAAAGCAATTTCAGTTTCATCATTTCTACAGGAGTTTCATACAGAAATAGTATTACTATTTAAGGTAAAATATAGTGAAGGATAAATGGATTGAAAATACTATCCCTAGAGAAATTGAAACCCAAATTGTAAATATTATGAATATTCCATGGTGGAGAAATGTACTTTACCTTGACAATGGGAAGTGCTACTCACCTTGATGTTCATTTTAACAAAGTTCTCAAGTGAAAATGGTTTTGTGTATACACAGACTTTGAAATGTATACTCAAACTTTAAGTCAAATCTTCCAGTCACCCATGAGAGATGTTTCCAAAAATGTTGTTTTCTTCATGAGTAGGGCTGGTGGGAGAATACACATGGGAACTTGAGATACCAGAGAAAGTTCAAATCTGAAATTATATCACACACATTTTGTTATTCAAAAATCATTCACAGCAAAGGAATCTGACAGGGCTTCATTATATTCAATGTGTAAATCCAATGTGTAAATGCTCTGTATTGCATAACATAGGTCTCCACATGTCATAACAACCAGGATCAAATGCTTATCCCAGAATCTTAAATATTAATGTATAGTTTCCTCCCTCTTTCCTTGTCAGTTAATAATAATAATAATTATTATTATTATTATAATAATAGTAATTAAGTATAATTATAGAAAAGGTTTTGTACACATAAGCACATAAACATTTCTCACTAATTTATCTGCTATATATGCATATCATTAAGGTTCCCAGTGTTATTTTATAGGCCTGTCTTCTTTCATGAGTAGTGCTATCAGACAGTGACAAATTCATTGGTTCTGGTTGTATCATGCTCTGATGCTCAGCCATCTCAATCTCCTATAGTTGCTCTCTGAGACCTTCTTGGGGGGGAAAAACATCTAAGGCACAACAAAATAACTCAAAACCAGACATTTTGTTTATCTCCCTTTTGTTGGAGATGTGTCTGCTAATTTAAGGCTGAAGTGATACTTTCGCGTGAGTGGAATAGGATCCCACTGTTGTTTAAAATATACTGTTCTGCACTGGCTACATGCTTCTTATTATTTTCCCTGTATGGCTTACTCTCAGGACCCCTCATTAAGTAGACCATTTTGCATTGTTTATTTTACTTTTTCATAAATCTAAAAGTCCCCAGAAGGTATAACATCAATCTTTGACTTCTGGCTAATTTTTCCAGGTTGAGACTGAAAAAATTACCAACAGGTCTCTATTCTGTATTCAGTGGTGCTGCTCCCTAATTTAACATCATTAAATATAGCTCTGAGTTTGATTTTCAATCTTTTGACAAGGCATTTGTTTAACACTATTTTCTATAAGTCATTAGAGTGGACATAGTGGTGACATGAAGTGATATAGAAAAGGCTCCCCTTCTCTGAAAACAGCTTAAACACACAGCTAAATCGTAGTTTCCCAACACACATTTTAATTTTATCTGTGCCATGTTTAATGAAAAAGACAGGCTGCTTGTAGGTGTCTGTGCCCATGGTTTTTACATCTTATCTCCTGGCTACTAAAAGAAATGAATATGTATTTCCCTTATAGCAGAGGCCAATCTGACTGATGACATCTTGGTCCAACCACCAAGCTGCAGCATCACACCCCACCACAACTGTTCTCTCCTTGCTGCCTGCCCCAGGTTGAACAAGATAGAGTCTTAGGAGATCTTGCATTCTCCTAGCCTGGTAGGTGGGGATGTCTGCTTAGTCTTTGGAGATCCAAGTTCAGCTATTACAGGTACTACATGCTTTAGCTTTCAGACCAAAGTCCATATAAGTAGTTAGCACAGACTTCTTCTCAGGTCCCCTGACTCAAACTCAGTGATGTCTTTGCATTTTAGGTCTGTATTAAGCACATCAACCAAATCAGTGATTCAGGAATATGGTTCAGTCTTACCCCATCAAGTCATTAGGGTTCATGTGTGAAAGCAGTAAAAGAAAAAATAATGAGATAAGCTCAGTTGGTTAGAGCATGGTGCTAATAATGCCAAGGTCACAGCTTTGATCCATTCACTTAAGAGCTGGACTCAGTGATCCTCGTGGGTCCCTTCCAACTCAGATATTCTGTGGCTCTATCTTGAAATGAAAGTTCCTACGGATATCTGAACACTGATAGCCTCTCAGGCCCTAAAGTGGATCAAGAAGGATGATTTTGGATGTATCTCTCTAAAAAATGAAGACATACAACTTCAACCAGAGTTGCACTTTTGCTCCTTAAGTGCAATTTTGGATCACTCCCTCAGTATTGGCTTTCCTTAACACAGAGGAGTTTTGAGCAAAAGCTACCTTTTACTAAAGCCTTTAAAAGGCTCAGTTCTCGATCCACCTCACAGTGTTTCCTGATCTTAATAGAGAAATGAACAGCACACAAGCAAAATAATAAATATGTATATAAAGCACAGGGAGGTTTTGGTGTTTTGGTGTTTATTTTCTGTTTTGGTTGGGGGGATTATGTTTTTGTTGTTGCTGGTTTTTGTTGTTTTTTTTTCTTTGTTGCTGTTGTTTTTCTTTTCTTTGTTTAGGTTGGGTTTTTTTAAAGTCATAAAAATTTAAGTTGGAAAACATTCTGATACACTTCTCTGTGCATGTTTAATTTCATTTTTGCTCTGGCTGGGAAAGGAACCACAGCAAACCCAGTGTAGATCTTTATAATGCTTTAATGTATGGGACATAAGAGGGCCTTGCTACATCTATATTGTCAGAACTATTCAAGTCATAAATGGAATCGGGCTTTTTAAAGCCATGTGGTGACAAATGTTTATATTTAGGGAAAAATATGTGTTTCTTCCCTACCAAAACTACTAGATATCAGCACAATATACAGTCTAAAGTAATTGTCCACATTCTTATAAATTAAAGTGCCACATATGTGGCACAGAAAGTCATTGCTGTGGGATTCCCTAATATGCTATTATATTGCATAAGTCACCACTTAACAGAAACAGAGGACAGAAGTGTCGGTTCTTGTAACTTCAACAACAAACTTTTTTTTTCCCTTCATTTCTATGAATCAGAAGACCTGAAAGTTTCCGGTTCTTTCTTTTCTGTTTCCATGGCTTGATATATTTGCACTCTTTGTAAGAATCAGAAAGAAAAAAAAAAAAAGTCAGTTTTCTGAGATTTCTGAGGTTAAAAGCTATTTAGATCCAGGTTTACTTAGGAGTAAATACAGGTGCTGTATTTACACATAATTTCTTAAAGACCTTGAGCTTTATGTAGAAAGTGAACCATTCCAGGTTTCTTAGAACACATAAACACCATGGTTTCATGTATTTCCTCATTACTTTACTTCAAGAGGAACAATGTTTCAGAATTTAGTTTACAAAATGCAGCTGGAGTTGGCATAAGAGTTGGGAAAAGCCCAGCACCATAGCCCACAAAGGGAACTTCTTGGGTTCATCTCCGAGGGTGTGTTGGTGTATGGGTGTTTGTGTTTGCTTTCATTTTTCTTGGACACTGTAAATGTAAAATTAGTTTTGATTTTTTGCAAGTGCTATTCAAATCACTGTAAGAACTGCAAAGTGCATTCCATGAGTCACATGGCAACTTCTTTGAAAGTTTGTGCTTTTTCTGTCTGTAACATTATATTCTTGAGAAAAATTTTTACTTGGCCTTTTTTTTTGCCTTTTTTTTTTCCTCTTTTTTTTTTTTATTTTTATTTTTTCTTCTGTGGAAACAAAACAAAGCTCTTGGCAAGGCAGCCTGCACTCACAGCCCTCTTCCTTCTCCTTTGTGAGGCGTGATGTCACCACTTGGCACGGGGCAAGCCATTGTCTCGGCGAGACTCCCATAAATGGCCTTTCTGTGCTCCTGATTTACATGTTAAGAAATCGGATGGGAATTGCTTGCTGTGGTGACTCCCACTTTCCTTTCAGTTAAACATGATTTGGTAGTAAATATCCACAGGACACATTGTTATTCATGGTACATCCTGTCTACCACCTAAGCACTCTTTTTTTGTTGTTTTCTGGAACTCACAATTTGAACAGAGTTTGCAAAATAAAGCTCTTCTTCCCTTCTTTCCTTTCTCCCCCCTCTCCTTCCAAACATTACAAACGTTGGCTCTGATATTTGAACATTTCAATCCTAGAACAAAGACAACTTGTTTCTTTATTTCAGAAGTAAACTCATAATGGTGGCACACTTCCAGAGTGGTGTACTATTCCTTACAGAGTCGTTTTTACTATGCCTCTGATAAGTCATGGCAAAGCTATTCTATTTTGAAACTGCTCAGTATTGATTCATTTTATAATGAAGCATTCCCTTCTGGATTGCAAAAATGTGTGGGGTTAAATTAGAAGATAAAGGAGGTTTTGTGATTAAAGAGCTCCCCACAGCTTTCTCTTAGGCTTTGGCAAATAATTTTATCTGGTCTTCACCTGTAAAATGGGGAAGATACTTCTTTCTGCTTTTGCTTTGTGTGTTATTGGGTTTGGAGTTTGTTTGGTTTTGTGTTGGGTGTTTTTTAAGTGATTTGAAGCTTTTAGGAGCAGCAGATCCATGTATGTTCAGGAACTACCCCTGTGGATTCCTGATCTCAGATGAACACTCCATGAGCCATTGCGATAAAATAACTAATAATAATCAAATCCCAAGTCTCAAAGAACTTTAAGCTTAGTGTAAATTCATATCTCATCTGAATAATTTTCCTCTCTCACAGAATAAACACGTAGTAAACAATGGCAAAATGTACTCTGACTTCCAGAAAGTCAATACCACTCACCGGTGAGCCACACCATTTGGAATACTACTTAGATCTGTATTCAGGATTCAGGTGCTTCTCAGTTGCAGGAAAAAGCTTGATGATGTGATATCTTCCATTTTTTTTAAGCTTTTTTTATTATGCCTATGATGAACATTTGTCATCTGAGCTTGTTAGAATGTGATAGGCAGGATCCCTGGTTAATACCAGTCAATGTTGCTCTGATTTACACTATATTAGGTTTGGCTCTCTGCCTTTTAAATAAAAAGGGAGCTCAGATATTGTTGTAAGTACTGCTGTGAGCTATTTTTACTTAGTCAACCAAGAAAAAATATCACTGCTCTAAATAAAGAGAGTTTTAACAAGTCCTGAGTAGGTACTCCAGGGCTGTGAAAAATCTGTTTCTTCTCAGTGAGCATCTGGAACCCCCAGTGGAGCTCTGGCCTGTTCCCATACGCTTTTCTTCCAGCAATAACACTGGAGAGTGGCAGTTTCCCATCAGCTCCACAGAGCAGAACTGTAACCTCAGGAAGGAGTGAATAAACATCATTGCCAAGCAGCAGCTCCTGAGGAGAAGGGTGAAATTTCACGTGTTTAGTTCATGTGGAGAAAGGAATGTTGACCAAGTTCATCTGAATGATTGGAAAAATATCCTGGGCTTCACTAAAATTACTTTCTCCTTTTGAGAGCTTGACAGCCACTTTCTGTTTCACGGCAGCAACATTTTACAACAACAAAATTGCCAAATAATGCTGAAGCAACCTTTATGGAAAAAATTATTAAGCAACTGGCTTATAATTAGCTAAACAAAAGCAACGCTTTTTAAGACACACTTTACATTGTGAGTACTGGGTCAGGCTGTAATTTGTGTTTTATCAGACAGCCTGTGTGCCTAAATGCAATGGCAATTTAATATTAAAAAGCCTATTTAGTGTTTTGAGAGCAAGATGTTGATATCCTTTACAATTATTAAAATCCAGCTAATGCAACTGAATGTTATTATTTAATTAATAACTTCACAAAGCAAGAGATATTAATGTGTGCAACAATGTCTTCTAGTAGATAATGCATTTTCCAAGTGGGACATTTGAAAGGATACAAATGTACTCATCTGAAACTTGGAGTAAAAAAAACATTAAGACAACTAAGAGAAAAAGATAGAGGGACAGTAACCAGTGAAAGAAAGGGAGAGAACAGATATGGTAGAAAAGGTTATATATAGTATGGAAAATCAGTTACAAGGATTTGAAAACATCTGGAATACATTTCTGGAATGTCTCTGAAAAACAAAGCAAACCACAGGAGGAAAGTCAGACTAAGTGTTAGTCAACTCTTTTCTTCCTTTCCTTTTTATAGAGGGGGAGATGCAAAAAATGTTTGATGTTAACGGAAAAATTCATTCCAGTATGTGTGTTCTGCCTTCATAGGCCTCAGCTGAGTAAGCACAAACCCAATTTTAAACATTTCAACAGCTCCTTAAAAATCAGTGGGATTATGCTTGTGTTAGAATTTGGGGTATAAAAGGGCCTGAGTGAGAACCTCTTTCCTGTGTTTCTTATGAGCTTTGGAACAGGCCAGCTCTAAGTGCCTTGCCTTCAATGTCCTACACCTTGAAATCCACCTATTTAAAAGTGTCTTTTTCCAGCTGAACAAGAACTACAGAAAGACTAAAATCCAGTGAAGCAGAGTTTTGTCCTTGTTCAATCTCAGTATGCAAAAAGTATTAAGGGTAGTGAGGTTAGGAAAAGAAAAAGTTTGCAAAGTAACACTTAAAATAAATAACCATCAACTTTTTCTATGAACGGAACAAGCATCAAAAAGTAAAGATTTTCCTATCTGTAAACTTGATACAGGTGACACGTGATACTTAATTTTACATGTATACTTTGTGTTATTCCAAATTTAACTGCTGTTATTGAGATATGTATCCATCCTTAAGAAAATGTAGTAATTCTGGTGTTAGCCAGAAGTCAAGGTTTTATTTGAAACAATGACTTGAACCTCCGCTATCCCATTCTTGTGAAAAACAAAACTAAAACAACAAAAAAAGAGGTGTTGCTCAGGGAGAGGCCATGAGTGCATCAGCAAAGTTGAGAGAAAAGGATCAGGCCCAATAATTCTGAGGTCATCCAAGCTGGAGAGTTTGCAATATACTGTGAATTCTGGACCTGAAACAAGCTGATGTGTTCCAAAGACAGTAAATTGGTTCTGAAAAACAAACAAAAGTAGTGCAAAAGTAACACTCTAGAGAACTTTGTGTCTTCTTACTTCCCACGCTCTGTTATTCCCAACCCACTGTCCCCTCATGGAATTGCTCAGCTCTCATGATCACTTAAAAACAAGGATGCTCTGTTATCAGCAGCACAAAAGCGTTATCTTTGTGGCCATGCTTTCTAAGGCCATATTCTGGTTTCAGCCAACTTAAAAACAGAGATCTGATGCACAAGTATTGTAACTGACCTTAGTGGTGATCCTACACCATCATCTGTGTTTGAACCCAGGCCAGTCACAGCTTTTTAAAGAGAGAAGGCATTCTTCAGTGCATCTGAATTTTGTATACTTTTTCCCTAAATACCTTACAATTACTATCCAAAAGAAAAAAAAAATTCTGCCCATTAGAAAATTACATGAATTATCAAATTTTTTTTAAATGACACTTTTATTCTTTAATGCTATAAACTAGGACACTGTACCAGTCGGAATTTACCACCTTCCATCAAACATGTCTTATAATAAGGTTTTCAGCCCTTAAGAGAAGAACCCAGAACTCATACTTACATGGATTCCACATACACAGAAGGGCTGAAAATGACAAGCAGATTTATTTTGATATCGGCCAATATGCAGAAGACAAGTCAAATTTCTTTGGCCAGAAAGAGGCAAAAAATTTAGCTATTTTGTAGCTAGAGTTCTCACAGAAAAATCTCAGTAATTCAAGCATTGTTGTCAAGTACATTAAGCTGAAACTGCATAAAATTTATAAGGAGATGTTCTGTGGTCAGTTGTAACCCAAATGAAGATGTTTCTTATAAGTTCTTTATTAGTATCTTTTTCAAAGTTGCCAGAAGATAAGCTATTAAACACTTTCTATTAGATCTTATTTTGACAATACATCACTAAATATGTCTCAAGAACAAAGTATAACTGTGCAATACTTTAATCAATTAGTTTCCTGCCAAAATAATCTTTATGTATTCAATTCAGGAACAGAGCCTGGACATAACAATTAAATAACTGCAGTGTAGTTTTATTCAACTTGACAATTCTGATTGTGGAGCCTTTTACCCAGGATTTTTGGTGATGTATGTTTAAAGGAGACAAGTAGATGAAGTAGTGTACTCAGGGCAGTCTTACTTGAAAAGTAAATTTAATTTGCATTATTGATAGACAAAAAAAAAGTACAAAAGATTTAATGGAGTTTAATGAGCATGTCTTGTGATTGCAGCATATTCCAAATAGCTTGTGTCTATTATCTCAGCATTATAGTAATCCTAGGAGTCTGTTAGTAGAAATGTGTGAGCTTTTCCCATCTTCTGCCTCTCTGACTTTCTCATCCAGTGCTTTTCTATTGCCTTTGGAAGAAATAGTTGCTTCTCAACTTTCCTTCCACTCACTGACTCCCACTGTGAATCCTGCTTCAAACTACAAAATATAATCACAATGGGCATGAAATTCTCTTTCTCATATCCATTTGCCAGATGCAGTAATTGCATGATGAGCATGAAATACCAGGGGAATCCTCCTATAAAGTGAGTATTGAATGGACAACAAGCATAGATGGCAAAATTACAATTCTCTGATCTTAACACTCCTGTCCTTTCTGTGCATTAATTATTTCTTTTTCTTATCTGCTGCAGAATATAAAAAGAAATATAAATTATTTCTTTTTCTTATCTGCTACAGAGTGGGTGATTATATGTTCCAGTAAAATGGTGTACTGAAAAATGTAATCTTCATGTCAGTTCTCAATCAGTTAGGACAATCTTTAATTCTGATGATGTTTTTGTTAGTGGTAAGTGGTGTACAGGAACAATTTACATTTATGGTTAGTTGATCAATAGGTCACTTCCGTGACAGCCTAGATTACTTATGGTTTCTGCCATTGGTACTTGTGCTTGTTATGTGTTGATATTTCTGCTGCCATCACTTCTACTTTCAAGAAAATAATGTGTTTAAAGCAGAAAATAATAAATACACTCATGCAGGATCTTTTATGGTGAAAATTCAGTTTATGAAGTTAATGAAAATGGACATGTATATATGCTATATTTTCAATCACCAAACAACATAAGAATAGAATGGTATGTCTGTGCTAACAAAATTTCTGTGGAAAACGGTTCCTTTTCAGGAAATAACAACTATACAATATTTTTTTTTTGGAAATGTCTTTTTTTTTTTTTTAATAAGAATAGGAAGTACTGGAAAACTAGGTTATTTTTTATTAAGAATTTAGTTATTTCAGAGGTATCAATAGTTGTATCAGATTGTCATTCCCTTCCCTGAATTGTGCATTGTGGTAAAATGTGTTAACAATACTGCCTCATTAAGGGGAAAATGCTGTGATAACATTGTCTCATATGTCATCTGACTAAAAAATATTTGACAGAAGAATATAGTCACGGTTTTAATAGTGTGCCACCATTCTAAACTAAAACTTTAGACTAAAAAGCTTTAACTTTTGGCTTAAAATTATTAGTCTTTATTTTTTCCTTTTTAATTAAACATGGGAGCATGGTTGAATATTTTCACTAGGGATAGGTGAAGGAAACATCTGCCTTGAAGACAAATAAAAATTCCTGACAACTCTTTCTTCAGTCTTTGGCCACATTCATTGAGAAATTCAGTGAATTGAAGAGACAGACATGCTGCGAGTGTCACGTTAATCAGCAGTAGTGCTGTAGAGCTAGTGGCAGTACTTATTAGATTGGAAATAAATTACACAGTAGAAAAATGTCAGTGAGAAAAGCTGAAGTCTGCAGGACTGACTTTTATTTATTTGTAGTACAAATTTCACTTGGTCATTGAGGTTCTACAATTAAACAAATTAAACAAGACTTCAGCTCAACTTGGGTTTGATGGGAGCAATATCTCATACTGGGGATAAAGCTGAGACAATATTGTCCTAGATAATATTTAAATAATGTTTTTGGCAAACATTGCATTAAAAATTAGCCAAGAAAGAGGCATTGATCTATTATAAATTTTGGGTTTTTTTCTGTCAAGTAAACAACTTCTACTTCAATAACACATATGTGAATCTGGCAACTTATTACTGGTGATAAGGCCATTCACCTTACATTGGTTTCTTTGACCCTTGAAAAGGGAACTCATATTGAATATGTTCAATTTCTATATTATTTCTCAACAGGTAATGTAGTTTTGTTGGTTCTTAGTCACTGATTCACTCCCACAAAATGAAGGAAACTCTTAGTACAGAGCCAGAAATACTGTTGGCTTTTTTTCTTATACTTAATTTCTTACACTTCCAGTTCTTTTGCTATTTCTGGAATGACAGAATTTAGTAGGACAATCTGAATTAAAATGTGCAATTCATTATTATTCAGACTTCTTTATAACTTTATTAATTTTGAATAAATTACAAAAACCACAAAATAATTTCCCTAGAAATTTTACATTCATTACAGCTGTGAAGTCTTCAAGGTAGATGAGTAATAATTTTTCACTCTCAACAATAGTTTTACAGAGAATGCTTGGAGACTTGCAAAGGATGATTAACAGGCTGTGCATTCCAATCTATTGGCATCATGCTACTAATCACTCCAAAATAAGTTTGCCATTCACTACGAACTAGGAAAGAAATGGAAAGACTTGGCATTTTGCTCAAATTATCTGCTTTCATAACCATTCATTTTCAAGTCAAGGCCAAGAGCTTTTCCAAAAAAACTGTGTTAAGTCTACTGGCTATATTTACCATAAATGTATATTGTGTCTGAACTCAAGCTTTTTCATTAAAAATACAATATATTTCAAAATTAGGACACTAACTACTAATACGGTCACAATAACTCATGGGGAATATTTGGACCTACACATAAAGTTCTGTTGTTACAATGTTTGGAAAATATCACTGACTGAAAAATAAACAGCCCTGTTTTCTTTTTTGTTTATTTGCTTTGGTTTTTTCTTTGGTTTTGCTTTTGCTCTTTTTTTGTTAGGTTTTTTACTATTCAGTGTTTTGTTTTATGTACAACACTAGCATGAATAAAGCTAATAGAATATGTTTTTCCTAAATTGTACCCCCCTGCAAGAATTGTAGAAAACATAGGTAGTAGAATTCAACAGTGGGCTTGTTAATCAGATTGTTTTTACAAAATTTCTTCAGTAATGTGAACACAAAAACCCATAAATCAGTATTGTCATTGAATTTGAGTTACATTACTTCTCCCAGACTACAATTTAGAATAGAGGGGAAAAAAAAAAAAGTGGCAGCTCTGCAAAAATCAGTTGTATTTGAGAGGTTATAGAATTAGTTGAAAAACTGTTTAAGCACAGACTGGGCAGCAGATTCCCTCTGGGCAGACTGAAGCTGTAATTCATGCAAAGATTTCTGCTAACATCTTGAAGAGGATACAATTTGAAAGGTTTATGTACAGCCCTACTCAGAGCTGATATAGTGGCTTTATACTCACAATGTATGTCACAAAAGTACTTCAATGAAACAACTCTTACTTAACATGTCTGACTTTAAATTCGAAGATGATTTAGTCTAGAGGGGAACTTTGTTTAGTAGTATGTGTTGGGAATGTGCTAATTCACAGTTTTCTCAGAAGAACATTTTTCTGAAAAGTCAAAGAAAAGGCAGAGATACAAAACTGGAAGATGATTTCAAATGCAATTTAAAATTAATAATGGGGGATTTGAGGTGTTGCAGTGGCTTTCAGAAACCTTGTTAGATCCTATCTCAGGTCCACCGAACAAGTTCAAGTGGTTACAGCTTGAAAAAAATCTCAAACCTCTGTGTTTCTTGATTACAGTCCAAAAATATTTACATTGACTTTGTGAAAATAATAAGACTGTCCACAGAATTTCTGTGGGAAGGTGCTTGATCTAGGATATTAAATTTCCTTAGAAACATCTAAGTATTGATTATGCATATAGCCCTTGGCAGGACCAGTTGTTTCTCAAAATATTGCATTAGACATTGATCACTGTGATCTATGAGTTAAATGAAAAATGAAGTCTGCAGGTTTTTTATCCATACACAGAGCCATTAACAACATCATCTGGAAGTTGTAGTCTGCTAACACATTCTATATGCATATTTTATGACATACAATTCTTATAAATAAGTGTAAGTATTCTACCCAGGAGGCAATTGTCTTTTTAAGAGTATTTACTACAGCTGGTTAAGTACAGAAAATCCTCTTTTAAAAAATGCAGTAGATTCCTGGTTTAGTGCTGAATATTCAGAATTCTTAATACTGCCCTAAACAACTTGTTGCAATAGTGGCACATAAAGCTCTTACATTTCTTGAAGGGTGTAGAAAACTTTCTATACCTGTATTAAAGGATAAGACCTAGAAGCAATTTCTCTTTTCCAAAGTAATTCAGAGGAAAATATAAATCACAGCTATTGCCAGAAAAATATTCTCAGAAAAACAACCTAATAGGTAAACTTCCCAGTGAAGGTAATGTCTTTAATTAAGAAAGATTCCTCTGTAATAAAGGAATAAGGTTTTTTTGAATTGATGTGATTTATTTTCAATTATGGAAACATGTCTAGTTTTTTCATTATTATCAGAACCAGCAAAACATTATTTCCAAAACTTTACAGGATGTTTATACATACATATATTCATAGGATTATTTGGAACTTCCAGTTGAAAACTAAATATTAAAGGGAGATTTTTCTCCTGGATTTTGTCACTTGTTTGTCTTGCAAATTTATTAGGATCTGTTGAATATCTCCAGATTCATTTTCTCTTTTTATATTTTGACTTCTTTTACCAAAACTCAGGATACTCATCTGTTCCTTCTCCCATTTACACTGTCTTTTATTTATATCTATTATTTATGGTGAAAGTTACATGTTACATAAAATTTGAGATTGCATTCAACATTACCATCTGCATTTGCAAATCTGTACGAGGGATTTGCAACTTCAGATGAGTAAAATCACCATCACAAATAAAACAGGGCAGATGTCAGTAGAGTTATGTGTATTGTGTATTACAGGGATTGAATGAGTCAGTTTTAGAGAATATGTATTGGAATTAAGAAACCAAGGAAAACAATCTCATTTGTTGAAGTGATTTTTTATTTAGGTCTTTACCAAAATTATTAATGAATTTAGAAGTCAGCCTTCAAGAAAAAAATTGATTTTGCTGTTTATCTCTGTCCTTCTCTCTTCCTTGTCCTGCAAAAATCAGAGGATTCAATATTTCCCATGGATTCATTTCTAAGTATGATTCAAGGTGTGGTTGTGGTGTATTGTAAAGATCTTAAATTTAGGGAATTTCATCGTGTGCAGTGTGTCAGCATTGTGATTTACACCACCTTTGGCTGTTTTGGTTTTGTGGTAAGTGGCTCTTTATTGCAAAATGTTACCTTAAACTAAATGAACAACTACCTCTTTTTAATCACCTTTTTATATAATTTAGCAGAGCACACAGAATTTGTCTCCGTTTATACATAAAATTTCTTTTCTTGCTTTTGTACCTTTTCTACCAGACATGCTTCTTAAGTTTCCCAAGGCAGTTTCAGATCATAATCAGAGCCATACCAACTGACTTAGCAACATTTTCAATAACAGTATTTGTTTTCTTAGGAACTTCCTTGTTAGTGCTTCAAAGTGCTTTATGAAACCTTAAATAGTACAGTCTGCTGGGGTTAAAATTTCCTTTGTTTGTTTAGGTACTTCTCCCCTCTTCCTCCCCTTTCCCCAGAGATACAGGCTAACTAATGAGCAAACAGGCAAGAGGGGACTGTGGCCGTGCATCTCCCCCAGCCCCCATTAGCCACAGGGCATGTGTGTTCCCATGTCACAGGTCATAATCCCAGGAAATGCCTTATAACCCCCGATCCTCCATTAGGACCAATACTGTACCAGTTCTGAATCTATTCCTGTCTCAGTGAAGCTTATGAATAGATGATTGCAGCAAACATATTTCACTTCTAATTATCATTTATTATCTGTAGTGGATATAGCAAACCAGAAAAGTTTCAGCTGAAAATAACAATGTGAAATGAAGAAGGAGATTGGCCAATTCAGTTTTTTGCTAAAGGGCATGTTATTTTTTTGGTCATTAAAATAAAAATATTCACCTATTACACAGGATAGCATTGTGGGAAAAGACATTTTTTTCCCCCTTGTAAAGAATAACTTTTAAAAAAGGAAAAGTGTCTGTAAGGCTCCCATAATGTGATAATCAAAGATAGGTTGGTAGACTACATTTCTTGCAGGGGCAGGATTTTGGCTATCTAGACAGAAAATGAACAACTGGAAAAAACTGGTGCCGTGTTCCTGAGAAGTCTCAGGAAGTGCATGATCCAAAGGGTATCCTGTTTTCAGAGAGGGTGGTGAAATGGGGCGGCACTTGAGGAGACAGCTTCTGGAGTTCTCAGGAGCTTTACCAAAAAGTTAGAGGTAGAAGCTACTTTGGGTAAGAGCTGGGCAAAGATACCTGAACAGGAGGATGCATGGAGATGGAGAGAGGAAATTAAACAGGGGAACAGAGAGAGCAACTGGGAGTTGACAGGTGTATAAATACTATGTGTCTAAGTTCATACAACTGAGTTTGAGCAACTCTGCTTTTATAGTGTGTGGAGGGAATTAAGCATTTTGACATCCCTGAATAGACTGCTGGACAGGTTAGCCAGACTTCTCCTCACCAACTGTGAGAGAAACCTATAGCCTAATAGACTTCTTCAGATTTAGATACTTAAAACTGTGAGAAAAAACTGAAAAATTAGATAAACCCAATACTAGATTTCCAGATTTCCCCATACACGCCTATCTTTATGATTTAGTTACATTGCATTTTTTTCCTAAGAACCTGCTTCCTCCAGTACAATGGCAAACAGAAGCTTAGGAATTAATTAGGATCGTGCAGGAAATCAGTGTGTTGCAAATTGGCTTTTTGCCTTATTACATAGAGAAGTCCAAAGTTATGTAGTAAATGTAGCAAGAGAAATGTTGAGAAAGGGTAGTTTAGCCATTAAGACAGTTGAATGCTGTGAGAATGCACATCTTGTCATCAGTGACTTTTCTGATGGAGACAAGCAATTCACTTAAACCAAATTTTTCACCAGTAGCCACTACTGTACATTACTCATTTTCTGATTGCTCAGTTTGGGTCATATGGGGACAGGTTTTCCAAAACTGAGCACTCACAGCTGCAAATAAAGTCAGTTGTGTTTGAAAAGTGCTCTAAAGTGTGTTGTTGTTCCTGAGAGTGTGTGCTTTAAATAGGGAATCTAAAATAAGTTTATAAACTTGACAACGTTGAAGTTTATCTGAGCCTCGGCTCTCTTTTCATAGTATATGAATAATAGCTCCATTAAACTCTCAGGGGTAATGTGAAATGAAAATTACCTCTGGTGTAAAATATGTCACCCCCTCACATCGAAGATCACAGAAATAGCTATAATGACCTTATATTTCTTTCAGAGGTTAGCTAGTATGCTCTAAACAAGTTCTAGAGCCACAATGCACCAGCACAACAGAAAGAAATAGTTAATAACAATCATTCACTGTGTTAGTCTTGGAAAAAAAAAAAAAGATTTAGCTTGAGTCTGTAACTGGCACACATACATGGACAGGCCAGATAGAGATGATACTGACAACTGTTCTGAGGATCCTAAAAGTGTAATATTGTTTTCATTTTCTTTCAAAATTATGTATTTGGGTTGTGGTGCTGGTGGTACCAATCTTTCTGAGCTTTGTGAGGTGGGAGACCATGGGTGATTTTATTTTAAATTTTTTTGCCTGGAATTTCAGTTCCGTTCAGGATTGTGGTCATAAGACTTGGAGAACTCAGGTCCCAAATCCCTTTTCCACCCAGATTAATGGAAAAACCACTGAAGGGATTTTGCCTTCTCTGCAACATGGCAACAGTCAGAGATATCCAAGGGAATGAGATAATTCTGGAACTGGAAGTGGAACAGCCATGTCAGCACCCAACCCAGGCTTCCTCCCAGCTGTGGGAAACACACGGTAATCCTTGGGCTTTGCTTGGCACTGGGGAGGCCTTATCTGGAATCCAAGCACTAGTTTGGATACCACCCTCTAGGTGAGGTGCAGAGACAAGCCAGGGCTTAACAGCAAATTGGAGAAATACTGGGAAGAACTGGCACCACACAGTCTAAATGAAGGGAGGTTGAGGGAGTTGGTGTAGCAAATGAGTGTTTTAGGTCACTTAAAGGATCACTGACAAATGTACTGGCAAAAGCAGGTTTAATATAAAAGTGAAAGCATGACAAAGTGAGTTGGCAAGGTTCACTCTACTACTTACTAGATGGTTAAAGCACACAGAGAAAAAGCAAATGAAAATCTGAAATCAGTCAATCTAAAACCAAAATCTACACAAAAATTATCTATGGCAGGAAAAGGAGAAGGGAAGGGTAACGATAGAAAAAGGTAAGGATAAAATGGAAAAAGAGAGTCCCTCCCCTTGAGTCACAGAGTTCAGAATAGACCTCCTTTCTAAACTAATCTTGTTTAGGCCTAAATGTTTAATAACACTTCATTGACAGCTTAAGGTAAAAAATTTAACAAAAGGTTCTATAGAATTGACTATAGCACAACTGTAACCCACTTATAGGCCTAACTTACTTACAAATGTAAAGCAATTAAGAACCTAGGAACACCTGTTATAGCATATTCAGACTCACAAGCACACAGAACTAAAGAAATGTGTACAAGGTATACACCTGTGAAAAATTCCCCTCAAGATCAGTGAAGTACTCCCGTTGGATGCCTTTGCATCTTTTCAATGGGTGAAGGGTTTGTCCTCGAGGAGTGGAGGTATCAGCCCAGGCTCTGTCATCATTTGGTGGTGATCATACAAGTATAGTAAACTTGAGAGTTTTCTAGTTCTGAGAGGCATCTCACTCAGAGGGAGATGTTGATCACAGCCCATTGTGGTCCAGGAGAGCTCAAAGAGTCTCACTTAAGACTTCTGTTTATAGGGTGGCAAGAGAGTTGGCTTTAGTCATATTAATTTTCCATCCTGACTGCAAATCAGGTAGGTAACTTTCTTTGAACATTTGATAACAAAAATGTTATTCCACTTGAGTTATCATTCAGGCAAGAAAGATAAGTTTCCCAGGCTGTTCATTAAAAAAAAGAGAAGCTCAATAGACAGCACTAGTTCCTGAGAGCAGTGTTTCTGATAAGCTCAAGAGAAGCTGAGCCCAGGTGCTGTTCATAAAGGCCCAGGTATAATGAGCATTTCTGAGATCATAGTGTGGCCTGAGGGGGGAGGTGGGGAAGGCACCACCACAGTTGGGGTTTGGGATTTGAGTACTGAATACATAATAATCTGCTACAAAAGAGTGGAAGAATTTATTCTCACTTTGCAAGGCAAAACCAGTAAGAAATACATGAAATTAAATTTCAGCAGGACCTGTTTTAGATATCAGGAATAGTGTCTAATGTAAGCAAAGCACTAACAGTGCCCATGGCACTTTGGGAACTTCTATTACAGTAAATCCTTAAGAAAAAGTTATAAAAGTATCTCATGATGGCCAGAGGGATGGATGAGGTGAGCTGTCCGGGACCTGCCAAATTTATCATTCCATACTTCTGTGTTTCAGCTATAAATCTTCTCAAGTAAAGTAAATTAACTTATGTTAAAAGCTGCACTGTCATGATGATAATGTTTCAAGAATCCCAGATACTTTGTAATGGAACTGCAGAGAGATATGAGCTATTACATCCTGCAGTTACCTTCAGTAGTTTAGGAGCTATCACATGAAGCTTTTGCAAGCTAGTTCCAGAAACATTTCTGAAAAATATCCCTGTATAGTGGCTGTTAACATAAACTGCTATTAATGAGTAGTTTTTAAGAAACAACATATATATTTACATGAAGATATTGATATACACATATTTATATGTACATTTATGTAAACATAATAGATCCTTTGAATGGGAATCAGGGCTGAGCACTAGTATCATATTTGTTTATACTGTTCCAGTCAAATATAATTTATAAACAATTAGGGAGGGGGGGAAAAAAAATCTCAAAAATGCTTTCACATTTCGGTGCATGCATAGTGTTTTATACCAAGAGCTCCCTCAACACAAGCAATGGGTATTAAGCTTACATTCAATAATGAAGAAAAACAGAGAAAATGCAAACAAAAAGCTCTTAGGAAAATGTTTCTGTATTATGAGTGCAGCACGTGTTAAGGCAGTTCTGTCTTCTTTAAGTTCACACAAAGTGAAGGAAAACCATTACTTGAGTTCAGTCTCTAGTAGTTTAGTATTAACTGACCATGTCAGAGCACTCCTCTGAAATCAGCAGCATTTATTTGGTTGTACAAGACAGCAATACTCAAATATGTTAAAGTTAGAAAGCAAACTGACGAAGGGAAATAAGCTACATACATTAAATGGATGGAAATTTATTTCATAAACACAAAACTGTGCTTTCAAAATATGTTTTATTATTTTATTATTTTATTTATATCTTCAATCTATGCTTATATTCATGAAGTGCATGTGAAGCTCCTCAGAGGGACTTTTATTGTGTGAAAGGCATTTCTTTAATCACCTTTAAAACCTTCTAGGGAGTTTCTGGTGTTCACTGTTTTCTGGTTTTAGGCAATCTCACTGTGGTTAGAAGTTAAATTTGTCTCCGTTGTTGCTCATTTTAGCTTCTTCTGCCTTTCTCAGGTCTCTGAAAACAGTTCTCTGATCAGTTGGGTAGCTTCCTTCGAAGTGAATTTTCCCCTCTGTACACAAGACAACCTGATATACTCATTCTTTGCCTAGCTTTTAGTTCAAAATTGAATCTTGAGCACTTAAAATTCATATATACTTGATAATATATCACTTAAAGCTATGCACTATTCTTCTGGAAACACTTCATGTTTCCTACACCTTTTCGCCCTATCAAGATTTCACAGAATCACAGAGTGGGTCAGGTTAGAAGGAACCACAGTGGGTCATCTGATCCAAACTCCCAGCTCAAGCAGGGCTATCCTAGAGCACAGTGCACAGGATTGTGTCTAAATAGTTCTTGAATATCTCCAGTGAGGGAGTCCACAACCCCTCTGGGCAATCTGTTCCAGTGCTTGGTCACTCACACAGTAAAATTTTTCCTCATATTCAGGTGGAACTTCCTCTGCATCAGTTTCTGCCCATTGCCTCTTATTTCACTTAGTGAGCACTGAAAATGTTCTTTCATGAGGCACTATATTTCTGTCACTGCCTATTTTGTTTATTGTGTCTCTACTTAATTCAAATGGAACTGAGATAAACCAAAACACAACACTACTATATTCAGCATTACATGATCTCTCCATGAGCAATTGCAGTGAATAGAGAGTTAAATAGGTAAACAAACCTCAATCAGAAGGTAAAAGAAAACATTTGCTGTTTGTCCTTGGTGAACTGGTTCTGAAAACATGAAAGGAAAAGCTTTTATAGATATTTGAAAGTAATCAGCTCCAAAGACAAGTTTCATAGGTTTATTTACTTATTTAAACAAGGTATTTCAGCAGCATACAGTGTAAGAAAACGTTGAAAATGGTGCAAGTATTTTAATTTATGAGATCAAAATACGGTATCTAACTTCAAACCCCCCTGCCCTTAAACAATCTGCTTTTTTCATAGCTAATCACAAACTAATGAGGAATGTCCTGAGACACTGAAATCCACTTTACTGTTATCATTGCATACGAAGTAGCAGTACCTCTGGAGTGTTCTGGTGTGTTTATGAATGTGACCACCGGAGCTAAAATCAATCTTCTCAAAAAAAAAAAAAAAAACAACTTTAAAAATTACAGCTGATGTTATTAGGGCCAAGATAGAACAGGGAGTTGAACCAACCAAAGTGAGATTTGTTACCCTAATGCCAGCATCTGTGACCTTTTACATCTTCCTTTACAGTCAGCGCAGAATTTGGACACCACCATGTCTTGCCCAGTAGGAGAGACCGAGCTGTGGGTGACCACCAGGTCCTGGCTGGGGCTGGGGAAGCTCTGCCCCTGCCTTGTCTGATGTCCAGAGAACAGCCTGGTTGTGCAGCTGTGAGCTGGCTGGGAAGGCACCACAAAGAGCTGGGGGTTGTTGCTTATATGTTAATATATATATATATATATATATGTATAATTGTGTTTGGCTCACAGCTAATAATTAGAGCTTCCCAGCACTCCTAAAATGATAAGAAAGTTGAAAGATGTTAGTGTTGGCTTTGAAAGAATACAATTAGCTCGGTGCTTTCCTTCAGTCATTCCTTTTTGAAGTCCTTTGCAGAAAATGCTAAGCAATTTCCTTTCCCTTTTAACATCAATAACCCTACTTGATAGAGGACTTTGTTTAAATAGTTTTCTGTTGTCTGCAAAAAAGTCAAAGGAAAATAAAGTTAATTAACTGAATGAAAGTGTGGCTGAGGAAAAAGTGGGGATTAGTCAGTGTTGGTTCTTTGAAATGTTGATTGCATTTAGATACTTGAGCAAGACCTCTCTGACCTCAAAAGCTGACACTGAGACTGACTTACTGCCAAGACCACTGGTTATATGGTAAGCCTGAGGCCAAGCTTGAATGACACAGTAGGCTCAAAATAAACTGTAACCTTCTCCTGTTTAACACGCTCCTTTCAATTTAGGTTACGTGAAAAGCACAGCTTGTGAGATGCTTTCAGCTTTTACTGTAAAGCATGAGGTGTGGAGAAGGACAATCCAATCTCCCTCATCCTAAAAACTGCACTTGTGACTCAAACTCCAGGTTATCTGGATCTGGCTGTTATGGGTACCTCTTGGGAAGTACAAAAGTAACACTGACAGCAAAAATAATTTTATTAAACAATGTGGTCTTTCCATTCCTTCCTGGAAAGGAGTAGATTTTTACAAAACAAGTTAATTTTCCTTGCACCAGCAGATCAAATGAGCTTTGCTCTGTTTTAACTGTTAAGGAGAAATTATCTACGCAGGAATTCAATTTAGAGAAACTATACACATACTGGGTTCCATATTTTCCCCTATGGTACAGAAGCATGCTTCAAAAGTGTTGTCCATGTGTTCATGCTCCTCAGGTAGTGAGATTTTTTGGATACTTTTGATTTTCAAAGAATGAAAAGGTCTCACCTTCAATACAGAAGCTAAAATGGCTTCACATGTTATTCCACACCTGTAAGCTGTCTTTCTTTGGGGATGATGAAAGTTTTCCTTCCCACAGGTGTTGAAAAGGGTATGATGAATTACTGAGGGGGTTTTCTCAAACACTACCAGAAAAGTATGCAAAAGAAGGATCAGAAATTCAGGTCCTCTTGGTATTTTTGGAGGCAAGAGCACAGCCATGCAGCAGGCTTTGGTGCTGTCCCTCGTCCCCTCGTAGGGATGTGAACTACACTGTAAGGCCATTGCAACATAGAAAGCATCTTATTACTCAGAGGTTGCCACAATATTGTTTGTTGGTTTAAAAAAATAAAAATAAAAAAGAAGAAGAGAAACCCAACAATTTGGGTTAGATAATGTAGCATGTTTGGATTGCTTGGTACAGTAGTTAGTAATGGTATGCAATCATCTGTTGCAGCCACGACAATGTGATAATAAGCAATGGTGTGATTTTAAAGAAAATTACTCTTGAAAGTAAGAATTTTATTCTAATTTCCTAAACTATGTGTTTAAGAAATATTTAGTCAATAATTAACTCAGTGAGCAAAATTAAGTTTTGTAGTTTTCGTTAGAGTGATGTTTCTGGACAGGATGCCGTTTGCATTTCTCCGGCCAAAGTATAAAACCTCTTTGATTTCAACAGAAAAGAATGCTAATTGTGCATTTTCATTTCTGTTCAAGCAAGACAGTGCCTTTTTGTGATGTTAGTGTGGCTAATCAGAAATGAACCTAGAAGGGTAAAAAGTATTAATTGGACCCTCAAATTATAGTGTGACCTGAGAGTATGAGTGTGCAGTATTAATGTGTACAGAGACTTCAGTTTCTCACATCTTCATTTTTTAAAACAATTTCTTTTACTTTTCTGTTTGTACTTATCTGTGTGCAGCTGAGAAATAAGCAGGTCTTTAGTCACTGAGGACTGTATGATCCTTACCCAGTCACACTATCCATTGATGGTAAGTGAAGAAATGTGCCACAGGTCCAGCTTCAGATGCCTGGTCGGTCAGTGCATCCTCACCAGTACAATGCTGTGTCATATGGCAACAGTGAAGCTGTCATTGTGCAGCTCTTCTGGAAAGGATCAACATGAGTGTGAGTGGGCTGTGCAGCAAAGCCAAATCACAACCAGAGCTACCTCAGAAACTAAACCAGAAACAGAAAATCTGACATACAGCTTTTCAAAACTCTAACTTCCTCCTTCTGCAAAAGGGAATCAGTAATAGAATAAAAAAGGCAAATAATGCCAAAATGGGTGTTGTGCTGGCTTGGCTACTGTTTCACTGCGTACAGGTTGGCAAAACTCCTTGACAGAATTAATTTCAGCAGGAAAATCCAATGTAGGGTTGATTTATAACTGTTGGATAAAGGGGCATCTGCCAGTTGTCTCTATGATAATGTTTGTAATGTAATATGACTTATTTCGGAGAGGGGAAAACTTGTAAGCCCACTGAATAGAGATATAACTCAGGCCAGCCCAACACTCCAACTATCTCAGAGATTGGCTTGATTATAAAATTCATCTGGTTTTAAACTGGAATCTCTCAAGATCAGGTTTGTCATATTTGAATGTACTGAACTGCTTTGTAAAAAAAAAAATATCGCTTCTCAAATTTCAGACCTAAATTGTCGTTGGGGTGGGGACAGAGAAGTGGGGGCAGTTGTTTTTCAGAATTATTTTTTTAAGACCAGATGGAAATAGCATAAATTTCAATCATCAGAGGTGAAATTTTCCAGAAATCCCAAATTAGATACAGAAAGTTTAGCACTTAAAATCTCACAAAGCTTTTAACATCTGAAAGACTGTTGGATTTTTGCACAGTGAAAAATATTAGTTTAGGCCATATGCCATGTTATATCCATCCAATATAAAGGGGGGAAATATTATTTTGTTGTTTAAAACTCTGACAAAGCTTCATGAGGTCACTTCTGTTAATATCACTGCTTCCACCTGAATGTTGTCCCATGATTTTGAAAAGATGTGTTCAACATCTATGATTAAAATTCAACTAAAAATAATGCTATCCTCATCACAACATTCCCTAACCATGTAGTCAAAGCTGATTCAGATGAGAAAACCACCTAATGAATCATCAGACCTATTTCCTGCACTGCTTAGGCAGGCCATGCTGCCTTTAATTTCAATTTTTGCTACAAAATAATTCTTCCACATATGAGACAGACTGGAACAATAACTTGGTGTTGGGATTCTCTTTATTAAATCTGAGCTGGTCAACGTGGATTTCTTTAAAGCCAGCAGAGACCTACAAAATATAGTCAATAAGAATTAAGGCTGAATTGATCTCACCATAAGGTAGGTAGTTATGCTAGGTCATATGGATTGCTCCCTAAAAGAGAAATGCATATTCCTCTGTATTGCTTACAAGAGTCACCAGAGGAGCAGCTGAGCTGTAGATGCTGCATTTGATGTGTCTGCAGCTTCTGGAGTGAGCAGCCTTTACAGTGTCAGACTGGCAGCACATCTGTCACATCTCCCTTTCCTCTCCGGCTTTAGAAACATTCTGTTAGAACTAAATACCTCTGAAATCAAAAGTCATTTCTGGAATTTCACATCCAGGGGCTGGACATTTTTGGAGAATTCCTCCAGAGCTGAAATGTCTTTTTTAATTTTATCAAACATTTCAGCAACATTACTTGTTTTCTATGCTTTATTAAATTTTGTAATTTAGTCAAATGTGACAATTTATATATTCTACTTTGAGTAATCTCCAAATTATAAGACCTGAGTATCATTCTTTTGAGAATACCTTGTTCTTACCCCTATTTTACTTGAGCATATATGCATATTTATATATACATAACAAAATAATGTTAATTATACAGAAATAGATAATAATAAAATAGACAAAAAATATGGAATATTTAGAGATATAAAGCCTGCATTTTGTATGTATGTAGATATATAATTATACAAATGCCATAAGTTCTGTTTTTATTTAAAAGAATAATGTCACAATATAATAATAACAAAAAAATAACAAAATAATAAAAAGAAATAACTTGATTGGGTAGGATGTTGGAGAATAAAATATAAAGAAATCTACCCAATTTGGGGTGAATCTATAAAAAAAATAACAGAAGACAAACTTTGGAGTTACAATCTTTTCATAAGTCTATGGGAAAGCAGAACAAAGAGATCACAAAATGTATGCTTAAAGGATGATGATTCAGAGCTCATAAGGGAATATGTTATTGTAGTATGAGTAGAAGGTCCATGGGAAATATTTTCCTTGGGAGAACAGGAAATGCCTGAAAAAACTAAGCCACAGGGTGCATTAAAGAGAAATGTTTCCCTGGGTCACCATTCCTTTAACAGAAGGAAAGAGGAATCTATTAAGTCAGGAATGGACAGTAAGATCAAGGGAAATTAATGAGCTGGAAGAGAGCCTTTTAGAGCCGTAGTAATGCTCAGACCTGTGGGCTGCTCTGAAATAGGATTCTGTTTTCCTGAAAACCAGTGATAACTTCATGCAGCTGCTCGTTAGATAGTGTAGATAGCAGAGGAGAAATTGAAACCCTGGATGTGCTAGATTAGCAGTTTCCCTCTGTTTCCTCCATTTATTTTCCAGATGGCATACTCTTTCCCTATTATGTTTTGTTTATTTATTCCCCTTCCTACTCTATTAACCTCAGTGGAACAACACCAGAAATTACTATGGCCCATTGACTTCAGAATCTTATTTGATATTGACTGTTTTCTTTAGGACAATCTGATTGACACAAATTATTGCAGCAGATGTGTATTGTAATTTGTAATGGAACATTTTATCTATTTGAATCCAGATAGTCATTCTTCCATAGTCTCCATTTGTAATGCTCCTTTTTGGGATCCTGGAATCTTTATTGTATCAAATAGCAGGTATCTGTAAGGGCAGCTAAGAGCCATGGAGGATTAATGCACAATCCTTCCATACTGAAATATCTTGCTGTTTTCATCTTGTCTTAGGTCATCACTGTGAACGAAGTTGGTAACCTAACTCTAGTACATGTTTACAAAACTCAAGGAAGTTCCATGGAATTTGATGCAGTTATCAGTCTCACTTCAAAAGGGTACCAGAACTGAAATTACAGAAATGTTGTGGACCAGGATTGAGGTACTTTTCAGGATCAAAACAGATGTCTAACCTGAGCTCCACTACTTTTTTTTTAAATTCGTTATTCTTACTTTCTTTGTGAAGCTCTGAATTTCTTCCTCATAAATATTAAATATGTATTACATGTGAAGAGAATGTGGCAAAGGGATGTGGAATGCTTAAGATATTAAGCCAAATGCTTAACACTTGGCTGTTTTGAGCAGGACTTACAACACAAATCATTGCTTTCAAAAGTTACAGATATTGTATTAACTTATATTTGAAAAGCAAGAAAAACCCCATTCCTTAATTTGATGCTTTGTGAGTTGAAGTATGAGATCTTCTCAAGTACTGAATCAGGACAATGCATGCTCATGACATGAGGGTACACAGAGTAGAAATCAGACTGTCTCAGGTAAATGTGGCCTTAAGTTTGGCCACAGACATCTTGTCTCTACGTCCAAGTGAATAGCACTTCAGGAAAAGAGAACAGTATCCAGGCTGAATGCAAAAAATGTCAGGAGAGAGAGGCAGTGCACTGGGGCTGCTGCTGTGCCCTCCCCTGGTACAGACTCTGTGCTCCCCCCTCAGGAGGTGCTGCTGGTCTGGGGCAAGCGGGGAAGACAAGCCCTAACTGCAGCTGAGAACTCTGAAAAACCTGTAAAAACACCACCTGCTACTTAAAAGAGCTCCTTATCTTAAACCCCACCCTGCAAACTGCTACATGGATCAGGCAAGCTCTCCATGGCTGCAGACAGAAATCCTGGATCCCAGTGTGCTTACAGAGGTGTGGAAGAATTACTATGCCCTATAAGTGATGAACAGCTTCTGACACATGACCAAGATGGAAATTGGAACAAAATGTTGTTTTGGTTTGATCTGAACTATAGCAGTTTAATTCACCTGGCTTTCTCACCAAAATGAGAAAAAGAAGGGGAAGAACAAAACAAAGCAAAACAAATCTGAATTGATTTTTCTTTGATGAAAACCAAACTGTTTTTTATTTTAGTGAGGTTTTTTTCTCCATTGCTCCTGTTTTCCTTTTTGTTTGATTCACTTCAGTTAAACTTTCTGTTAAAGAATTTAAACCAGAGAGAAAACGCTTTGTATCAAGTAAAATGATCTGATTTCCTCCTGTGTTTTTTTTTCTTTTTAGTCCAATCTGCTAATTAAAAAGCACCTAAAATCACAGATACTTTCTCCTACACACACACACACAAAAGCAATTTCAGTGTCTTAGCAGCTTGAATCATTATATTTTACTCTACACAAGAGAATCAAATATATCTCTCCTCAAGCAACCTCATGTGTACTTGAAACACATGCTTTTTCCAGGGATAATACCTTTTGATAGCATTGCTCAGATATCACCAGATATTCCTCTCCTTTCCCATATCAGCCTCAGAGGACACATAAATATGCATTATGAAATTTATGGCTATTTCACAATGTATTAAGGTAGCTATACTCCCTCACCTTACTAAAAATCTTACACAAACAGTCCAACAGAGTATTCTCACTTAAGTTTTCTAAGTAGGATTTAAGTGACTGGATGTTCTTTGTTAGTTTTCTTCCTGGACATGGTCCACCAGCAGTTAATCAGTGTTACATTGCACAGCCCATTTACCATGTGCATAGAAATAGAAAATGTTTATGTCATTAAATGTGTATGTCATTAGCAGCTGTATTTTGACCTATGTTGTAGTTATTCCCAAATTAAAAGAAAAAAAATAGCAGTACATCACTCAATAAGCAACTAAGAAGAAAGGATTTCAGGGATCTGAGACACCTAATACAAGCAAGGAAGACTACTTACATTTGACAGGTTAATGTAATAAAGAATATATGGTGTTAAGTGACAGGCAACAAGTCTGCTTTAGGTAGATGTAAAAGTGACTGTTTTCCCAGATGCTAACATTAGGTAAGCCTGGAATTTGAGAAGCAGAAGGCATCCATGTCTATGTAAACTATGGACAAAACACTCTTCTAAGTTGCTTGCAGTGTGCCTGTTTTTCTCTCAATCTAGCAAAAACTAATAAAAGTAAAAATAGGAGCTAAAAATACACCTCTGGGTCATACCACTTAAAAGTCACTCACTATTATCTCTCTTCTAGTATGAATTTCCAAGTGTCAGTGACAAATTTTGGTGGCTGAAAAATGAAGGTAAACAAAACCAAACAAAAAACCCACAAAGTTTTCACAGTGAAGAAAAATGTGTTCAAATCACCCCTCCAAGGAGGAATTAAATATTTCAGCATGTTCTTTGCTTACAAAAGCATTACCTCTCTTTCTTAAATATAGACAATATCCAGTGGGAAAGTATGCCTGGATCATGTGGCGATGCAGAGAATGAAATGCCTTTGCTCAGATGTTGCCTTTTCCCTGGGTACCTGTACACCTTGGGATGGCGGCTCCATCACTCACACCTCTGCCCCTGCAGAGGTCCCAGCTGCCTGGAGCAATCTGAGCATTCCCAAGTGAAATGCTGCTGTCTGTGCTGTACAAATAGCATACTCACCTCACAGATAAAATTATTATAAGATCTCTCACCCTGAAAATCCATGAATCCAGTAATCTCTGCAGCACTCAGGCAATGTTTCTTTGGGAGAAAGCTCTGGCCTGTTAACCTGCTCCCCTCATTCCCATGACACAGAGGCAGGACATGCTTTCTTTTCATCTTTCATAAGATTTGAAGGTTTTGTGCCTGGTAGAAAGCCAAAGCTGAAATCCCAGGTTAATCCTGTTATCTGGTACACAGCCTAATGCTTGTTTTGCAGAATTCACCTCCATGCTTTCCCCATATGTGAACAATTTCAAAGGTTTTAAACTGAAAGGGTAATAACAACTCTTGTGTCCCTCCTTCCTCTTCCAAATCACACTTGCTTTTAGTGTCCCCAGTCTATGCTGGACAACGAGATTGACTTTCGAAACTCTGCTAAAATAAACTTATGGAATAAGTCATATAGGTGTGCGTGCATGCAGAACATCGAAATAGCAGGTAAAGAAAGAAAGCCAAATGAGATGATAATGAACTACCACCAATTTTTATCTATAAATCTTGAAGCAATTTTGCTCCAGCATTCCAATAAAAATTCTAAGATAGACTAGATGCTTCACTGTATTTCAGTGATGTTTTTTCTGTGAACCAGAATTCACTGTTCTTCTTCCAACATATACCTCCCGTGGAATTTCAGTGGAGTAAAAGTGTGGGTAGAGCAGCAGGTTTGAAACCAAAGGGTTAACTAGCCAGAGCTTCTGTTAGAGCTCTGTTGTTACTGGAAGGAAGTCAATTGTATAACTTGGTGGAGAGCAGATCTCTAACTATTTTTAAGCACCTAAGTGCCACAAATAGGAACTTGGGTCCATTATATAGCCAGTGGAGAAATACAGACTTCTAAATTAGATGTTCTGGCTTAAATCTGAAAAACCCTACCTCTCTAGAGTTAAGCAACATTAATATTTCCCTGGTTCCCTTCTTCTTCTGCTGAATAGTATAAGTTTGTCTTGGGTTGAATATAAAGAGAGTAGCCTTGACCACTGAAAACATGTATAGGATCAAAATACACTTTTTTTCTTTCTTTCTTCAAAATAAGCAATACATTACTAACAAGCACAGCCAACCTAAAGCCACTCTCAGTAAAAGATTCAGAATTATCCACTCTTTTTCTCTTCCTGAGTACAGTGGGCAAGTAATCATAATTGCAAAGTGCCTAGATTCTTAGAGTGGAATAATCCATGGAGACATACAAAACTGAAATAAATCTCTTGCTGTTGTGCGTTCTACTGTAGCAACTGAAAATCTAACTGAGGTCTGCTGTGCAAAAGCAACACATGCCAGCATGGTGGAGGACATCTGGAAGAAGAAATGTGTATTGTGAATTGTAATAACAATGGACAGGTGTATGAGAGATTTCTGAACTCGAGAACGTGTCCCCGAAACTTGGCACATGTTGCTGTTTGCTCCTGGGCTGGCATCCAGCAGAGAGTGAGAGGAAGCGAAACCGCTGCCATTAGTTACACAGTGTGCACACTTTCAGATTCACTAGAAACACAGGTATACCAGTGAAACATTTATAAATCACACAAGAGCAGCTGCCAGGCAAGTGCCTATGGTCACACTGTATTTGGTGGAATATACAGGCTCTTTAAAAAATAGATGGGAAAGGTCAGATTCACACCGAGGACAGTGACAAAAAAAGAACTAAAGATCACAAAATCTGCTAAAAAAATGAGGTTTACTACCTGTGACATTCTTAATAGTATTTAGATAATTATTTACTTAAATCTATATTATTTGACATTCAGGGCAGAAGGTGAGCATCTTTTCTGTGTTAGACACGCAATGTGTAGCACAGCAGGACAGGTATCCACAGAGCTCAGGTCTGCCCCTCAGTCCTACTGAGCAAAGAGGGAGCCATATATGTAGTTCAGATATACAAGGTTGAAGCCATATAACCAGAACTCCCAGACTGAAGTAATATCTAAGCAAAAAACATGAAAAAGCACCATCATGTGAAAATCATAAATGAAAAAAATAATGGCATGGAAAGTCACTTTTTGTGCCTGTAATACTTCTCAGAGCCTGAGTATCCCCCAGCTGGATTACATTCTCTTTTTATTAAGCAAATTTTGTTGAAATGATAAAAATCTGGTATACTTAAAGTCTGGCTCAGTAGACTGTGGGAATAGACTTATCTCACCTGCTGTTATTAAACAATTACAGTTTGGATCTTTCATGAGTCAGGTGAATCTCACTCAAAGCATTGGTCTGTCTGAGACAGAGATTTCAGTCCTGTTTTCAAACAAATGCACCCATATTAAAAATAGATTTCCTGGTTAAATAGTCTGAACAAAAAATTTCCTGAGGCTTTTACCAGTGACTCCAGGATGGATTCTAACCTTTGAGCACTCAAAACTCAAAATTTCTATCCTCTAATAAAAGTAATATAAAATAACTTTAACACATTAACACATACGCTATCCATTGAAATCTAAACAAAAATCAACCTGCTCTGTTTCTCATATGCTTGTGCCTCTCTGGGTAAATCTAGAAATGCTAATATTTAAAGAGTAGTATGGAAATGAGTACAAATGACGCATTGGGTACAGGCCAAGGTTGGCTGCAGAAGTCAAAATGAAAAGAGAAAATTAATATCCTAATCAGGAAGATACTTAAACACATTTTCAATTTTGAATGCCCAAAGGAATTAAAGATGTGCCTAATATTAAGCACATGCTTTAACACCCTCCTAAGTGCCAGTGTTTTTTTGAGCTGAACATGAGCCCAAGTCTGGAAACAAGAAGGTGTTGAATGTCAAAATAGAAAAAAATAATAAAAAAAGTACACATATTTTATTCTGTTACCCTTGGAGCACATAGAGTTTTCTGGTGTCTTATCACACTTTTAAAGAAGAAACACTGGTAGAAAAAAAGCCATTTTAAACCAGAATGTGAAAATCCCTACTGATGATATAAATGTTGAAGGATCTGTCCAAATAAATCAGGACGACAGGGGAACACACAGCCCTAATCAGTATGAAGTAATTGTGTAAGCCTATCTTAGCAGGCAGGAACAACAATCTGGAGAATGGGGTTGTTCTGGTGGGAAAAAATAAAATAAAATAAAATGTCCAAGATGCAGCAAAGCCTTTGTCATTAGTAAACACTAGGACAGGATCCAACTGGCTGACTTCTTTGTTAATCTCTGCCTCATTCTCTGTGACATTAATTATCTGCATTTGACTGGCAGTCATCTATTCCCAGTTTGGACAGTTTCCCCATTAGTGTACCAGGCACATGGCTTGTACAGTAGTTATCAGGCAAAACTGTGACTGCTTTGGACTGGACTGGAACAAGAGTCCTGGCTATATGACTCAAATATCACAGGAATTTGTGTGTGTGTGTATGCTTACCCAGGCATCTCAAGCTCTGGGAAACACATGGTAGGGAAAAAGATATTAAAAAACCAAAACCAGACCAAACCAACCAACCAACCAACCAAAAAAGTCGATCCCTTCATTTCATAGGTCCTTGTTTTTTCACCTGTGAGCAGTCCATTACCCAGCATTAACAAAAGAATTCTTTCCTCTCTTGCCCAGAGTACAATGTGTCCCAAGATTTATTAATTACAAAAGTGTCAGGCCCACAGCTGTAAAGTACAATCACTGTCCTCGAACTTTCTGCTGGCTCACAGGTATTTGTACGTCTGTACATACACACATGTACACCCATATACAAATATATACACACAATGATGTCAATTTTCAACTATTGTCCTTCAGAAAAAAAAACCCACAAAAAAACCCACAAAAAGTAAAAAAACCACACAAACAAACAAAAACAAAACAAAACAACAACAACAACAAAAAAACACACCAAAAAAAACAACCAACCAACTAAAAAGACCAGCAAAGTAATCATGAATAGAAATCTACTTGAAGGAGTGAAAATTAAATCTTGCCATTGCTATTAAGTGATGATGATCATATTCGAGAAAGAAAAAAAGAAATAACTGTTCCTTTGAAATCCATAGTGAGGCCATGCACACACTGACAGAGAGATAAAGCTTGAGGCACAAACCTGGAGCAAATCACACCATGACAGCAGCATACAGAGGACCAGGTTGTACACCTGAAAATGTGAAAGAGAAACATGCTGTGTCTGGAAAGGTAAGTGAAAGTACAACAAAGGTAGCTCTGATTCATTTTATGTAAGTTTGTAGGTAAAAGGGCTAATTTGTTTCTAGGAATTGTCTCACGTGTTCACAGTTTGACATCCACAGTTTAACACTGTGGTATACAGCTCATTGTATGCTGATGTTTTGCTCATCCAAACCTCTGGATCCTCTTCTGTACATATTGCAGTTTTGCCTTTCATGGGACACAACAGAAAGAGAGTGTTTAAATCTTGCTCTTAATAAATGAGCTGTTGTTTGCTCTGGAGATTATGTGTAGACCCAGCAATTTAAATTGGTCTTCTTTCTCCTTAACTGTTCACAATCTGTAAGTAAATACTGTTGCTTTGGGATATAATGACATTATATGACTGTCGTGTTGAGTAGAATATTAAATATCACCCTAAATAGCATTAAATCAGCATTAAATAGATGCTTCCCACTATGAAAATAACCAAATGAGTTTGACTGCATCTGGCTAGAGCATGTAAACAATGTCAGCTGTCTAATGAGGATAAAAGGAAAAAAGAATTAGACATTTTGCCGCTTCTTAGTGCTTTCTCCCGGTTTGACCAGTCTATTCCAGCAGTGTTTTTTTCTTGGCAATTTCTGTGCTGTTCTATCCAGTGCTTGAAAGAAACACGTGTTCTTTGCGTGGGGCACATGTCAAGTGGAAAGGAGTGGAAAGCTACAGCAGGCATTGTGCAGGGAGCCAATGCCTTCCAGAAACATATTGCTGTTTCTGGAAGTGGCTTTGTCTGTCATGAGGCAAATTATTTAAAGGCTAATTGTTTGACTACAGATATAAATAAACCTGGCATTTTCCCTACATTGGATCAGACCTATAACCCTCTACTTTAACCCTCTGTTACTTAAAGGCATAAGAAGTCTATTTAGAAAGTCGCAAAAAATTGAGTAATTATGAGATAGCCCACTCATAGATAAATTGCTTTCTAACAAAATTGTTTGAAAGTTGAATTAGAATAGATTAATTCAGCTAAGTGACTTCCTAGTAGGAAGGAAGAGTCGTGGACACACTTTAGAAATTCGAATTTAACAGAGACCCATATATGTATCAGTTAAGCTGGCATTACAGTTAACAGAAAATTCATGCTTTGGCACCTATCTCTACATCCAGTAGCCAAAATTAACTTCTTCTGTCAGACCTGGACAGAGCACAGCAAAACATAAATAGTGGAAATAAATGGCTAAATAGCTAGGCAGTAAATCAAGCCAGATATTAAAGATGCAAAATAACTGCATGGTTTACACAGAATTTCATATTTCAGGTCTGTTTGTTCTCAGATAATAGCAACTTCATTTCTCTCCACTGTGATGTAAGTGGATACAGTTGAGATATCTGTTGCTGTAAAATCACAGGTGGTACTCCCTTGCCAAAAAAAGCACTATAGCTCTCTCTGTGCCTTTATCCAGTGAGGTTGTCTTCAAGCTAACTTAGGATATTCCAGAACTGATGAACACCAGTAATTGTGAAAGTTATGTCCCTTTTCTTGATGACTCTCCCTGGCAGGTTTTAACACTGATGCTTTGCTCATGGGTCACCTGAGGAATGGCATTTGCAGATGGTTTCCACCCACATCACAAGCAAAGGAAGAATGTATATATTTTCCAGGGCTCAGTGAAACTTTTTAAATGCAAAACTGTTCCAAGGTAAAAATCGGTATCTCCAAGGTACATCCATATGAGTTTTGAAGGAAAATGTCATATACATCAAATGATCCCTGCGGTGGCAGAATTCATTGCAGAAGTGTTGAGATAAAACCAAAATTATCAGCATAAAAATGCATAGATGAATGTTTGAAAGAAATGGAGATATTTTCCTTTGCTGTAATAGTGAAATGTAATGTAATCTGCAAACATGAACTGGTTTTTTTCATATCTCTTTCTAAGGGTCCGTCGTACAGATACCAAGCTCTCATGCTGACTCACACTCCTATAAAACAGATGGATCCATTCACTTCCAGGAATGTGAGAGAATGAGGTTATTTCTGAGAGCCAGATGGATGTAAAGGCAGAAACAGCAGCAAAGGAGAAAGTTGGTGTTGCAATTTACAGTTTCTTTTTTATTTCCAAGACAGCCTAAATGGCAAATCCAAGGAAAGGGGCAACTTTAGCAGATACTCAGCAAGGGCATCAGGTGAGAAAAACCCTTCTGGGTTACACGGCTGCTCTCACATGCACATGCCTCAGACAGTCTGTACTTCATTTACCTACAGTTTGTTCAGATGGTGAAATTCCTTACTTGTCCACAAGTGAGGATTTGACTGGTCTTCTGGATACACTTACACTATTGCCAAGTAAGCTCACAGCAATAAGATTAGCATTAGCAGAATTTCTCCCATACTAACAGTTCATCTTCTCATTTTCCCCATATGGTCACCTGATATCTGCATAGTTTTTCTGCTCCAACAGCAAAATTTTGTTTGCCAGCATACATGTGTTGGACTGCGAGAAGGGATTCCTCCATACTAGAATAATACCCATGAAATAAAAGAGTTCTGCTGGGCATTTCATATTGCTTTTAAGAAGACCAATCAATTATAGACAGATCTCTCTTTGGAAATCTGAACAAAGACAGAAAATTTTTAGGTGAAATAACAGTAAGGGTAGAAACTGATTTCTGAATTCCAAGAGATAAACATCAAATCTGTTCACTACCTAGTAATATGGCCTTATTTAAACATTGTTTCTTACTGCATGCTTTTGTTTGGTTTATTCTTTTTAATATATTAATCTCCAGAAAACTTTTTTATGCATGGTGTCTATTCACCATGTGCTTTTTTATGTCATTTAGACTCTACAAACTTCGTAAGGAATGGAGCCAAGTTGAATAACTTTCTTAGAAAACAGAACTTGATGGAATATTTTACGAGAGTTTTTCACTGCAATGGAAGCCTGGTGTGCTCCAGAGTGCAGCACTTGGCACATGTAAATAATAAAGCATAAGAGGGATTACCAGCTACTAATTTTATGAAAGTCCACTGACACTAAGAGCTGCTATCACCAAACCACAAGAATAACAGCAGAATAAAATGAAGCACTTGTTCTTTTTTAGTAGAAAAAACTTTTGTGATAAAGATGTATTTTAAGTTGAAAGATTATTATGGAGAAATGAAAGGAAATATTTTCATGTTCAGAGCTGAAAAATGCTGCTTAAAAAGCAATGTTTTTGAAGAAGTTTGGGTATTGGTCAGGTATAAGTGCTCTGGGCAGTCATTTACTAAGGGGTTATAGCAAAATAGAAGTAAAATTTGTCTCAAACTGACAGATAAATTTTAGTGCTATAAAGACATTGATAAGAGAGTATGCTTTCCCAGAACGCTTCTGACTTCAGGAGGACTTTATTCTTGGATTTTGCCTTGGGGCATTTGTTTCAATTTTGTTTCTTTCAACAGAATTGTACATGTGAGTCTGGGTTATTCACATGCCTTGGAGTTATTGGTCTCACCTAGACTTTGCAGTCAGCAACACAGATTCTGATACAGTTGACTTGCTCACAGAACTGTGAATCTGAAAGTTTATAAGAACATCAAAATACTTTACACAAAGCAGAGGATCTTCTGATATGTTTATGCAGCTAAAAATTAAAACTGGTGTTCATTAACATCTTCCTGAGAGACAGGTATTCTCGTATTTCAGAAAATCTCCCTCAGTACCGTTCTGCCCCTTTGAGTTCATGAGTACGCTGAAACACAGCTGAAAATCAAGAAGATATGTGTTTTCAAGAATAGGTATGTTTTTTAATTCACTCCTGTTAAAGAAGGATGAAAAATATTAATTATATTCTAAGGAATGGAGATGAGAATAAAGGCCCATGGGTTCAAACATTTAAATGCATAATAAGACACCGATAAAAAAAACAAGTTATTTAATATGTTCTATAATTTTATGTAATTCTCTATATAATGCATTTTGTGGCTGTGTTACATTTTTATTTTATTGATTATTCTTATACTTTGCTTATATATCCATCTAACCACCAACAGTGGTTAGATGGATTACTGTTACCTTGCCTAGGGGGAGTTTGTAGAACAGTATCCAGCAGTGGAGAGAACATTCTGCCTTTTCTAACTCAGACAGGAAGGGGAATTAACACATTAGGTCTAATTTCACGTATTCTGGTGGAATATCTTTCTTTGCTGACTTCAAATCTCCTTCTTTTAATGTCACTGGAAAAATTGTCATGGAAAAATTCATATAATAGTATAACCCCCCATATAATAATGACACTATTGTATTTGAGAACTCTCCCTTCTTGACTACTAAAAATTGGTAATTGCTGACACATAAAAAACCCCCAAGCAAACAAATAGCAAAATGAAAAGAACAAATAAACAAACCCTCCCAGGATGACAAGTTTTTTAGCATACTTTTTTAGAAAATTGTAGGGGTTTGTTGTTTGTTAGCTTGCAAAAGTGAAGATATTGTTTTGAGTTAGTCTGTATTTTTAGTTTAGCTCACGACAGTGTCTGATTTTCTAGTGAAGGTTACATCTGTTAGTCTGAAAGCTCTCCTAAAACTCAAAATTAATTTGATAATCTGTGTTGCAAACACTTTAGATTGACGTCCCAGAGGCTTTGTTGCATTGCCAGATATCAAGAGGTCTCATCTTTCCCTTTCCTGTTGTGTGTGTAAAACTGATGCAGACATAGCTCTCAAGGAACAGGATTTCCACCAGTTGGACTATCATCTTCCCAGACCCTGAAAAAGTCTTTCTGAACCAAGATTCCTCCTTTTGTATATAACAATAAGAGAAAAGGGGAGAAATATCATACTATGACTCTGTAAGTCCAAACTCCTGGAAAGGAATCGATTCCTACAGTCACACTATTTTAAATACATAAGAATAATATAAATGGTTTCAATATGTGCTACAAAAAATTATATAAAGAGTTCACATAATTCATCCTATTTAATGTGATCTCAAGGTAGATCTAGAATAACAACATAAGCTTGAGCAGCTGTTATTGACAGTTTCCTATTTAGTTTTATCTCTATGTCCTTACATATGTAATATTTTGTGAGACTTAATCAGCAGATATTGAAATATTGAATATACCTTTTGCTATCAATATCCTATTAACAGTTCCTTTAAAGTTAAATGCTTTCCAAATTAATAATAATACTAAATTAATCATTACACAGGACAGTCATCCCTGTTCCCGCAAATTTAAGCATGAATCTCAGAGCACTGCAAGCATAGAAGGCATAAAAACACCCCATAATCAATAAATACCCTCTCACCTAAGATTTTCAAATATTCCTAGTTAATTATGTTCACAAAATACTGAACAATAGAAAGCAAGTGAAAACAAAAAGGGTATTTACATCTTAACCACAAATCCCATCATTAGTCCTTTCTCACTGCCAGTAATGTTGCTTTTACATTGCTTTTAGCCATTATTGGCATTTGAGCATCCGTCTGAGTATGGTTTGCTGTTCCTTTGTTTTAAAAGTATTAATACTGCCAAACTTTCCTTATGAAACAGATAGATAACAATGGTCAGTCACGATAGATAGAAACAGTTAATGGGGCCATTCATTTTTGAGGTATTTTAGAAGATTTCTGCTTATAAAAAGGGAATTATGAATGGGAAAAGAAAACATAAAAAACAGACATAAAACCTGTCACAAATCCAAAAATATTTTACCTGAATCTACATCCTTAATCAGTTCAGAAGCTTCTTCCCCTCACCCCCAATACTACCTCTATTTTTTTTTTGTCCAGTATTTGAAGCAGATAACTATGAAATCTTAATGAAATAACAATTTTCCTTATTTTTGATGCTTAGAAGCAAGTAAAGTCTTGTAAGAAAATTTCTGTTTATTTACTGGTTTCAGGTTTGTTTGCTTTGGGGTTTTTGTTGTTGTTGTTGTTTTGGTTTGGTTTTTTTTTCCAGAAGTAGTAAAAGAGAGGAGCAGTATTTCATTTCAGATGAATATTAGAACAGTTTTGCTACATGTCTGAAAATCACCTTGAGAGAACCTATTTGAAACTTACCCTCTGTGGGGGTTGTCACACAAATGCTGCTTTGAGCCATAAAGGATATGATATACTGTATAAAATGCATGATTCTTATTTTCCTCTTTTTTCTTCTAAGTCCAAAATCACTGCATCTCACTTCTTATCTGCTCACATTTAAGTCGAGTATCTTGCCAGGCAGCTGTCACTTCTTACAGCTGCTTTGAGAGAGCTCTGTCAGTATGGGACTGGGCACAAGCATGCTGTGATTTATAGCAGCAGCAGCCTGTTGGCAGAATTCATTTGACTTAACTTGCACCATCTAAAATGTAAGGCCCTTCTCCAGCCTTGTCTTCCAGGAGCCCATATTATCTTTGGAAAGAAGTAGACATCTCTAGTAAGTGATTTATCTAGTACCAAAGTGGGTATTATATAACTGGGGAAAAGCACACTCCCTTTCCTTCAGCTGCAGTGGGAACACAGGCAGTTGCTTAAATCAGTAGCATCATTTTTATATGGTGGAAATCTGATGGAACAGTTACAATCTTCTTGCCTATTTAAATGGCTAGGAGAATGTACTAACCATTTGCAGTCAGAAGTGTGTCTTTGCCAGTAATTTTTGGGTTAATGCATCACTTCACAGTCTGATCAAATCATATTAATTATAAGCCCTCACCATGTGTGGTCGTGCAGGAGACAGTAATGCTGCCTTTGGCTTCCCTGCATAGAACCTTGGTGACAGAGAGCTGTGAGCAGACCAAAGCTCCTTCTCTTACAGAGGGAGGGACAATTTTGTTGTCTTTTCCATAAATTGAAGTAGCAATGTAGCCCATGGGACACTTCCATCTTTTTGATTGATGAATAAAAAAAATGTTTCAGCTGTATTGATCTCCTTTATCTGCTAAATATGAGGATGTGGATCAGGGAAAGGTTGCAGGGGAACAGAGTGAGGAAGGAACAGGACCCGCTTTGTATGCTGGATAGTGAAAGAATGGAGCCAGAAATTCCTGTAAGTTTATTGTATGCTAGTCCTTGTTACAAAATGTGGAACAAAAGAGAAGCCAAATTTCATTATATAGTGTGCTGGGAACTGAGGCAGATACCAACCAGGCCCGTATTTTGTTTGTTCTGAGGGTTCAGGAAAGGTTTACTGAGTGGGTGCACAGAGGACCTGAGCCAAATCAAGGAGATGATTACAGGTCTGTTGGCTTCATAAAGGTTTGGAGCTGTTTCCTAGAGTTTCAGTCACCCCTGTTTATCCATGCAACGCTCAAAAGGACAAAGAGGGAGCTGTGAGTTCTGCACAATGCACTCCTTGTACGATGCAGACAGGTAGGTCCCAGTTAATTATTTCTGTCTTGCCCTGACACATCAAAACAATCTGTCACAAGTTCCAACTTCCCCTTCCTCCACCCTTTCAAAGAAATCTACCACCACTCTTCCTTTAAAAGGCTCAACGATGGCATTTCAGGAGTGGTTACCGTCCAGTGGCCACCTGTGACAGCCTGTAGCCTGCTATTATTTGCAGTATAAGTCCATCACCAATATTTTATGAACTGCATCTGCAGTTACTGTCAGCTGAACAGTATTTAATTCCTTGACTCACAAACTTGTCAACAAATACATGTTCACAGGCTCCATTACGATTCTAGTGGAGCTTGCAGCTTCTTTTCTTTTTTTCATTTGTTCTGCTGCTGGAAATCAGGGTTTACTGTAAGATGTCCAATGTTCATAAGCAAGAATGTCATAAAAGAATTAAAAAAGGTGATAAACAGATTAAATTCTTGCCTGGTACATAGGTTATTTAAGAGACGGCAATGGGCTTAATTTACATATTCTTTCCTATTACAAAAAATGTGTCTGTTCGCCTATGCAGGGCTTCCCCTTTCCCCACCACCTAGGGATGATGACAATCCCTAATTTAAAAATATATGTCATTATATCTTAGAGTATAACCCTAGTGTTAAAAGAGTTTTGGAATGTGCTAAAGTTTAAGGTTGTATCCATGTTAATATATCCTAAACTATGACAGTACTTGACAGTTATAGATTTTGGTTTGTTTCAAACTTAAAATTAGAATTTGTATTATTGCAGTTGACTTTTAAGAATAATTTAAATGGTAAACAGAAAGATCATCTTTTAGAAGCTACTTATGGCAAATAAGAAGGCAGAGATCTTCAGGAGGTTTTCTAGTCCAGTAACTGCCGACTGATGGACTCCAGGATATGAGAAATAATCCATAAGAAAATTCAAAAAATACCCAAGCCCTACTCATAGATTTAGGTAATCAAATTAAAGAAAATAGGAAAATTAAAAGTAATACAGACTCAAATCTCAGCTTTTTCTGACTGTAAATGAAGATGAATATTGAAGAAACATATAAGATGCTCTCTGGCTTTATGTGAAAAAAATATTAAATAGCTCTTAAATGATTTTCAGACCATTTATGTGATGCTTAGGTAGGCTGAACAAAGGCATCAAGCTAAGATCCTTTACTACCTAACTTATCTTAAAGATCTCCACTGATAGCATTTCCACAAATTCTCTGAGCATTCTGTGCCGTGATTTAGCATGTCCTAATAGACATAAGATATAGTTCTTACTGCAGCTTAGCTCCACCACTGTTTCTTCTCTGTCTCACAGATATGAAGAACAGGTTATTCCCTTCCCTTTAGCAACAGCCAAAAGTGAACATAATATTCAAATTACTCATGTGACTGAAAATGCCCATTTACCAGAATGTAATTATAAACCCTTATCTTGCATCTCATAAGCCAACTGCTTGAATTTGTCTCAGTGGGACTACAGAGGTGACAGAAGATAAAAATTTTGAAACTTGTTCAACTAGAAACTGTATATTCTCAAAGAAACAGCCTGCTGCCTTTGTAGAAGGATTCACATTCATCTGGAGAGAAGTGGAAAGGTCTCAATTATACAAATTTAAAACTTTTTTGGCAACACCACTGTGTTGCCTCTGGCAATGTTCATATGACGTATATATATATTAATATATGTATTTATTTCAAATTGCTTCCTCTTCCCTCTAATTCTGTTCTGTAGATTTTATGCCAGGTAATTGCTTCTCTAGACTCTCAAAAAATTGTTAGGTTTTGTCTAAAAATATGTTTAATTGTAAATTTTCAGAAACCTTGCTTATTGCTTTGAAATTAATCAGTAGAATCAAGGAACTAATTTTAATGATGATTGCTATTTTAATGGGTGACTATTTTTAGCTAAATCTAAAATGCAAAAAGGCTTTATGGTTTGGTGGAACTTTAAGTGAGTACAAAACTGTAATACATCTACCAAGCACAGATAACAGATTATCTTAATTCAAATTATGAAGGTATTTATAGAACAGACCAGCAAGTGGCAGTACATGTTGTGCATAAATCATGAATGATAAGGCTGAAATCTTTAAAATGAAACTAAATAGACAGTCAAACAAGCTTTCATGTACAGTCTTATTCATTTTAAGTACCCTGCCAAGAATTGTAAATGCTTCATTCCACATGACCTTATTTATTTCCCTGGAAATAATAAGTATCTCTCAATTTTTAGAAAGAAAGGAAACAACTCTTCTGTAGCTGCTGGGATACATTTGTGTCTCAGTTAATCAAAATGTATATACTGTAAGCCTAATATTTGCTCAGAGTGGAAAATGGAATTTTCCAGTGACCATAGTGCTATGAATTGCCATGACTCATAACATATTCCAATAAATAATCACTGCCTATGGCTAGTGTATTGTAATGGATGTACAATGCCTACTCCAATGGTCTTTGACCCTGGTATCTTTTATGTGAACTCCATTTTATGCAGTTTATTTTCGTAGGTAAAATATTAGAAGAAACCATAATATTTACTATTACAGATTTGTTCAAAGTCAGCGCAATATATTGCTAGGCAACATTCAGCACAGTAAAAGGAGAAGAGAAGAAAAGAAAAGTGTTGCCTTCACTCAGTGAATTAGCTAAGAGAACAAATATTAAATGTGTTTGTTTTGATAAAATACTGCTTTGAAATCCCTAGTTATATTGGTAAAGTGTTATGAATGGAAGTATGTTTTTCTTCTCTAGAATATTTAGATTAATATGCTGTGTGGCTGTAATGACTGATACCCTCTGAGGTGAAAATAATTTCCATACCCCAAAGATGAACATAGAGAGAAATAACAGAGGAAGCCACTGGTATTTCGCAGGAGATCATCTCTGACCCAGAGGTGCTACTAGTAGGGATGAAGGGGGAATATTTGTACTGGGTCCCTTTAAACCCCTTCTCTGCCAGTATAAGTTATTAACTGGACTGCTAAATGCTGATCCTTGCCAATCTGAGTGTTGACACACTTACAGATTGTGTGTTGAATGACACTGGCAGTCTTTATCATTTAGCTTTCATGGAGAGGCACAAAAATTGCTTTCTTTTTGCATCCGTGTTCCCGAGGTTGCTAAAGCATGATGGCTCCACTTGTTTCCTTCATAAAACAAGGCAGTTCAAGCAGCATGCTGTGACATTTGTTAGTGAAATGCAGTTAGAGCTGACTGGAAAACTGTGGACTACATTTTTTGAATTTCAGAAAAAGTTTAGGTCGCATTTTTAGGTTGCATTTGCAAATGGGCCAGAAGCAGTGTGGTGTCATTCTCCAACAAACCAGACCAGAACGGAATGAGAGATAAGATTCAATGCCTTTTCAGAATGATGGATTTTATTTCTCTGTTTTCCCCTAAAACCGTGTCTTCTTTACTGTGCTGTAGCATATTTTTAAGTGTGCTCTCAGGTTCTTCTTCTAAGGATAACTTTTTGTTGGAATGACTTTTGAGAGCAGAAAGGACCCAAGTTTTTCATATCACAAATGGAAATCATTAGGTTGAGAGGGTCACTCTTACCTACTCTCTGAATAAAAATTTATCTCATGCAAAATGAAATGTGCCCAGTGGGAGGAACCAAGAGACATTCACCTGCATTGCATATACATAAATGTACTAGGTACATTATCTCTGTGCACTTGGAGATTTAAATCTCCGTCTCACAAGCTCTTAGTAGAAGTTTCCAAGAACTAGGTAATGGGAGTTGGATTTGTGAGAAATTTTGCTTTTTGACCTCTATTGCAGGTATTCACTGGCAAGTGATACTTAAACAAGTATGAAGACATGCTATGAAGTACAAAGCAGTAAAATACAGGCAACAGGACAAGGATGTTCTATACTAAGCCTTGTCCAGTCTGGCTGAGAAGCTAAAGTGATGGGATCTTTTTAATATAAAGCCCCATTGCAAGCAGATGAGATAGGTAAGGCTGCCTGTCTCTTCTAATGCTTAGGAGATTCTTCTCCATAAAGACTATGATGGAAACATTTTCCACAAGGTTGTTTCTTAGTCTTCCCAGCATCTACTATTCAATGGGATTGCTATTCCCTATGTACAGAACTTTGCACTTTTATTTTTGAACATCATGCAGTTTCTGTTAGTCTGGTCCAAAAGTTTATCAAGGTCTTTGGGGCTGAATCTCTGTTGTGATTTGATGATACTTTTGGTCCCAGGTCTGTCCTGATTAACACCAGAATCTACTTCTGAATTCAAGGTATATATCTTGTACTGAGAGTTTCTGCAATGCTGGTATCTTCATATTCTCAACTTTGCTACAAAAACTACATAGTCTGAAAAACCAAGGCAAGGTTGTTTTGAACCATATTTTATATCCCCTCAGAAGAGAAGATACAATTTCTTTCCTAGGCAATCTAGGAGAAAAATTCTGGTTTCCTATTTGACTCAGATTTGCAATTTTTTTGCTCTAATTTGAGCTCCCTAAACAAATGGGTCTTATACAAAAGATTGGCAGTATAATGCACTTAAGTGCATTCACAGTATTTCTAATCACATAGACTTCCCAAAGACTGACTTTAAGAAAAGAAAACTCAAGGAGGAAATCTAGATGATCAGGCCAGGCATTAAATAGAATTTTACTTATTTACATGCAATTCAACTCCATATCTGGTTGCTACTCCATTGCAGAGCTTAAGGAAGTTAGATTTGGTTTGGCTTTTATTTGACTATATCTTCTCAATGTGGGCTTTAAATCCCTCCTCAGTTGCACTTCTGTTGCCTGAATTGTAAAATAGAATCATTGCCTAGGAACCCTCTCAGATTGAACTTTAGTGTTATATCAGCAAACTCCTAAAGAAATTCCCCTTCTTTTTCTGGAGCTGTGTAGACATCCACCTACTCCTGCTGTAGACTTTGGCTGAAAGACAGGATCTAGTCCGTAATGACTGTATCTAAGGGGTTAGCAAATGTCAACCTAAATAAGATTCAAACAAAACTAATGCAACTCTGCCTAGGGGGTTACCATTGCCTTAGCTACAAAACACTTGGTAACCAGTAACCATGGCTGTAATATCAGAGTGAGGACTTCAGACTTTGGGAACAGAAGATTTATAGCACCACATAAATTCTTCTGCATTCGCTCTTGCTTTTGTTTCCTCTTACAAAGGTAAGGGAATCCCCTGAGTGTGTGGTAACTGGCAATGTTTATTTTGGGATACACTGCAGACAGTACATCCAGGTGGAGATTTCTGATTCAGAGCTGAGGTCAATAAAAAGTGATGGAAAATGTTAGTAAGGTCTTGGCCAGATTCTCTCTGTGTGTTTAGGAATCTGAATATGACTTTCCTACTGTTACAATATCTTCTTTGTTCTTCCCTGCCCAATCTCTAACCACTCTCTTGTTACATGGCAAAGGAAGATTAAAAGGAGAACATATCCTCCAGTTATTTTCCTCTGAAGTAATGATGTAATAAGGAGAAAAAACACCCAAATAATGTGGAGGAGAGTGAAGCAGAAGTGGAACAATTAAACAATACAAGTATAATTTCTCTGTTCAGATTCCTTCCACTAGAAAAAGGTGGGTTAAAATGTTTCAAACTAACCATATCAAATATGGAAAACATACAAAAAAAATCAGGATAAACAATGAACAGTACTCATAACATATCCAGAATTTTAACTTTCTGACAGTAATTAAAAAGCGATGTGATTACGTTTAATCTTTTTTTTTTTTTTTTTCAGTTTAAAACAAACTGTGCCTTTCTGTTCAAGGTTGAGTTCTTCCAATCCTGCAACTTGGAGGGCAAGCAACAAAAATGTTTAGCAGAGGGTGCTTTAATGAGTGAGAGACCAAACAACAATCCGCTCCTATAACAGGAAAAATAGGAAGCCGTAAATACGATTGCAAATATTAACTCCAAAACCAGCTCCCATTCTTGCAGTACACAACGATTTTTATCTGAGCTCTCAGTAGGTGATAAACTGAAAGTTTTTCATCAAGTGTGTTCCACAAAAGAACTATGAAAGGTAAAATCAAAAACAGGTGAACTGCATGATTCAAATTAAATAAAAAGCAGACAAAATGTAATATTTTAGGTCAATATGTAACTACTAGAGTATAGTCTGCTGTTTTCAGCTAAAAGAAAAATAAAGACCTAGGAAAAATAAATTGCCAAAAGACAGGAAAAAAAATTTATTCTGAGCCTCCAAATATAGAAGTCTCTCCTCTGCTTTTTTAGAAAGATATGACCAGCTGCAAGAGTCATCCAGATCAGCACATTTTTTCATGATGTCTTGACCTTTTTCCTTTTATTGAACACAAGTCCCAAAGCAGAAGGGACCTGTATCCTTGCACATATCTAATAAATCTAATAATAAAATAAAATAATAAAACCAAATAGTAGTAAAAAATAATTAATTATTGATATATGAAAGTCCCTAAAAAAATATTAACTTTAATACCTACTGCAAGACAATCTCTGTTTGTGAGAATGAAGATGTATTGAAGCAACATTATTAGTTTCAGTTCACTCATATTTATGCTTTGTCTTTGCTTGTGTTGTGGTAGTATGTGTGTTCTAATTTTGGATTTGGTACATCTGTGTTACTGGGCACTTGGCTCTATTTGCTTTCTCCTAGTTTATGTCAATCTAATTTATAAAGTTTATTTATAAAGTTCATTTTTATGTCAATTCATATATTTAAAATTTTGGAAAATATGCTTCTTAATCTAGAAGGTAAAATTAATGCTATAACTGTATATGAGGACACAATTTTAAAGTCCATATTTCCTCCTCTCTCAGAGCTGTACATTCCAAAGAAAATAGCACCTGCATAGCCTGATTGAAAAAATGCAGTATATGGTTATAAGAAAAATATATTTCATAATATACATATGAACCACTACAAAAAGGATCAAGAAATTAAGGCAGCGGAAGAGATGAGTTATAAAACACCACACTTGCTGAAGAAAGGCTAAGACACTGAAACAAGGCAAAAGATGTTAAGAAAGGCAAAAGGAGGAGAAAAAGATAATTACTCAAGTGGTTGCATTAAATAATAAGTAATATTTCAAATATATGTACAACAAGAATTCAACAAATGAAAACCTAGTGCTTCTAAGAAACAGAAAACATAATTTATTAAAGAATGTTCAATTGAGAACAACATTAATAATTTTCCCCATTGTTCACTAAGAGGATGAATAGATGAAGAGATCACACGAGAAACCAACATATTATTGCCAAGGGGAGGAAGAAGATACACTGGTGTTAAAGAATGCATGTTTTAAGAATGATTTTTCTCCAGATCAGTGGTGGCTTTTTCAGAAAGCCATAAAATCGTAAAAGACACACAACTGCACTAGTGCACACTTAAACTTGGAAAACTTTATGTCATGTTTAAAATGTCAGCTTATGAAGTACATCAGAGTATAATGCTTCTTAACTGTAAACACATCTTCTCCAAGTATTCAAAATTTCATCTATATGTGTATTTTTTTTCTATGCCAATTTTCCTATCCTATTAAGCATTTAGTTTTCTACTACCCACTGACATCTCTTGTCAGTGGGTAGTAGAAATAAAAGAAAAAACCCTTCTATTTTTTCAAATGTCAAAGGACTTTTAGTAATTGAATCCCATTAAGTGATTATTTAGATATTTGTATCTTCTAGGGAAGAAAGATACAGGGACTGAAGTAGACATAAATTATTTTTTTTTCATTATTTTTTTAATTTTACCCTAGAAGTGTTAGAGTACCTCAAATATGTAGATTATCTTGATATATTGACCTCTAGACATATACCGCCTATTTGTTGGATTTCTTACGTATAATATGAGTCTTCTGAATTTCTACAAACACTCCAGTAATGTTTGTTTTTCTGGAATGTTACTTAAAGTGACTGACATGTTTAGAAAACACACATTTCTGTTAGGTAGGAATATAAGTAGAAAACAAAGCATGATCAGGTACTTGAAAGTTTATCTCGGATCTTATTGTCAGCTGTTCACACTGAGCATGCATATCAAGCAGGTGCCTGCAGAAATTCAAATATAGGTATTTCAATATTTGGAAAATTTAGTAAAAAATAATGTACTGACAATTATTTGTGGAAATTCCACAAATAGATGAATGCAGATTATTGTGAACTGGGTTCTTACCTTTGAAAAAGAATAAATTACACAAAACCCTTAATTCTGTGATGAAAGGATAAAAAATATATTGAAATCACTACAGAAAAATAATTAAGCAGATTATGATTTTAAGAAATAGTGCAGAAACTGAAGCCTGTTTTAGACTGGTACAATACAGTAGCAAATCCAAACTCTCATTCACAATCTACTGTGTCAATTGCAAACTTCCATTAATGTCAGTGGTGCAAGATAAAACTCCTGAAGCTTAAACACTTAAGTCAATATGTTGCTAGTGATCTATTTGTGCAGATAGCAAATGAGCTTAGATGAGGTGACCACTGAAAAGCCCTGTTATCACCTCTCATCTTTTTCACTCTGTAAACCAATGTCATGTGAACAAAGAGTCAACCATAAACTGAAAAAATTTATGGAAAGAGGAACAGAGAAATCAATAAAAATGTAAGATGACAATAAAAATCAAAATTGCTTAGAAAAGGAAAGGCTAGGGAGATATAGTAAACACCTTAAGCACATCAATAAAATGAAATGTATACTTCAAAATAGGAATGAGAATAAAATAAAATGTAAGATTAAAAACATATTTCAAAATACAGATTTGAAAACTTAAAGTGTTCCTGTATTTTTTACCAGGACTCTGAAAATGGGATTGATTAAATTTAATGCAATTTTAATCTCCACAAAATATATTCTTGTTTTTGTTTGAAGAGTGAGCTTTTTGTTTTGGTCTTGAGATAGTTGTTTGCTTGTTGTCATATTTGTTTTTATTTGTCTTTGGCATTTGGATTTCATTGCAAGAATTGTGCCTGTAAAAAATGACATTAAAAAGTAAAAGCTGAGTTTCATTTACAGTTTCATACTGTTAAAATCTGGGGCTGTAGAAAAATGGTAACACTACAAATGAAGTGCTAGGCCCTGTGAAAGTTAACCCAAAATTTTAACTTCACTGCAATACTATTTTTGTGGTAAAAGTGCAAGACCTGGTAATATTGAAGAGTCTCCAAGGGTTTTTTTGATTAGCAAAGTACTCAGTTTAAAATTTCAAATCCTAAAAATAAGCCTGCAGATGGCTTAGGGCTGAAACTGTTGCTGTTGAGCATTTTAGGCTGTCTTAATATTAGCTGGGTTAGGAAGAGAAGTCATTTGCATAGGCCTGACCTTATTATTTTTAAAGTGTTAGTGCAGAACTGGAGGAGGTTCAAGATTAAAACTGAGAGCTGTTCTATTGAAATACATTTATAAATTACTATAAAATGAATACAGATAAGCTACCTATGATGTATATGAAAAACAAAAAAAAGACCATAGCTAAAAATGTAAGGAAGACACAGTAAAGGATTTAAATAAAATATATTTGCAAATAGAATTTTTTCCTAAAGAAAATATTTATTAGAGCTTATTTATCAAGAAACCTATGAGGAAAATAAGTTAGGGACTTGATTAAAACAGAAGACAATGTCAGGGGCAAAGCCTCCTCTCTGCTGTACTTGGTGTTTCACACTGGAAATAGTGACAGGAAGGTTTTTCCTTCACGTTAGACAGACTGTGCCTCAGCAGAGGGGTTCACTATCTTTGATTGGGTTAAGGCATTGGAATGGGGTTTGGAAGAACTTGGAGTATTTCTGCAGCAGACAGCTGGGGAGTTTAGCAAAAAGGTAAACCTCTCTAGAGCAAAAAGAAGCAAAAAGAAATACTGGATGTCTGCAACTGATCTTACGCCGAAGAGGTAAATGGTTTCTGTTTTGAACAAAACCTGTCTGGTTTGTTCAAAACGAGGCATAGGCATCTAGCACATGCTCAGGGCAGAGACAAACTGTCTTCAGATTTGACAAAAATCTTCTAAAACAGCTTATGCAACTTCTGTATTATCCATCTATTAACACTATTTTGTTTGTCCTATGCAATACTGAGCACAAGGAGCCCTAAACGCCATTTGGCACTCAGAAGTGTATAAAATTAAAAATAAAAAATAGCAATAACCATAATAGTCTATTCACAATGTATGAGTAAAGCCAGACAACTAATCTGGTAAGTTTTATTAGTATGTAATTAGCAAATATCATTAGCTTGTGGCACAGTGTTACTTAAAAAATAATGTATACTGTATCAACAGCAGGAAGGTGCATGACAAGTGGGGTTTATGTATTTCAGAATAGGCCAGAACAAGGAGAAATCTGGGTTTTTTTATCCTGTATCATCAGATTTCATACTACATAAAATCAGTGAAGATATGGTCACTTTCCAGAGAGAATCAGATCAAAATCAATTTCTGGAAAATAAAATGTATACATCTTGAAGACTACCACACCATGACAATTTTTTGAATTGCTAGAAAATACACAGTATTGATATTTGCTGGAGAGAAACACATTGTATAGTCTGTACTGACATGAAGACAGACTAAGTGGCAAATTATGAAGGCCTCAGTCTGGAATGTCGATGAACCTCTGGCATTGTGACACCTTCTGTATGAGATTTAAAATATATATTTAGAGATAAATACAAATATATACATATGTATGTGTTTTGTGAGGTGACATGAATTGAATTCTAAGACATAAGTCTAGAAGAATTAGGCTGAAGTTAAGTAACCCCTCAGATTCTACAGATGGGTACTGCAGGAACATTTTCAAATAAAGCATATACAAAGAAATAAGCAACAAACGTCAACAAAGAACCTTTAATTTTATCAGTCTAAGCAGAACTTCAAAGTGATAAATTGTGAACAGAGTATGTGTAGCATGTTCTTGAAATTAAACAAGAAAATCCTGTTTTGGAAACTATATCTGGCAAAATTCTCAGTAATACAACAGGGGAACCAGTCCTCCACAAGTGTAGATGCACACACACAGGTAGGTCATTTATAGCTTTATGTGATGCACAAAAAACAGCAGCAAAACAAATTACTAAAAAAAAATAAAATGCGCTTAAGGCGATATTTAAAAAAGCAAAATATCTCGGTGTCTTTCTAATAAAACATGGTGACAAGTTATGTGCTGATGGCAGGGACTGAGATAGCAGTCTGCCATCTATGAAGGGAACATTTGGAAGTGTCCTTGTCTCTCTGGTATTGTTATTTGTTTTCCCTGAGTATACTGGGGGTGGAGGTGGAGGCAAGGGAAACTCTCACCCTTTTTCATACTAAAAGATTTCAACTGTGAAAATTAGGAAATGCCATGCACCACACACAAGTGATTTCATGTTGGAGGCTGTCCTTGGCTTTCACTTCTACTGTGAACTGTGAGGAAGAGAGTTCATGTGCAGCAAAAGAAGGAAGAACATGCCTTGTCACTAATATACTTTATATACATACACATATATATATACATTTATATATACATATATTTATAGTCATACACACACACACAGATATATATGTATATGTTGACTTCAGCAGCAATCCAAGGTGGGATTTATCTGACTAGATGTGCACATGTCCAGTATAGTCACCCTGAGCAATCTTTGCTGTCATTGAACATAATTGGTCAGGAGAATAAGTTCCATCTAAGACACAATTTATCTATCTTAAAGTAAATGCCTAAAATACATTAGATTAATCATGCCTTACAACCAAATTTACTATAAAAGGAGCTTACAGTGTTGTTGTCTGCATATAAATGTGTAAAGCTCTGTTAGAAAAATCCTTTTTGGCAGCAAATATTGAGACATCCCTTGATTCCTTATCTTTGTACCTTCAGTAAATGATAAATTTTTTAAATAAATTTTTTATGTGATGAACTTCTTGGACTCTTTCATCCTCTTGAATTTACTTTTAAATTAAAGGTGGGTGTGGGTCACTTCTATTTATCAAGAGCACATGAAAAGTTTTGTCACTTATATTCTTTCCTGGAAAGGTGAGATATTTGGGAAAGTTTATACTATTTCTTATTGCAACGTACTTTATTAGCTGTGATTTTGCTTCCTCTTCTGTCACCTTAATGAGAGAGGCTATGAAAAGTGTTGCTGTTCTGTATCCCAGTGAGCTGGATAGAAGATTCCTTTGAGTGCTCTCCAATCACTGCAAGTGGGGATTTTGCCAGCCCTCAGAGCTTGCACAAATGATGTAGGGCTCTCTGCTCTGGGTATCAAAACCAGCCATCAGTCATGTAGCAGCCAAAATCTGAACCCAATACTATAGAAGAGGGAAAGGAGGAATGCAGCCATCCATAACACTCTTCAGTAGTAATTCTGATGGTAATGTATTTTAAAGTTGAAATGTCTTTGTCTTCACCTTCACAGGGTGTGCAAGTTTGAGTCCCAAAAGCTTTGTGTTCCAGACATATATATGTATCGTTTTGATGTAAGTCACTGGCAATTTTGTGCAAAATATACACAACGTTACTACTGGCTCTTCCCTTATTTAAAACAATATTTCACAGCAGAGAAGTTTCTTGGTTTTTTGGGTTTTTTTTTGGTCAGAAAGAACAGACAGAATGTTTAAAAGAATTTCATACTGAAATGAGAGCTTCATGGACTTGTGAAAACTAAAAAATTTGGATAAATATTTCTTCAAAATTGGAACATTTCCCTGCTTCACAAGAGAACTCTAAAAATAATCAGTCAGTAGTTTAAGGTGATGAGAAACTTCATTGGAACGCGATGAACATGTGGAATTATCCCATAATTTTAGAGTATTGTTAGTAAAATCAAGATCATGCCTTTTAAGTTTCCTCTCTTATTGCTGATTTTATAAGAATTTAATTTTGGCAAGCATTCCTTACCTGAGGGATAGCTTTTTATAACAAGATTGTCCCTCTCTGATTATTAAGACCACAATTTACTTTCAGCCAAGATGATTACTGAAAAAGGTTTGTTTAATTTCCTGCCTCGAAGCTGTCCACAGGGATTAAAAAACAAAAAGACAAAAAGGAAAAAAAAAATCCCATCACACTTAATTTTACGCAAATCAATATGATTGGCAGGGTTTTCTACAAAACTGTCTAATATTAGACACACGTGGTGCCTGAATTTTCTCTAACAGCCTGTGGTTTAAGCTTGTCTCAGTCAGGGCAGGCACATCATTTCCTAGGGAATGTGGATTATAGTTTGGCAGTAGTCCTTGTTGCCCAGATTTCCTCTTGTAGGTCTTCAAAGGCAGGACCATTTCTACAAACACACAGTGGAATGGGGCAGTCATGAATGATCAATCCTTCTGTAAGATCAGAATAACCATGTCCTAATGGAGCACCTGGAAGAAAAGGAAGTACTGCAGGATGGAATATGCAAAAGTCTGTTGAGTGATTGTAGATGCACAGGGGAATGGACACAGAGAGGCATTTAAAGATGGAGTTTCAGAGCTTGAATTATTCAGCATAGAAAAACAGCTGATGCTACTCAAATTATAAAAGAAGGTGAAGAGGTAAGAGAATGATTATCTTTACTGGAAAACTGGAGAGCCTAGGGAGTGAGATACGAGTGGAGGAGACAGAAGAAGAGCAGGTGAAAGGGTTGAGGGGAAGGGAAAAATGCAATTGGTAAGGTTAGAGTGTCAGATATTTTTGAAGTGTTTAGCAGTTAGGCAAGAATCAAAGAGGGGGATCTAACTAAATAAGTATACTCAAAAAAGAGTCCAATGAGAATATGATAACACTGACTTCATATGAATAATTTTGATTAGTTGTGTAGTTCCAAGCTATTGCATCAAGATTTGCCTTCTTTGGAAAAATCCATTTAAATACAATCATGCAATTTAACAATATCCTGGAGCCTGAACCAATGTGCCTTGCTACTCATATAGAGAACATTAAGGACCTTCAATCCCTGTGTGCTACTGGAAACACACACAGGACAATTTAATCTGGATTTCTACAAAGAAAAAATGGGGCCGGGAGTGACAAGGGACTTTGCATGAAGCTCCAAGCCTGCAGTAGTCTATGGACATATTTAAAGAACTAATAACATTTGATGCACTCCAGTGCTTTTCAAAGACAAAGCAAATTGCTCTTTAGAAGAATCTTTATGAACCAAGGAGAATTTATTGGTAGAGAGAGTACGATCACAATAAAAAGTAGGGAAATCCTCTCATTTCTCCCTCTCCCCATGCTTTGTTGTGACATTACTGTCAAGTTGAAAATGGAGATAGGCCTGTTCTATACTCAACCTCTCTTTGTCTTCTCCAGGCAGGGAGAATATGTTAAGATGCTTTGGGAGAATCAGGTTCTTTTTTACTTATGTCTGACATATTGCATTTCATGTAGAAGTAATGACCTCATCCTCCCTCTTGCAGTACCAGTTTAGCACCAAGGTTATCAGCTCCTCACCCTCCCTAAGCACAGCTTTACAGGGGCATTTTCCCTTCATGAGACCATTGAAGTTCCTGTGCTATATTACAATACACCAGAAAGCTCCATTAGCAAGCTGTGGAGTAAAATCAGGTTTGAAATAACCCTGTGTTATTTTGAACATCCTTCAACTTTGTTCCAGGTGTTTTTCTTCCTGATTTAGTTATAGAATAAAATATTCCTGCAGGAAATGGCCTGTGCTGATCTATACAGTCACACAAATGTCCTGTTGGCAGAAGCAGCAGCTACAGCTGTTATGATGAAATGCTTGCTGTAGAAACATTTTTCAAAGAAATAAGATGATTTAAATGTATTATTCTCTATCATTCATGTATGCCATTAACTGTCTGAGAAGAGATTAGATTGCAATGCATTCTGTGACATTTCTTGATCAAATCACTGGCTTCAAGCAAGGGTTTGTTCCGGGGACTCAACATTTCTGTGTTACTTCATAGCCATGTAGCTAAAATTATTTGTAAAACAGCAGTTATGAATGGAACAGTGCTTTTATCTTTGACAGTTTAAAAAAACACAAAAACTTGTTATTTTTCTAAGCTTTCTTCCCCATTTCCTTTTTCTTTCTCCTTCTATTCATTTCCCTTCTCCTTTTCTTTTTCTTTTTTCATTTTCCTTTCCCCTTTCCTTTTACCTTCTCTTCCCCTTTCCCTGCTTTCTACATCTCTCCCTTCCAAAGGCAAATTCTCAGCTTCACAGAATAAAAACCAACCCAGCACATCAGTGAGAGGAACAAACAAAGCCTGAGCTGTGATGCCCTGAATGCTTACTAGAAGGCTGCAGAGTGGCCTTGAGGCTACAAATGTTCGTCTGCTGGAAAGCCCGGCAGGAGTAAACCCGGGAGGCCACATCTGTGAGTGTGTGAATGGAGCAGAGCTGCCCTCCCACACAACAGGAATGCCATCAGAAGGATGTGCTCTGTATGGGAGGAGAAAAATTAATCTGTTTGGTACATCACTACGGAAACCCAGATACAGTATCACTGCCAAAGTGCTGAAGACAGTACAGTTTGTGACTATGACTCAAAATTACTAAAGCAGAGATCTTTACATGATGTTGATAGAGCAGGAAAATATTTTAAGAAGGAGAAACATGCTTTTTAAAAAATGAACTAAAGAAATAGAATATTCCCTTTTCGCATCAACAGGAAATATGACTACAGGTTAGTTCATGCCTGCAGTGCATTGAGGTTACAGAATCCAGAAAGAAATGAGCTTCATAGGGTGTGATATAAATTTCTAAACTGTAAGCAATCTATTCTCTTCAAAGATTTTGTTTCAAGAGGCCGTTTCTGTTTTTATGATACATAGGAATTGTAACAGTGTGGAAAGGAACATTGCAGGGCTGTATGTGTAAATGCAAATTTCCTTTGGAGCATCGGTTTGCCCTTTGCTTTGACTATCATTTTCCAGACTGTCAAGATTATAGGGATGAAAACTGCACACCTGCATCCTCCCAGTGGTGTTACATACAGGTTACATCCCCAGCTTAGTCTCGGACTGTTGCTGGATTAAGACTTCCATGCATAATTGAAGAAAAATTATTCTCTGAAACATCTGAAATATTGCAGCATTTATAGATGGCATGCAGTTTGCTGGAAACCATGATCTCTTCAATGTAATCTCAGACTCAAAACAAAACCAAAGAAACAGAGTAAACACAACTGGTAACCCTGTATAAGAGATTATTAAAATCTTTTTGTTAAGGCAGTTCTTCTCTGTATGTGTGATCTGAAAGAATGTTACTTCATTACAGAAGAGACAGAAATACATCTTTGATTTTCAAGCTATAGTTTCACTTTCTCCTTCCCCTCCCCTCCCAGCACTGTCATTTGTTATTTACTGCAACACCTTAGTCACAACAAGAAAGGCAGTGTTGCAATCCACAAAGATTTGGCTATTTGAAAGTTGACAGTGGGAAGGAGCATGTAGGCATAGCTTTTATAGCACTCTTTAACACACCAGATAGTCATCAAACAGTAAATTATTGGATAAAATTTCCACCAGTAAAAAGCTTATTGGCCAGTGGTGGGTCTGTTTATCTGTTCTTGTTAACAGAAGTGCAAACATCCTGAAAAATATTGTTCTGTACCTTGTAACTGTGTATATTGTACATTTTATTATTTAGCTCTTTTGGCTGGTAGATTGAAACAGATGGGACTGCTAGAAAATAAATATTTAACCCAGCAGGCCAGTAGCTAATGTTTGAAATCATAGCTAGTGAAAGTATAATAGCATTTATGGCATCAATAGTTATACAAACATTATGTCTATAACATTTTTCCCTAGCCTTCCATTTTCATTTGTTCATAATTTTATGAAAATATGCCCTTTGCAGCTAAGAGTTTCCTTATCTTGTTGAACTCAAATATATTCTTTATGGAAGGTTAAAAGAGAAAGAAAAATCTTTTCAGCTGTTTTAAAGATGTGTGAAGTTGGAAAAATATTCTCTTCTTTATGCATTTTTATTTATTTCTGTATATTTCAGAAATTGCTCCCTTTTGAAATTAAAAAAAAAATAAAAATAATAATATGCTCAGTGGAATGGCACTTTTCCTAGCTGGAAAAAAACCCCCAAACTAAACCAAAAGACATAAAGGCATAATTTAATAAAATTTGAAACCACTGAAATTCTCATGCTGAGCATCTCAGTGGATACAAATAAAAAGACAACTATATTAACAAGGCCAGCTGATGTAAAGCAGTATGACTGCAGAGAACCCACAACAAATACGTCAATTGGGCTGAGCTGAGTCCACAGGCCTGTTGAGTTTCCTCTCGTTTGAGAATCTCAAATTACATTTCTTCCTTTGTAACAAAATACTTCCATGTTTTTAGCATTTTGCGCCTATGAGGGTGAGGTTGTGGGTGGCTTATTGAAACACTTGTAGAAAATATTTTTTGAGAGGTTTATTTCAGGTAATGTAGGACTCTAAGGAAGCGAATTCTTGCCCCATAATATCACACCACTGCATCATTCAGATTTCCATTTTTCCTGGGTAAAAGACTCAACCATGGACATGGTTCCCTCCCAACTCCTGTCAAAGAAGAGGGAGATCGGCTGTGGCAATCCTTATGCCCCACAATGTAAAGTTTAGCCATGTACTGAGGTGGTCAGACTTTCATCCTTCCAAATACAAGCTAGGTCTAATATGTTTAAACATAAGGCAACAGAAATTCCCTAAGTTTCATTTTTGGATTATGTCTTGTACTTTGCTGAGATGTTACCACAGTACTGAACTCGCTACAAGATTAAAACCTTCACTGTGTTTTGAACATCATGATAAAAAGTTTGTTTGGTAAGTGCAACTTTAAAATTTCTTATCTTATGACTCTGACAATCCAGCAAGCTGTGACGCAAATGTTGCTGAACCCTGTATAAAAGTTAAACTTTGATTATTTTCTTGCAACACTAGGCCAAAAATTGAGGGAGATAGTGAGGAATCAGACTTCTTCCTTGAACTCACAGTGGGTACTGGTTGTCTTTACAGTTACTAAACTACTCATTGCAGAATAAGTTCCAGGATAGTATTGATTGTCAGTCCAGGGTTACCAACTGATACCCTCACCACACCTATTGGAAGAATTTTAAATATAAAAGGATCTCTACCTTTTAAATGTATGGCCCAGCAGCTGGGAAGTTGCCTTTGTTCAGCATAAGTCTTTCATTTTGTTTTCTTTGCAATAAATAATGAGTTTAGAAAGAATGCCTTATGTTTTCCTGCCTCCTTCATATTTTGAATTATTGAATTCGTACACCATCACAGCACTTGCATATGAAGTCTACTGTGCAGTCATGCAAAAGCTTATTTGTTTACCAGTTAGGGAAATCTGAAAACTTCAGTCTAGAAAAATATAATGCAATTGACAGAAAGAGAATGAGACAACCATACAATAAAACTAAGGCTACAGAGCCAATCTTCAAATGCTCTGAGAAACCAAACTAGTTGGTTGTGTGTCTCTTTAAAGATTATGCCACTGAATGGTGGAAATGGCTGGACCAGTATGGTAGGTGGGTACAAAGCTCTAGCAGTCTATATTAGCAGCAAATTCAGAACAGAGTCATCTATTTTCTGTCTTTTCAGGTAATGAAACATGTGACATAGCAATTATGTTGTCAGTAGTTTTACCAGAGGGAAAAAAATAGGAGGAAAACGAGAAGAAGCCATTTTCAAAATCTAAATCTGTGCTAGTTAAAGCCCCGACAGAAGTCTTACAAAATTCCTGCTTCTTATTGAAATCTATAAGCTGGCATTTGTGTCAGTATAAATGGAATTGTGCTGTCTTTACTTCACTTAGAGCGTAGTGTTTCAGTTCTCCAGGGATATACTTCACTGTCAGTTCACATTAAGCCATTAGAGCAAAAAGAGCTTTTCTAACTTTGGATGGAAAATAATTTTTCTACAGTTGTTTCTATGGCTAATGTACAGTAAAGAGTTTGGCTTTCAAACATCGTACATTTTTTCATCAGTGACTGATATTCTGTGCTATATAAACAGCCAGATACACAACGGGCTCACTTCTCTTGCCTCTTTTTGTGATAGTGTCATATCCTCGAGCAGTCAGTAACATGTCAGTCCTTCTGCTTCTCTTCTCATCAGCATCTAAGTTCCTCTTATCTCAAGAGACAACAAAATACCACCAATTATTTGAACTTTAGAGAATAATAACTTTAAATTCTAACCCCTAGAGTTAAGGTTTCTTGTGAAATCAGTGTTGCCTACTTGTATACATAATTCTTGCTATTCAAAATTGCTATGTAAACTAAATGAAATGGAATATTTTGCTGTGATCTCGGTATGTTTTTGAAAATTTTATGCAGCATTCTCATCATGCATTTTGGATTGGTGTATATCTGTTATTTATTCTAGCAGTCATTTAGACCTCATAAATATAATAACCATAACAGGACATGACTCACAACTGTAAGGCTCATAAATTAAGATAACTTATCTTTCCCCCTCCCTTTACAGGATATCTGCTGCTTTAAATCACTGTACAAGGTTTAATTTACTGTATATTTTTCTCCATTTTCACGAAGAAGTGTTTTTGTGGGGATGAGGAATATTTGAATGAATAAATTAACACAACGAACTGGCTTCTAGGGAAATTAACAATTTTTTTCTTGCTGGTAATAATAGAACCTATATCCTTCCTAGACAATCACATATATTATGAGGATATCCTAAATCTACTGTATATTGTCCTGCTCCAAGTTTTAAGTGGAAATGAGCAATTGATTTTTATGTTTGTAATTTTTTTGTCCCATAAATTGCTTTACAGAGATTTTACTGTGCAGTATGTGAAATGAAGCTTGCTCTACCAATATGCTAAAAGTGAACTTGGATAAATTATTCATTGTAAAAATATTTAGTTGCAAATGTAGCCCTTTTCCTATTAATTAATCATAGACACACTAGACCTAATTTGTAAAATATATGAACTAGGCCTAATTTCCCATTTTGTTATATTAGTTGTAGGCTGGTGTGCTAAAATAGAAAAAAATATATATGATAGCATAAGTTTAAAGAATTATTGATAGGAAAAGAATTATTTTTATTCATTAAAGCTTCCTAAAGAATGCTTATTGGACTGATCATTTGTTTGTGTAGTGGTTAATAATGATGCTTACAAGTTAGTGCTTTTGGTGAGTGCAGATGCTCACTTTGTCTCCAGAGATTCTCATTCACTCTATAGATTGTTGTTTCCTATATGAGTTCTTTTAAAGCTAGAAGGAAGTCATTAGGTCCAAATAAAGACCCCTGGAGTTAGTTTTATCACGGATAGATTTATTAGTGCTTAACTGGGCTTTTTCTTAATGATAGAAGCAGTTCTGTATGAATAATGGCTGCCACAATCTCACAGAGCAATCAGATCCTCAGCTCTCGCCTTTTCTTTGCAAGAACGTGTGAGCCAGTTTTTACACTGTATGCAGATAAAAAGAGAAAGAGAGAGACAAAGAGACTGAAAATAGAGAAAAAGATTGAGTAGTGTGTTATTTACTCTCTGTTGGCATGTTTCATATATAATCTCAGCAGTTGTATCTCAGATGCTTAGCTGTCAACACCTTAATGAAATATTCAGTAGATCAAATTCTGTCTGTACCTTAGCACATGTATAAGTAAGGATTTAATCTACATCAGTTTTACTTGCAGAAATGTGAACAGTTTCCTCTCTTGCCATTATTATTATTATTATTATTATTATTATTATTATTATTATTATTTTTTATCATTATTACCCTAACATGAAAGCTAACATTAAATAATTTGAATTCATACAAGGTCTTGGACATAAAATAGAAATGATTCTTTCTATTTTGTGGGTTTCTCCACAAGCACTATTTAGGAAACAGTAAGGAGGACAGTCTCATGTGTTAGATTTTAAGTCTCATCCTGAATCTGTTGGTGGTATGACAGAGTTCCCAGTAGTATATACATGAAACACGATACAATCAATTCTTGATTCCCCTTTTGGGGGACAGGGAGTGAGTCTGCTAGCAGCTTGTCATGAAGTACAGGTGTGTCATTTGCCCTGTGGGGAATGAGAAAGAGACTGCCAGATCTATAGCTTCTACCTCCCTCCTCTGAAAGTAAGGCATTAATAACTTTGCAATTGATCTTTCTTCTATGCTCCAACTTGACTTTGTGCATTATCAAGATGCATATTCATGTCAGGGGAGGAATACTGGCAACATCTTTGCCTATGTTTCTCAAGAGTAAAGAACTTATTCTGATAAAGGGACAAAAAAAATGGACTATTAATTGCATCGTTAAAGCAAAAATGCCTGAGGGTAATTTAACACCTAACAGTTGTTCTATGCAAGAGAAAGAATGTGAACTTTTATTGTTTACTTTAGAGTATCAACAGTTCAAACAGCTAAGAAAATGTACTATGTTACACCTTGAATATAGACGGTGTAAGTACACATTAGACACATACTTTGAATTACTGATAGCTTGGGCTTTAACAAGCTGAAGAACAAAGAAACACACTGAGAGATTGTCTGAATCATGTTCAAAATAAAGCACTCCCTGTACTTGACCCTAGAGATTTATAGTTGCATTCTTTAGTTTATCCTAATCTTTGGCAACGTTCCTAATTTTTGAGTTATACCCCTTCAAAAACCTTGAGAGTCTTGCTTTTATGCAGTAAGGTTAGTCAATAATTCATGAAGGGGGATTATTTCTCCCAAAGGCATTTTCTTTTTCCCCTAGGACAAAATTTTAAATCCAGAAATGTATAGATTACAGATTAGCTAAAGCAATATAAAAATGTATAGCTTTTTAGACTCTGTCTTAATATTGCCATTGTAACTAAAATATCCCCTAGCAATAAAAACCCAATGTTTTGAAAGTACAAAAACACTAAAATAGAAGTTTGTTTTTCAAGAGCACTGACTACTTTCAATACAGTAACATTATGAGAAGTGACTGCTCAGTACTGTTGTTTGGAAAACTGCTGAAGTCAGAGACTGTGTTTGAACAATCTATCCTTCAGAATCCAGAAGCAAAATTGAATTAGAGGTCTCCCTCCAGTGAAGGAAGCCTCTTGCAAGTCTCACAGAGGGCTTTCAAACCTGTCATATGTGTAACAGCTTTAGATTCCCCAGCTCTTTCTCTTCACACATGAAGGGGAGCTTTGAAGGGAAGATGAAGGTCAGTGGTGGCACCTTTCTTTATTTAAGACCATCAGTTATGAACTTTTGCTTCCATTGGGAACTTAAGCAAGCTGATCATTCCCAGAGAGAAACAAAAAAACGCCAAATGCCTACCTGCCCCATTTTCTCTACTTCAGTGTGTTTAACTGTTGATAAGATTAATAGAAATCACTAAGGAGGTACTTTAAAATTGTCCTGCACTTGAAAACCTCATTTCACCCACCTCCGAATAGTAATTTGAATCCAAGTTTCAGATGTACTAGACTAGCAATGTAATCTGCAGAGTATGAATTAATTCATACTCTTTTGCTCCTGAAGTGTCTCCTGTTGGATTTTTTCCACACCATATACCAGATTAAATATTCAATGGTACAAGAATCTGAACATTTATTCTTGCTAATAACTTACCTTTATGTTATATAGTTACATACTTTCTGCCTCTTCTGGCTACCACTCTTTCCCTCTCCTCTCATTTTGCCAGTCAGTGATTATTTATTATTTCATATCAGTGTAAATTCAAGTGGTATTTGAAGAAAGAAGTGCATGTTGTAGGACACTTAAAAAAACCTGTTCTTGCTTAAGTCCTGCTGTGGATCCAGCTCCAGATAACTACATTTCATTGTAGGTACCATAAGTTTTAGACAAAGGATAGGACAATAATTACTTTGTAAATGTATTTTCTAAAACAAGTAAAAAATTTTTTTTCTCTTTTTTCTTTTGACATATTTCATATTTAGTTGTAATATTTTCATAAAAAATGCCAAAAGAATACTATAATTGTATGCAAAGTTTGAAGATAGCAGAATTAAGAATGTCAGAAAGATACCATTGACACGGACAGTAGATTAGCATTCCTTGAAGAGGTGTCTCCCTTCCCACTTAGTAATGACATTTGACAAGTAACGAGATGTTTTGAATGAGGGAAGATACTATGATCTAGAAGATTATTTGAAATAACATTTGAAGTCTGAATTAAAGTTCTTCTGAAGTCAATTAAAAGACTATCATTGCCTCAGAACATTATATATTAAGGTCCCAAAAGCTGCCACTGTTCATTATCATCAGCTCAGTATTTTTTTCACATAAAAATTGTAATGCTTCAATTGTTATTTACTGTAAAAATTGAACTAATATTGACTTTACTTTTAGGGAGCTTGCACTTTTCCTAGACCTTCTCTGCTGTTGCTATCTGTTAATGCTCCAGGTTGTGCAAATAACTGACCTCAAAACTGAAAAAGCCTAAATTTTTGCTGAAAGTACTGCAACCTTCTTCCCTAATCCCAAACCACTGAAAACTGTGTCTGGCTCAAAAACTTAAAATTTCCTGAGAAGACCAAGTCCCATCAGAATCCAAAACTCCCTGAAGTCCTCCTAAAGCTTCAAGAGCTTCTATACTCCTTCACATATGGAAATGCATCTGATGAGTCCAAGGGCTGTTATAATCTCATATGCCTCCAGGAAGCTGCCAGAGTGACAGTCAGAATTCTCTGAAAGTGTACCCCGAACAAGGTGTTTCATTTTCTGTACTGGCCTTTAAAAAAAATGAAATATCATTCTTTTGGAAAAATTTGTCTCTTGTCAAGGGAAGATTGCTGTGTAACTTGAGTAATTTTCCCTGTTTGATTAGTTTAGACTGAAAATATTAACACGTGCTATTACTATTTGTTGATCTTCAGTGAGGTTCATTTGAAGTCCTAGTCAGGTGTGAGATCCAGGGAAACCTTTGTGAAGAAACAAAGCAAAGCAAAAATAATGTAAATTATGTTGTTTTCCCAAATAAACAACAAAAACAGGTTAGTCTGATATACCACAGTACAGTTTTTCTGAAGATTTAGTGGCCTAGCTTGTTCTCATCTTCAGCATGAACATTTTCTGTGACTGAACAAGACTTTCACTATACCCCAAACCAAGGACCTACTGCACCAGGAGATGTGGTAACGCATATGAACATAGTCCCAGAAGAGAAGTGGGAGCGTGAGAGACAAGAGGTGTGACTTTCTTGACCCACTTAGGTACACTAAGGTACAACAAAAAAATTTGGGGATGGAAAACTTCAGGTTTTGGTTGGAAAAGAGGCATATTTATCTGAATTTTCTATATTTAATATTTCTCTGTAAAGAGTTAATAGATTTATGGGAAAATATGATAGATATACTTATTTCCATCAAAAATAGTCTACATCAGTAACAGTAATAATTGCGGCCCATTTTATAGATCTGCAAGAGAATAAGAGCTGTCTCACTCTGGTTTGTTAAACTTTTATATCCAGTATACAGTAGCCATTATTTAGACAATTCTACAAAGTATGTATTTCTAGCTTACGTTGACTAATAAATGTTCCTTTCTTGTCTTTTAATGAATTTGAAAGTTACTATAACAATTTTAGTCCATAAATGCACATTTATAGCTATGAAATTCTATCCAAATCAGTTAAGAAAGACAAATAAAAATAAATCTCTTTTCTGAACATTCAGTTTCTTGTAAAAAGTGGCAAAAATTGATACCAGCAAACTATTTACTTCCCACTTTGTTGCTGTTTGATCTGTAAATGCATGTTCACAGTGGGTCTAGATTTTCCTGATTTGAATAGCAAGAAAATATAATTTGTTCCATTGTTATTTACATAACAGAAGCAAGAATTTGGACAACTACAAGAATTTCCTAATTAAATTGTAGCAATTTCTAACTTATAAGCTTGCATAGGATCAAAACAGGATTTGAAAATACTAAGAATTATTACAAACATTTCCTCAACTGAGTCTGCAGTTAGGAATTTCCTAATAGAAGACATTTAAATCTAGAGCAGTCTACAAATGGAAGATGTTTTTTATTAAATTCATATGGAAATGGTTTCTTATGAAAACTTTTTAGTCTAGAAATTACTATACAGAGGACAAAATTACTTAAGACAAACTTTTAAATGCACCAAAATGTTTTCCCATAATCATTACCAAGGAGTTGTGCCAAGAAGTTAAACACCACCAAATAGTGTTGACATGTCTTTTGCTCAACTGAGCTGCTGTCTTTCTTATTTGTACTATATTGTTACTGTATGAACCAGAAGTGTCATCCTATCCCTGCTGCAGAAAAAGACCCTTTACCTCTTTTTCTGAAATTACACAGAACCATTACTCAGTTGATGCAGAAAGGTGTGAAAAGCTTATTCCAAATCCAGGGAGATACACTTGAATCTAATAAGGAAGCATTGCTGCTGGCCAAGGGTATAGTACGGAGACTCATCCAGTGATGACTGGGAAAAAGCTGTGTCAAAGGAGGCCAAGGAAGAAGAAAGGGCAGATGATCCGCATCAGAGAATATAGTTGCAGTCCTGATGTTGCATACAAGTTACTTCATCACTGAATTCAATTTGTGCTGTATCACATCATGTTTCCACTGATCTCAGTGGCTGACTGACACCAGTAAATCAAAGGTTTGAACCTCCTAACCTTCCATTTGAGCATTTTCTACTTAAAATTGCCAACATTACCATAAAAAAAATGTTGATTTTTTCCCTGAGTTAGTTTATCGCCTTTGCAAAGGCAGTATTTTTGGCTGATCAACACAGCTCAAACCTTCATAAAGGTGTTTTCGGAACCATAATGCTAGAATCTGAAGGATTTTTCTCCTGCTTAATTTTAACCAGGTAGTTGTTATTTGTCTAAGGGTAACTGAATCACCTAACCTCCACTATAGTCAACGGAAAAGAACATTCACCTCCTGAGTGCCAGAGACGACATTACATGTATCAGTTGCTGTGTTCTGCAACCAACTTTCAGCTGGCTAAAATTAGTGAGAAGAATGCCTTGGTTTGCAAATCTAGGTCCTTACGTCTTCTGTTTAATGTAAAAAGATAAAAGAAACCTGAATCGAGTCATTTGACTGACACTCAATTTGTTTAACTTATATCTGCTTCAGTCTGAGCCTTTATAATCAGTGGAAATCTGAGCATTGTGAAGGCAATAGTCATTAAAGCCAAGGATGCTATTTAGTTCATTCTAAGTAGGCAGAAAAAGTAGACCAAATGGATCATAGGCTAAAAGTACCTATACCTCTCTGGTAATTATGAGGGGAGCCTGGGGGACCTAACTAAGCCAGTTCCCAGAAAATATAAACCAACATGCACTGGTACTGCTCAGCAATTTTTCTTGAAATTCTTGTTCAGATCCTAAATACCTTGAATTCCTCCTGGCTCTCACACGTATCCCTCCTTTTTCATGTTCAGTCTAGTTAAGATAATTAAATAAGGTGTGAAAGGTGTGGTGTCTAAGTATGCCCGGAGTCAAATGCTGGAAAGGCTAATACTTAAAAGCATTTCCCCCTTTTACTTATTAGTACTACAGTAATTATGAATACCAAATGACAGGCAATATAAACACTTGACGGGTACTCTGAGGATAAATCCACAGCACAAGGATGTTCCTTTTTGGACCTCTGTTTCCTACTCAAGTTATTCTTCAATTAAAAATCATCCATACAGTGAGAATAACTGAGCAAATGACCATTTGCACAGGATATGGAAGATGTTCAGATAAATATTTACTTAGCTGTTCAAAATTACTTACACACAGAGAAAATACGATGTCCAAAGACACCCTTTGCAATTGTCACAAATGCATTTAAGGTGTTCAAAAAGCAAGGAGACATCCATCTTTTAAAGTCACTGGTCATATTTGGGAGCAGAAGCATTAATTTGCAGTACCCACTACTCCTCCCTTCAGGCACCCAATTCCACCCTGATAGAATTTCTTCTAAGGAGACTGTTTTGTGTGATGTTGGAAAGCAAAGATGCATAAGTAGCAGATGTGGATTTTTACATTTGCAATGCCTTTCTGTCTGAGTAGTGATAGTTCTGATAGATATTTTGACATGACATGCTGACAGAAAACAGGGAAACGTATGCTAGGGATGAGCTGGAAGACCACTGAAGTAATTTTAAAAAATAAAGACTGTCAAAAGCAATAACATGAATACACTGATCTCTATTACAGGTGTCACAAGACACTCAAAAGATACTGTGTGACAGATATCCAGAATAAACTACTTATGGCTCTGTGTCAGGAGACACAACCACAATGGCAGCCTTCCAAACGTCCAAAAGGTCTGTAAGGGTGACTGGCTGCATTAGCTGGGATAACAGTATGAGCTAATCTATATGTGAGTTTTCTACTTCTTGTGCTGCATTCACTTAGATAATCTTGCTTTAGTCCTCCTGGAACTGCATGAAAATTAAGACAGTTTTGCATAATGAAAAAAAAAAAAGACACAGTAAGGTTGAGCATGACAATTCAGAAAATCAGAAAGACATCCCAAAATCACCAGTATTATTCAAGCCTTAGTATTTTTTTGCTATAGTATTCTGTAATTTATTTATTTAATTTGTTTAATTTTCTTTATTTCTCTTGTCTTCAGGAAAAGGTTACAATGGGGGGAAAAAAAGTAACTGCTTTTTTAAATGAAAGCAGAAGCTCACAAATAAAATTCTTCTGGAAAGAAGAGAAAAAATGCAACACTAACTGAAACTTAAAACTGACAAACACATGGAAAATTCCAAAATATGCCATGTTGAAGAAGTTCTTGACAGAGAACAGATATACCTGAGTCCCATTAGTTTTCAACGAGAACTGGACCACTAACTGTTCTTTCTGCCTTTGAAAATCTTCCTGTAATCAACTTTTTAAAGAATTTGTACTCTGCTACACATTTTACTATAAAAAGCAATGTACCATGTACTAATTTCTTGCATTTTCTCTACAATTATCTGATATATTTGAAGATCTTTTCCTGTTCTGCTCAACTTTGCAATACATTCTTTAAATGGACTTGTTATTAAGAAATCACAGTTTAGCACTTGGATTTTACTTCAGGGTCATGCAAAGTACACACATGTGTACTAATGATGAAAACAGATGCTTAGTGTAAGTGTACACCTGACATCTACAAAAATGGCAATTAAAGATAAGGAGAGAAGATCACAATGTGACAGAGAAATTTGGACACCAATATTCTAGAAACCTCCAACAAGGACTCTTAACAGTTTGAATCTGAGAATGGAATGGTCACTAAGTGGAAAAACTCTTACTGTCTTCAGAGAGCCAGGATTCAAGTTGTTAATTCCCCAGTTAATTATTAAAAATAATACTGAATTAATTTAAAATAAACTTGAATTTATTCTTGATATTATATGTATCTTACCTGGTCCTTCGTTCAGAAAGGAAATCAAACACATTTGACCCAAATAATTGAAATTTCATTTAGACCTGCTTGTGGCAATGGTGTCCATGGCATGGTGTGATCACAGAATGAAATCATAGTGAAATATTCTTAAAGTGCTATCACAATAATTGTTTTGGTTTTCCATGAGTAGTTCACAGGTGACAAAGGATCACTACTTCATGTAAATGATCCGATTGAGAAGATGTCAGTTCTTAGCTAGGTATGCACATGAGACAAAATTCTCAGGATGGCAAAAAATGAGATTAGGTAATCAGTACATAAAAACCACTATTATTTTCTCTATATTGCATTGCTTTGGTTGTTAGACTGCTTTTTAAAAGCTGAGGATAGGGCCCAGAAACAGCAGCATATGTACATAAAGACAGTAAATCAAAGCAAGCTAAGGAACAGATTTTTATAACAGATTATGATATCCTATTTGAATATTTCATAAATCCTGCTAAGAAACCTCCTATGTAATTCTAGTCCAAGATCAATAAAAGGAATGTGACATAAAAAGTATTACAAGGGATGATGAAAATGTGATTTCTGTCTTAGTAGATGGATGAGAAAACTCATTATTTTGTCTTTAATTTTTAAAAAGTCACAATGGCATGCTAATAAATTGGTGTGGTCTTCGAAGGATACTCAGAAAACTTGTCCACTACTGTTCATAAATCTCCCAAGTGTTTTGGAATTACCAACGCCTTCAGGACACAGAAACACAAACCACTGGTTCAATGTCAGTTCTGAAAAAAACTGTGAATGTTTAAACAAATAATGAGATAAAAAGTAATGCATAATTAAAGGGCTTCTTCAGAAGAAGTCTGAGTTATATTTATTTTAAGGGTGGCAGTGAAATACATTTGCACCTGTGTATGCTCCAAAGGTGTCATTTTCACAAGTCTTAGCGCATAAAGAAGGCCTAAGCACATAATATATTATTTAAAGGATTCTGCATTTCAAAGAGAATAAAACTACATGAAAATAACTCTAATATTTAATTTTAATAATATATCAGATTTTCTAAAATATTGGTCGAGAAGAAGCCATTTAAACAAATTATCATTCAACACTGGTCAATGGTTTGATTTGTTTTGTATTGAAATGGTACTTATGAACCATCTAACAAAAGATCATGTTGCATCTGTGTAATTGGCCCTATTTAAAGGGTGACAAAGGTAAGGGCTGTTCTCTGTTTTGCAGTTTTCTCTGGTGAGGATACAGATTTGAAATTGGTCCATATTAGTACTGCAGCAGCAATATTTGGCTTCCCTGGACAATCCAAGCAAATTTTAGCTAAGTCAGTAACATAAGGGATATGGAATATTTGCCACAATAGGCACTGGGCTCAAAATAGGCCCCCTCTCTAATGCAATACATCAGACAACAGAAACAGACTTCCAGGTAGTCACGGGCCTTTCTGATATGGGTAAATCCCTAAAAGGCTCTGCAGATTCCCTCAAAATATGACATAGGAAACACATTACTGTAATTATTTTAAGGTATTTCATTGTGAAGCTTAAGTTAAGAAACTAGTCCCTTTAGTTACTTTATATCTAATTAGAAAACTGCTTTTATGTCCAGTCCAGTGGTGATGTGTGTATGCCAGTACACAGGGCAGGACACTCAGTGCATATACAGAGAATAAAACACTTCTTACCTAGACCAGAACAAACACAAAATCACAGAACGTGTGATTCTATGACCATGGTGAATAATTGGCCCAACGTCCCTGCTTAAGCATGGTCATCCTAGAGCACATTGCAGAGGATTGTGTCCAGGCAGTTCTGGAATACGTCTACTGAGGGAGACTCCACAACTTCTCTGGACAATCTGTTCCAGTGAGTGGTCATCTGCTCAGTAAAGTTCTCTCTCATATTTAGGTGGAACTTCCTGTGCATCAGCTTCTGCCCATCACCTCCTGTCCTATTGCTTGGCATCACCAAGAACCTGTCTCCATCATCTTGCCACTCTCCCGTCAGATACTTACAGACTTTGCTAAAGCCCCCTAATCCAGACTACCTGTGTTTTTGGGGTGCAGTTCAGATTACCTCTGGTCTGATTCTGCTACCTATGTGCCCATTAGGAGCTGGGAAGTCCCTCTGGAGAGTGCCTTCTAGTTTAGTTTCTACCTGAAAGGGATCTGGTCCCCAGGCTGTAAGAGTTTCTCCATGATACAAACATAGGTCACCAGTGTCAGACCATAATATACTGGACCCGTAAGGATCTTGATCACCTGGCTCTTCTGCACTGCAGTGTGTCATTAAATGGCATTACCTCCTGATAAAGTACTGTGAAAGGAATATACTCAGTTTTTAACATTAAATCTTGTGTTTAAATTAAAAGTTGTTTCAAGCAGCCTCAGCTGATAGTGGCTAATGCTATAAGTGTTCCGTAGTTTAATTATATGAAAATCTAAGATTTCTCTTTCTCAGGAAGCCAACCACCTAGGCAACCTAGTCATTATCTCTTCAGATATCAGTAGTTTAAAATTAAGATTGTGTTGTTTTCTGTCATGTGTTCAAGTTTCCATGATGCCTCAGAAATGATTTTGCTTTCTATATATCTTTTTTTGAAGGTGTCTGATTGCTAACTCAGTAGTTCTCTTTGCAGCAGTCCAGTTGAGTCAATCACATGTGAACTATGGTTCTACACCACTGTATTAGTATTAGATGGTGACCTATAGTCAAAACGTAGGAAGAAACTGGTAGTGTCCTTAGACAATTGTAGAAGGAACCAGCTTTTGAACTATCATGATACTTTTTTATTTCTCTCAAGATTTCACTTTTGGGACCAATTTCCTCAGATAATGACACATTGCACAGCAGAATGCCACAATACACAAGGAAGGGATGATTCCTCTAACAACTACAAATAATTTATTGCAGATTTGAGAGAGATCCAAATGTTTTTGGAAACCCATAATCAGAAGTTTCTGGAATCAGTTGCTTTCCAAGAAGGAGCTATTGCTCTGAATCATTTATTGATTCAGCCACTCACTTTTTAGTCAAGGTCTTCAACAAGCCTTTTATAAGTGTCTAAATAGGAAGTGTGTCATGCCCTTTTGAAAAGGAGATTGAAATCCAACCAATGCAGTAGGAAAGTATTTGAATACTCCAGCATTATCCCACCCTCTAGCCCAAGTTAAAAATTTATTGTAGTAGCAGTAGTATCCACGTTTTTCTGTATAAGTTTTTAATGTTCTCAAGATGGAGGGTGACAGTCTCATTTCCTTTATAAATCTGGGTAAAACAAAATTGTTTCTTGCATTAAGAGTGTATGTGAACAATATCAATCCTGAGTGATGATGATGTCAAGGAAGATGGAGATCATTAAAACTATGTAATAATTAAATAAAATTATAATTTTAGTGTCCCAAGCTCTTTCAGAACTTTGGGTATTTAAACTATTTAAACGTCAAAGCCAGCTGTATTTTTCTAAATAAATTCTTGGATCTAGACCACACTGTTTTCTTGGTTTTGTGGCCTTGATCCCATGGGCATGAAAGCAAATAATACCAAGAAATCCCATATATAGTAACCCCTTTCTCACTCATACACACAAATAAACTAGAAAAAAACACACCTTGTTTAGCTAACCTGAAGTCCCTAACAAAATTATTTTGCACTTAACTTCAGAGCAACACATTCGAAACCTGAGGTTTATAAATAAACCTCTTTATTTTCCTCTGGGTTAATAAATAAGCAATTGTGTTTCTGCTTTCAGAAGGGTTCATGACAAGGCAAAACACACACTTTTTTCCTATATGGCATTCTGTGTGTAATGCAGGATGGAAAACACATCTTAAGAAGTAAAGTTTGTTAATTTGCTTGTTGCCATTTAAATCAAGTCTGGATTGTATGTAGTCTAATAAAGGGAATGTGCCAAAAGCAAAAGGCAAGTCTGCTTACTGGAATTGAATTTACAGCCACATTTATTGAGAACATGTGTAAGCTTGGAAGTTTGAGTACGTGACATACATCCTCAGGGAAAAGTGACCATATTTTCAAAGGGTGCTGGAGCAAATCTGAGCTTATGAAAATATGTAGAGTCACACACTAAGAAGTTGATACTTGGTGAATACAAATCTAATAAAAGAATCAATTTTAAAGTTTTTTCATCCAAGTCGTAAGCTGACAACTCAGGCAGATGTTGGTAAGGTGTTACTATGACATATTTAACGGGTGTTGTTGGGTTAAGAACAGGTAAAATGAGGTTCAGAGTGTGTAGCTGGGAATGTTCAACTCAGATATTACAATGATTAGATGAATAGCTTGTTAGAATACGCAAGTTTGGGTTGAAAGATGTTTCACATAATTTCAGTCACCTAAAAGTTAGGGATTTATTTGAAGATGCAGGGTTCCTCTTCAGCCAGGAATAACCAGGCCCAGTGAAATTTATCCACTAGCCCCAGATGTCCCAACATGAGGAAGGATAAGTCACCTACCCTTTGGCAGCATCTCTGTCTCAGTTGACTATAGAGGGAGCTAGACAACCAGGATAGGTAAGGCCTCTCCACAACACACAAAGTTGGGTAAAGGACACTCCACACACGGCACCCAGAGAGAGTCAGATACTTCTGGGAAGTGTCACACAAGCCCCAAACACCTCTGAATGCTGGCTGGACAGTTGGCGTAGAAGCCTGTTTGAACTCCTCTTCCTCCTGATGCTCTGACAAGTTAGGGTTCAGATATGCCTGTTCCTCCTGGAGTCAAAGTCTTCATCAAAGCCTTGTTTCTGGTCATGAGAGGTGTTGTGCTGCCTAAATCTGGCTGGAGCAGATGCTCTTGCTGCTTTTCTTGGGGAAATAGTAGTTTGAGAAAGTAGCTGGGATGATCCTTCATACACCTGAGCCTGCTTAGATCCTCACCTTCTTAGCTATCAGAGTGCAGAAGAAGATAAAAAGAAGGAGCTTCCACAAATGCAAAAAATTTTCCTGAAGAGAAAGAGAGAACTAACTAACTTTTAGGCAAATAATTTTGTTTGGGTCTTTTTTTTTTTTTTTCAGTGTTTCTAATCTTCCCCCTTCATCTTTTTATCTGCTGTTCAACATAAAACTCCATGTAAACGTAAGAGAGTAAAACCTTCCTGAGGGTTTGACCTGTTACTCAGGTCTCACTGTCTTTTGGATGAGTGATTCAAGTGCTAAGTATGTTCCTGAAACGGCAATGAGGCACCTCTCCCTTTCATGTCCTAAGCCCTGTTATACTTCATTGTGCGTATTTCAATATGGTTAATTACATTTAATTTTCCACTTAAATAAAAATAAAACACTTCCTAGGTTTCTTCCTAAGGGTAACAGTGGTGTGCAAATCTCATGTTTTGCCCACTTGCATTCACTCAGTGGCTTACACCTGGGATCAGTTATGCTGCTCTGCAGAACTTCAGTGAACTTGCATTTACATTTCTTTTTTTTTTTCCGTTGTGCTCTATTCCAACTGCACTGCATGGAAAAGGTCTGGCCAGAATATTTGCCATTATTATTTCTAATTTTTAAACTACATTAATAAATGTTAAGGTTAAGAGAAATCACTATGATCTGATTTTCTACTTAACACAGGCCAAAGGATTGCAAATGTCTGGAAAATGTCTATCACCATAGAGCTTAAGACTTTAGACAGATGGATAGATTTATATCATCTTTTTAAAAACTTGAAAATATGTCAAACACAGTTCTAGAAATGTATTTCTGAATGGAAACTCTTTGCTTCTGTGTTCATATTGAATGTCAAGGTCCAGATGATAATTGCAGGCCAAGTGAGGAGAATTCTTTGTTCTTGTAAACCAAGATAGTTAGAAACACTGACCTCAACCTTCCTCAGACCCTGAAACCAGACATATTTTTAAAGACATTTTCTCTACTTAAGTGAAATAAAGCAGAGCTTATGTTAGTCTTATTACTGGCTTCATAGTGTCTTTAATCATGTAATATAGGAAGGACAAAGGATTAGATAATACCTCGTACATCGTAATATTTTATGCCTGAAGTCATACACAGAGAAACAGCTTAAGAAAAATGACAGCATCCTTAACCACCTGAGCTCCTTTAAAGGACACAGAAAACCTTAAAGCAGTACCAAAACCTTATGCCGAAGGCATTTTTTTGTAAAGTATACTAAATGTTGTTAGTGACTGTTCTCTAACAGCTTGTATATTGTACTCCTAATGTTCTATTTGTGAGGAAATTCAGCATGATGAACAAACACATCAGCAACATAACTACATGTCTGATTTCTCATATCTGATCAATCAGACAAATCATGTCTGATTTACATTTCAGATGCAAATGGTTTTATACTAACGTATCTTTAGGTTTAGAGTCACTCTAGTAATGCCAAAGTCAAAATGAGATTAACGTGCATCTCTATTTATGTCTCTCTCATCTCTCTGTATCAAGCAGTCTGCTCGTGCATGTGAAGCAGGTGGATATAAATAGATGAGCTTTCAAAAACAACTGTTTCATTATCAAGGGATGGATTGAACAGACTGAACAGTAGGAATTAAATATTTATTAAGTATATATAGAAGCCACTCATGGTGAGAAGTTTGAGTTTGCCTGGAAGCAGCCTTGCTGAAATGAATCCTTGATGCTCTGGAGTTTTACTATATGTTGTTTGGGTTTTTTCCTGTTATTTTTCCAGCTTTCATAGGGTACACATTACCACAATCAAAATCTCATCTTTTAAGCAACTTGTATTTAATTTAATGTCATGTTTTGTTGGTCACATTTCATTATTATTATAATTAAGGCAACACCTAAAGGAAATTATATTAATAGTGTACAACCATCCACCACTGTAATGTGGAGAAAAGCTGAAAAATATTTAAATTATTAACTTTTCAACATCATCAGCTTTTCAGTGATCACAAATATTGAAGGAAACATATAGGAAAGTAGGTCAAATGACTTCAGATAACTGCAGGAGAAAACCTCTAGGGACAAAAACCCAAGCGCAAAATATTATAGAACTAGAAAAGTCTATGAAATGTAATGAGAAAGAATGAGCATACTGTAGTAAAGATGACAAAACAGACCTCATTTACTACTCAATAGTGAAAGCTCTCAGTGAATGATAATATGAAGAAGGCAGTGCTTAGTGTCATTTTTACATCATGCTTCAGTAAAATTTTTAATGGTTTCAGCTGAATTTAACATAATAAAGAATAAGGGGTACAAAAATTTAGGTATAACAGATAAGTGTCACTTTAGATCAACTGAGTGTGGTGAAATTCATTCTGGATTGATTGTAGAAATAACCAAAAAAAGACTTTAAAATATTAATAAAGAACTGAGAAGTCATGGAGAATAGATGGGGTTTCCATGGATAAAATTAAGGTTTTTTAGTCTCTAATGTTAAACATTTATTGATCATCTTAATTAGCTGTCTATATTTACTTAGTATTTAATCCAAATATATGAAAGGTGTTTGTCTCTCTGCACTGGTTCAAAGAGGTGTCCAATTTGTTAAGATTCCTAACTAGGGTATTGCCAGTAAATGACTAAAGTATTTTGATGAGAGTCTAGATTATAATATGTCCCTTTAAAAGAGACAGAAGATGACAATCTCTGCTACTGTTGACCATTAATTTTGTTTTCATTTACAGAAAAATACAAGGTAAAGAACTAAAATTATCTGTTACAATTATCCTAGAAAATAATAAGAAATGTGAGTCAACACTGATCCTCAAGAACGAACAAGAATAAATGTTTAAGATTCTTTCTTATATCAACTGATAAGGAGAAAGACCATCATTTTCTTGTGTCTCAACCAGAGGAAAATTCCTAAAATGTTCTAGATGGTCTTCTCAAAATGAGGCTAAGGATCTCATGACTTGGATCTATGACCAGATATAGGCAAAACCAGACAGAAGATGGTACTTAAAGAATACTTAATGTTGGCTCATTTTGTTGTGGACTTCTTCTGAGGTAATCACTGGGTACTGCTCTGTTTTCTCTCACTACTAGGATAACAGAATAAAAAGTCTGCTTATTTAAATTATAGATGGCACTAATTTAAAAGACAGTGTGACTACCATGTGCTGAATTAGAGTTATAGTAACTGATTGAAGAATTGCTTTGAAAAGGTTAAATAGGTTGCAGTTCTGTAAAGAAGAATGCAAAGGTCAAAAGTTAGGTAAGAACTGATTTAGACTGCATTTGTGCATGACATAACCTAGGGATATAAGAGACCACAGTCAGAGGGTTTTTTTGCCTGTTATTGCTTGTGCAATAACAGGCAAGTATCAACAGCATGTGTAAACAGAAGTATGATCCACAGGTAACTGTGTCCCTTTACAAAACATTGAGGAAGTTTCATCTGAAGTATTGTGTGCAGTACAGAGAACTGCACTGAAAGATAAGAATCAAAGGAAGTTCAGAGGAATGGTATGGCATGATCAAACTCCTATAAAAATTGACCTGAAGTAAAGAAGAAGGAATTGCAGTTGCCATTTCTGAAGAAAGAGTCTTGACACATGAAAAGTTAAAAGATAAAGAGAAATTGAAGTGAAAGAGATAAACTGAACACCAAGGTAAAGAGAATCTGACTGTGAATTAACTACTGGAACATATTATCTGGTTTATCATATAAAGGACAATTTTAAGAAAAGGTTAGGCAAATATGTCATAGAAATGTTGGCCTTGTCTCAGAGAAGGGGCTGACTTAGACGACTCTTGAGATCTTTTCCGGGACGGGGTTTTATTTAAAGCATCACCAAGCCCTTTCCACAAAGAACTCTGACCACAAGTGAATAACAAAACTGAGAAGAAGCTTGGAGAAGAATTAAAGTCCACTTGACTCTGTTTCTTAAATACTTTTTATGCAAGAGATGAACAGGGGAAAATGTCTTTTGCCTACAAATCAAAACACTGACAAAGCGTTAATAGCTCTCATTTTATTGGAAAATATGTAAGTTTTTTAAAAAACAGATAGATTTGTCTGAATATAAGGAATTCGAAACTAACTTTAGCATAGGAGAGAAAACCTGGAAAATATGACCTAAGCATAATGATACAAGTTGAGAAACCAAGAAATAAATTAAAGGAACATACATGTGATAATGTTGGAAAATATGCATGATTTTTAATTAACTTACTAACTTTGGTCGCTGAGGCTATAATGACTTTTAAATGCTTTCAGTTGTAGTAGGTGCATGGAAAGTACTAAGAAATAAGACATACTCAAGAAAATTGTTTAAATTCATGAAACCAGAGTAGAATTAAAAGCCAAAAAATAATAATTAAAAAAAGGTGGAGAAAATAAAATGAAAAAAATAATGAAAAATTCATAGAGGGGAAAACAAGTAGCAACAAATTCCAGAGGATTACTTTAACTAGTCCTGATGACAATAATTTTGTGTATTGAAAAATATTCATGGTGGTTGAAATCTATTCCTTGAGGCAATAGTAAACAATTAAAATTATATAAAAATACATGAACAGGCAATAAGTTTTTGTTAAGATTGCATATATTTCCATCAGCACATGAATATATAATGAACAAGATAAGGAGATTCAAATCACTTTTCTACCTTCTTTGTCACTTTAGGCTCACGTGTTCACCAGAAGATGAACAATGTGCTCCAAGAGCACATTGACCCAAATGGAGAGGATTCATTCTGCCTTTCCTCTGAATCCACATTGTCTAAACGGTACAGGAGCCATATGTGTGTAAACAGCAACTATATGAAAGTTCTGAGAATTTAGGGAAGATTGTGTAAGGACATAGTTCTGGCTATGTCTGTAAGGAGTGATCTGTCTTTTCACAATGTTGTTTTTTTTTTCCTTTAAATGATTGCAGATAAATGACATCCATCACTATGCCCAACTTCTGTTGTATGTATTAGGATGGGTTACACATGAATGGGGAATGCTGTACAAAACTTGTTTAATGTAATTATTACCCCGTCTGTGGATGCAATTATGATTTGAGAAAGACATTACATAATTACCCACCCAACATCTCTAAATAAAACTTGTTCAGAATGAAAAATTTAGAAGACAATGATAAATATCTATTAACTAGTTGAAAAAGTCTCCATTAAGACAACCCAGCCTGTGTCTTAACATTGAAGGGGGTGACCAATAAGACAGAGAGGCTCTCTTATTTAAGATTAATTTAACAGCTTAATGCAGTGTATTAACGATCTTTCAATCCAACAGCTTCATTTTGCACGTGTGGCAGTAAACATTTTTCTCAGTTCCAATGGCAATCTATAGGTAAACATGGAGGAAGGGGGAAAAACTAAAAGATAAACTTCTGAAATTAGTTTTCTGGAAAACTGTCCCTATGCTTCAGTGATTAAAAGCTCTGAAACAAGGCCCCAGACCATCTATCTTCTTCTGTTGTGTTGCACTTTCATTTCTTCAGTATTTATGCAGTTGGAGAAGTGACAGTGCACAGTCATTTGGTAGATGTCAGGGCATACACTACAACAACTGTACTTGAAAATTATCAGTCCTGGTTAAAGTGGGGGCAGAGGTTTAATTGTATCTGTGTTCAGACAGTCAGATAGTTAAACACTTAGAAATGGTGTGCTGCTGTATCTTCTACTGCTGTATTCATGATCATACTGAAGTTTTTGGTACTGAACTCTTAGCAGTGACCTGAGCCAAGTCCTGGTCCCTTGGGAATAGACTGGAATTTCTTCTTTTTTCTTTTTAGTCTGCAGAAACACAAGTTTAACTAACAAGATTGAAACCGCTTTTTTATATGCCAAAGTCAGAGGAAGTTATTGGTGGGTAACTGACGACTTAGGCCAATTCCCACTGAACTCTGTGAAATAAGCTGTTGATTTCTATCAAAGCTACAGCAAAATGTGAAAGCAAAACGCAAAGAGGATTAATCACAACACAAGGGTATTTTTCGTCTATTTTTGGTACATGCTGATTTTCTACTAAAATTTTACACAGTTGTGCAGTTCCAGACTAATAGTAAAAAAGTAAAAAAAATAATAAAAAAAAATGCATTGGTGAATTAATTCCCACACATTCATATGCACATACTTCAGGCAAATGTCTCCTGAAATGATACTTTTATAGTCCTTCAAAACTGAACCGATTAGAATGTATTGTTGTATTTCTGAAAGAATGATTGGAAAAAGAAAAAAAAAAGTATATGCTAATATATCTCTAAAAGAGCAAAAAAAAAGATTCTTAGGATGAGTCAGTGCCCAGACAACACCAGGGCCAGCAATAAGAGGAAGAATGTTTTAACAAATGTAAAAGGCATCAGCACCAGATAAGTACTTACAGTGACTCAGTCATTTGGAGACCAAAGAATAATGGGGCATTCAAACAAATAATATTGTGCAAGGGTTAAAACTAAATCTCCAACTGATCAAAGGCTGAATAGTCTTTCAGAGTTGAACAGAAATTAAAAGGTTCCACTAAGCTAAGACAGGAATATTTCTTCATCACAGAAACCCTTAACTGAATGGCAAATTGCCCAAATGGCTCTTGTTAACCATTAGTGCTAATTATTTACTATGGATTTGGAACAGGTAAGGCCAATATAGAGATTACGATCTGAGTAAATTGGAAGTCTAAAAATGTAAATATATTTATTTGAAAATAAACTTCCCATTAGACAACCCTAATCTTAGAAATGCACATTCATTCTTGATTTCATTTGAAGACATGCAACTGGCCTGGCAGCATCAAATGGAATTTTGTGTGTGTTACAAAAAAAAAAAGAGATTTCATTGTTTTGAACTACTGGATCACAGGTTATGTCCATTATGAAAGTAACTGCAGTTTAATTGTGATTCTGGAGACCAGATATTGGAGTTTTAAATTTTTTTTCTAAATAAATGTCAATAGTACTTTACTTCTGCTATTATTTTATACTCTTGGTAAACATAGACATTGAAATGGGTTCAGTGCAATCACTTTTGATTTTAGGCAGTAAACAGTCCTGGGATTCACTAATACTTGGAGGGGAAGCTTCTAGAAATCTGTGGTGGCAAGGAGCCCCTTTGGAAAAGACATGGTCTTTAAATTCTGGTATACATTATTATAATTTTCTTGCAGGGCATAATTCTTTTTTATGCTTAATTCCACTCCTTTGGTAGCTTCTGCCAAATTATGATCTCCCTGGAATAATATAGGAATTTTTCCCACTAATATTATTGGACAGACTCCCACTGCCTTTGATGGGTTTTCAAATAATGTCTCAGAAACCTCTATTTCAAATTAGCTGTCCCAATAGATTCATATTCCTATGGCTTAGAAACTAGGAAATTCTACAAAATTACTTATTGCTAAATACTAGAAATATATTAGAAATTAATTTCTTATGCTGCTTCAGTCCTTTACTTCTATTCTTCTCCAAAAAAACCCCCACCAAACAGAACTAATCAAATTAGAAAAATTAAAGAACCAACATTCCAAAATTCAGAACATCAGTCTTTGAGAAAACTCATTTCTTAACTTTTCTGAAAGGCCTATTTTGTGTTTGTTTGCCAACTGAAGTACTGCACACTCATTGGGATTTCAGGAATTGGCATTTTCCTTCTGACTATCCTGCAATTATATGCAAAATCTCTTCTTAGATGTATGTTCTATGTAAATATCTTCTAATATTTAGCATTAAAGAAGTGCATGTTTACTTACTTATATTTCCTACTGAGTAAAGGGCCAGCTTCCAAGCACACTTATGACAGCTGACCGAAAAAAAACTGGAGAAAAGAAAGTACATTTGCTCTTTTTTTTCCTCCCACCTCACTGACATGACCAGCACATTTGCAAGGCTATTTTTGAAAAGGATGTGCCAGCTGACTTTGATGTGTTTTTCCTGTTGTTGCTTCACTGCTTAAAGGTTTTATTTATTCCCTTTAACTTGGAAAAAAAGTCTTTATTTAATGCTTCCATACACAGTGCTGAATTAAGGGTTGGGTTGATTTGCATCACTTTCATTAAATGCTGGAAGGTATCACTTCTCAAAGATTGTCCCCTGATGCTTCAACCCTTCAACATACATAAGTTTCCACTGGGAATTCAGATATTCTGAAATGTTTTGTCCACAAATTGTAAAATAATAGTAGGAGGACACAAAATAATTTTCTAGATATTTCTTTTCTCCAAACCAGTAGAGAGACCAAGGAATGCTCATCAGCCCCTCGGAAGGCTTTAGGAATTTCTTTAAGTAGTAAAATAAGGCCTCATATCAAGAGTCACCTGGGTATTCATGCAATTCATACGGACAAGAAGAACTGACCCTATTTCATGAAAGGTGCTGCTTTCACTAGGATCTTAAATGATGACCACTTCAAGCTTACAAAGCTTTTCAGAACATCAAGAATTTTAGGCAACCAAGGATTATAGACTGGGACCTCCCTAGAGCCAGAAGTTTCACAGAGAAGGATAAATGGGCTGAAAATATCAGACAGAGGCAGAGACACATCCTTGGGGAGCTGCACTTCTCTCTCTTCCTTGTGAAAGGAGTGGGCACATAATTACTGTTTCTAGGAGCAACACTTGCTCTGTTGTACAACTGCCACCACTTGCTGATGGCCTACATGTCCCAGTGTGGCTTTTCTGGAGGTTAGAGATAATGACAGAGCAGACAATCAACCTTTCCTACTCCAGCAGTGCTGGCCCTGCTGCTTCTTCTTTGGTCTTTACTCCACTGAAAAATCCTTCTAATAAGCAGAAACCTGATGTAGCAGATAATCTTTTTCTTTCACTATGAATGTCTGTATCATATATTATTATCAGTCACAATATTGATGTCCTTTCGCAGGCATCTCTAAAACAATAACAAAAGCAGTTTAGAGATCCTTTCTGTCTCAAAAATTTATTATCAACAAAAACACAAACTTAAATATATTATTTATACTGGTAAATAACAGATAGAAGGAGTCTACATAATGAATATAATCATTCTTCATTGTTTTTTGACCTATACTAAAACAAAAGTTCCAGTTTTCATGAGTCATCCTAATTAGAGCAGTAATTGAAATTAGATTTGTTTTTTCCATCATAAATAGGTCATCCATTAGAATAAATCATTTTATTGTCTTGCAGAGCTGTTCAGGAGCCATGCAGCACACTGGGTTCTTGAAGCACTGTGTTCTGGACAATCAGTAAGACAAATTTATGAACATGATTTGTTCAGTGAAGTAATTTAATTGTATGTAATGTGATCAGAAAGGATTTTAAAAAAAGTCAAGAACTGGGAAATAAGTAAAGCAGATGCATAGTAACACAAAAGCAAACCAGTAACGTGAAGCCACCAAAGTTGATTCAAGCTTTCATAGACTAGTCTATCTTCCTGGCTCAGGAAGCTTTTTGTGTTACACTCTGGCAGAAGTTACCCAATGCAGTCAGACTGATACTGACAAAGCAATTTGCATCATTGTGAAAATATTGGCACCAGTCCACCCACAGGGTTCCTGCTTTTTATATTTGCAGATTTTGAATGGGCAGAAAAGTTGTGTTAGTTCAAGGGTCTGATCCTTACTGGCAATGTAAAAGCCTTCTGAAACCAACTAAATCATCACACATCCCTTTTCTTTTTGAAAACATGAATAAATTAAAGAACTCGTACATACATTTTAATTCCAAGGTGCTGTTTGCTGCTCTCCACAAATAGCTTTATTGTTCATTAAAGAACAGTAACAAAATATGCACTCCCTGTTCAGCAGACAGGATCACAGGACACAGCTAACCACAGGAATGAGATGAGATTTACATCTCAGGTCTCCCATTTCCCAAGAGAGTGTCCTGTAAAATACTTAAAGAAGCAGATTTCTAATTTATGTCTGAAGCTTTTGCAGTGGAAAAGTCTGCAAGTGAAAATCAGCCCTTTGCAAAGACTAATTTTACAATACTATATAAATGGAATTTACATAGATATAAGGGGAATAAACCTGTCTGTCTATCAATAAGACAAGACATGCACTATAAACGTGACTTAATGTATTCTGAGTGGGAATCCAGCCTTCCTGGTGTGAACATCTCACTTTGGTTAAATGTCTTGCTCTTCCAATGTACCTAAAATACCCTGCAGAGAGAGGCAGTATATCAGTCTAGGAACATTACTGCATTTATTCCACAATCCAAAGCTGGAAGCCCCTGTCTAGACACCTTGATCACTGGCAAATAAGGCCATAATTGTTAGCTATGGCATATGAATGAAATGGCATAAGTAATGAAAATGCAAATTTACCTCTTCTGAACAGAGCCACAGAGCTGGGCTCAGTGTTTACCATAACCTTTACATCCCTACAGGTCACAGAATCAGAGGATGGTTGAGGTTAGAAGGGACCTGTGGAGGCCAATCCACCTGCTCGAGCAGGGCCACCTTGAGCCACTTGCCCAGGACCATTTCCAGATGGCTTTTGAATATCTCCAAGGATGAAGACTCCATACCTCTCTAGGCACCCTATATGAGTGCTTGGTCACCCTCACAGTGGAAAAGTGTTTCCTAATGTTCAGAGGAAAACTCCTGTCTGTTTGTGCCCATTGCCTCTGGTCCTGTCACTGGGCACCACAGAGAAGAGCCTGGCTCCATCCTCTTCCCACTCTCCTTTCAGGTATTTATATACATTAATAAGATCCCCCCTGAGCTTTCTCTTCTCCAGGCTAAACAGTTGCAGGTCTCTCAGCCTTTCCTTATATGAGAGTCACCTTCATGACCCTTTTTTGATTCTCTCCAGTATGTCCATGTTTCTCTTTTTCTGAGGGACCCTGTCGTGGGTCAAACCAGACAAAATACTCCACAGGAGACCTCACTAGTATTGAGGGGAAGGATCACCACTTTCAGCCCTCTGGAAGTGTTTTACCTGATGCAGACAGAGACACACAAGAGCACACTGATGGCTCGTGTCCAGCTTGGTGTCCACCAGGACCCCCAGGCCCTTTTCTACCAGGCTGCTTTCCAGATGGCCCCCAGCATAACCTGGTACAGGGAGTTGTTCATCTCCTGGCATGGACCTTTGGAGCACTGAGTCTGTCTACTGCCATCCCATCTGACAGTACAAGAAAATTGTAGATCCCAACTTCTTCTAGTCAAAGCAGATAAGGATGCGTAAGCCAGAGCATGACTAACATAGGCTGAGTTTAGAGCAGATGCTCAGTGTGGTGATGTCTTACACTTCTGCAGAACTTCACATGGGATTAGCTTCCTACCCTTGTTCGCCCTTTGAGTAATGGGACCTAACTCTGCCTTTTCTTTTAAACAAGAAGATAATAGATGGTAAATGGAAGTCCAGTAGGTACAGTGGCTCTCCAGGATGTACTAATCTACTATTTACAGCTGCTTGTTGTCAAACATTTCTGAGATTCCTCAATTAAAAAGACACAGAGTCTCTGGCACCAAAGTTTAGGTCTTGCTGCCCAGATCTTCCTTTTTTTCCACTTTGGAAAACCTTGGGAAAGATTTTGAAAAATCTCTTTGCAATTAACTGCAGATAGCTGCTTGTGTTAGAGCTGGTCTATAACCTTGGCTGTGGCTCCATCCTTTGTTCCTGACTGAACCTCTAGGATGTAGCCAAAACAGGATCCATCTTTTGCCTTATTGGAAGGTGTTGATAGACCTTGTTACCAGCCCCTGTGGGACTGTGACCTATTGGGGAAGGCACTGAAGGAGTATAAAGCCCCCACTTTACCTCAACAGTGGTAAAGTGTTCTTTCCTTATTTAGAAGAACAGTAAAGCTTCTGTCCTTATTTAGAAGAAGAAATTGGTTATGTGCATAATGGGTGAGCTACGTACAGAAGTAAAAGACATAATTCATAGAAAAAGTATCTTGTCAATTTTATTTTTTTTTTATTTAAACAAGATTATGGGCTAAACAAGTTGATATCATTAAAGTTTTTGATTATTTCCTGTGTTATTAAAGTTAAATATCTTTCATGGGTACATGGAGAACAGACTAGACTATACAGAAACGGTTAACAGATCTAGGGAGAAAAGCCTCTTCCTTTCCCATAAGAATGATCCATTTGTTAATTTTTTTCATTTCCAAGTTATGCAAGTGATAAAGATGCATAAAAGTTGAAACAAATATTTTTAAATTATCCAAATCAATTAATATCAAGATAAAATGAAAATATTTTTAGTTTGCATCATTTTTGTAACAAATTCTGAAATAGTTTCTTTGAATAATTTTGAAAATATTTCCTGACAACCTGATTTTTACTTAAAAGTGCCTCAAACCTCATCAAATAACTTTTAATGTGAAACTTATGAACAAAAATATTTCAAGCTAATAAAAATTTCCAGATAGTTTTTACAGCATTCTATTTCAATCACTGAGAAAACTATGGAAATATAACAACAAATGCTGTTGAATTTAGTCCTAATGCAAAAAAAAAAGTATTGGGACATTTTTAAAAGATCTACACAGTCTTTCATTTAAGTGGACATAGTTTAGTAAGTTTGCAGTTAGGGTCCCATTAAAGGTGTAAGAGCAAACTCACATCTTAGGATATGAATCGAAACAAACGAAAGACCAGGCAAATGCTGAAAAATAGACAAAATGTCTATTTTTAATTTTGACATGGATTTCTAAATTCACTATGAATTACAGAAGTCCTGTGAACTTCATTATTTGTTTTCATTACTATTGCCTACTCATTCAATCATCACATTTTATAAAATTAAAAGATATAAAGATATTAAATAAGAACATAGGAGTAAGGATTTAAACTTTTCGGAAAAAAAAGTCTATAATAGAATTTGTAATGGCATTCCCTTTATTTCCAAATGTATTTTTTAACATCTCAGATGGATTTAAATGACTTTTAATTCTTTAAGCAAGGCAATAAAATCTATGAACAGAACAGAAGAAGCTTAACAACAAAAAAACAAAGAACCCCAAACAAAAAAACCCCCAAACAACAAAACAACAAACAAACCCCAAAATCAAAATAAAATAAGCAAACAACAAACTCAAAACCAAAAACAAAGAGAAAACTAAAAAAAACCAAAAAAACAAAACACCAAAAACAATCCCCCCCAAAAAAACCCTAAAACCAAATCCCAAAATTGTATAATAAAAGAATGAAAGACAAATGGACAAACTTGCTTAGTTTAATAAGCCAGAAGTTCTTAAATAGGAATTTAGGTGACCATTTAAGAAGAAATTGCTGTTCAAGTAAAATGTTCAAACCTTTGAGTTCTGTAGACTGCCAAAAAACTTAAACTGTGTCTTAGTTCTCAGTTATCATTCTCATTGCAATTTAGAGTCTTGGAGAAGCTTAAATTTCAGCAAAGACACCTATTTTTATACTCTGCACCTAAATCAAAAGAAAAAAATTACATGCTATACAAAATGGAGGATAAACTGTGACCAATATGATGTATTTTCAAATTTTTATTTTAAAGGAATTATTAGTAATGAAGAAATCATTTTGCTTCAAAAAATGTCAGTTATTAAGTACTTACATTTTAACTTATTTGAACTTTTGCATGTATTTCAAAATTACGTCTAGGAACTTAATTTTTAAAATATTGCTTCTTAATAGTTCAATAAATTGTTCAGTACAATAAAAAATTATATATAATTAGAGCAAAAAAACTCCTCCCTCATTTTCTTAGGACAAGACAATAGAATTCATATTAAAAAAAGAAAAAGACCCAAGCTAAATAAAATAAAATAAAATAAAAAACATATTTAGCCTCTCCTGAATCAAATTTTATCTTGGTTTTAAAAGCAGTGCAGGCATCTTTAAAAATTTGTATAATTGTTCACATTCAGTAATGAAATTAAGCTTTTAATCAAATGCAGAATAAAAGTTATGTGACTTTTAAGACTAGATATAAGGGAAAAAGATACTTACAAAGCTTCTTTTAAATATTTACCTTAATGTTGTACAAAGCCTCAACAATACATGATTTCATGAAATAAAACATTTAAAATGAGAACATGCATGTAGAACATTAAAGCTAATCAGATTTCTGCTTGGTGAAATAAGGATGGAGTGTTGAAGTGCTACATTATATACTAGAGACTTAAATTAGCATATTTCTATTAAAATTACAGAAGAAAAGATATTGGCTCATTTGACGTTTCAGGAGAAATTCAGACATTAATTGGGCTTGCCAATGTTTTGTGGAATTTTTAGTGGGCACGGGAAGAGAATCAAATTCATTTAATCTATGTTGAACAGTTTCCACCAAAGCAAGGTTGAAAAAGATTCAGCCAACTGTGTTGTCTGTCCTTGCCTTGACACAAGCCAATCCTCAGCCATTTGCTAGCAAAACAAATGGTAATTTAATCAGACAAGTTCATGTAATATGTGCTTTTTATGTATGTGAAATAATAGGCCTTGTGTACAGTGAAATAATAAATTTGCTGGCCAGTTATAAAAGCAGACCAACAAAGAGCCTCTGGATAAACTAGTCTGGTACTGTGCTGAAAAAGGTAACCAGGGCTTTAAAACTCACAATGCTCTCTTTAAATCTTATTTATCAAGAATGTCTTGGGCTACCTCTGCTCCAACTTCAGAAGTTTATAATTGCAAATGCTTTTTAGTCTCACTGTTGTCATATTTTTTTTATAATAAATTATTCAACATTAGATGTCTGATTTATTTAAAAACATATATTGTGCATGATTTTAAGAAAAAAAAAACAATTGAGAATCAAACTGTAGACAACCTTGTTGCTTGTGTTTGTCCTTTTAAGAAATCTTCTGTAATAAATTCTTCATGGTTAATGGTCAATACATGGATGTATTCCATGTATCACAACAGCTTTAAAAGACATGCTGCTGTTATTTTTTTGTTGGAATGTAGATCTACGTGAGCATTTTCTGAAATTATAATGGAATGCTGTAGAATAGAGTTTGACATTCTTTCAGAACTGCAAAATGTAAAGATTTCAGGGTCAAACTCACAGAATGTAGTTAAACGTTTTTATTTTTTCATTTTGAAAGAAAAGTGCCAAGTGCTTGTGTCATATAGGACTTGAGTATATTAAACATTAATTTCCACAGTGCATTAAATATTCATAGATCTCATATGTGACAACCATGGTTTCATGTCAGTCTTGAAAAGGGAAGCCTCTTTTCCTTGTTTTTGACATCTCTAGTCAAGACTTTGCTAAGTCTCTCTTTGAATCATCTCCAAAGTTGCTAATTATTATACCATAAACATTCATTTTTATTTTATCTTGCCAAAGTGGTAAGAGATATTCATCAGCCTCATAAAATATTAACAGCTGGTCTTCATTTTGCAGTAATGGATTTATCGAGAGGTTTTAAGGTTCTCCAAAAGGAGAAAATCTTTCTGAGGGAGAGGGAAGAAAAAGGGAAAAGGAAATCTAATCCCAGCTAGAAGGGATGGGAAGATTATGAGTATTCTAGACTGTTGTACTTGTAAAAGTCCTGTATTGTATAACATTCAGCAAAACCCTCCAGTCTTGCTTCTGTTTAATCCCTGAGGAAATAAGAGATTGACCCTTCCATATGAAATCTAAGATCACTGCTACCACTATTTCTTCTGCCTTTTATGTGTATGTCATTAAAAAATAATAGTTTTCAGAGCAGATAGGTAATGTTCAAGAACTTTTTCTAAATAAAGACGTTTACATATAAAGATAGTACTTGCACTGGAAAAGTAGCAACATCTCTATGGTAAAAATACTTGTAGTGGGCTACTGAATTAATATATAGACTTTTTTTTAATTAAAGGAGATAATTAGTGACTAAAACCATTACTGTAAATATATGTAAAACATACCATGCTTTTAAAAGGATTTCTCAGCCCTTCTGAGCAATTCCTGGATAAAAGTTAGAGTTAAAAATGCCACAATCTTCAGGAAAGAACAGATAGAAAATTATTGACATATTAGCTGTGAATGGTACTTTGTCTTTTTTTTTTTTTAGGTTAAAATATAAGAAGACTTTTCACATCTGTAAGCAAATATTTCTCCCTCAGGTTTTCTGAGATTTACAATTCCTGTAGGAAATCACTTGTTTTGCAGTTTTTAATTTACCTTTACAGAATTTATTTACTTCTTGGACAGATATAACAGTTATGGTTACCTCAAATGCTAAACAAGGATTTAAAGATAATTATTTCAAACTTGCATTTTTCCTCAGAGAGTTACCACAATCCCATTAACTTCATTAAGAATCCCATTACTACAGTAAGACATGTTCTTACAGTTTCAGAACCCATCTGGTGAATGAGCAAGGAGAAAAAAAATTTGTTATAGAAAGTTGCCATTTGTTTCAAAGCCTCCACCTGTTAAATTATATTAATTATTTCGTGGGTAAAGTTCATTTCATTAATGCATCTAAACTGGGTGTTCTTGGTTTAGACCAGTTGGCTGATCCCTTTGTAGATAGTGGGGGAACTTTCAGTGAGTGATGTAAGAACCTCAGGCTGGCATCTCATTATCATCCTATGCCACGTCCAAGGGAAAAACTTCCATCCCAAATTGTGTGAATCATCTTGGAAGTGTCTATCTCAATGCACTACATAACAAGGATAGAGGACTACCCCACACGGGGTTATAAAATTTTGAGGTGCTTCAAGTTAGGTTAGATGGCAGCTGGTGCCAGATGAATGTCAGAAGACAACCCCAAACAACATCATTACCTTTCATTTTAAAGTGATTATTTAAATGCAAGACATTACCATTCTGTCCAGTTGAATAGAAAATCAGAAATACTGGATGAGGCAGGCTACATAACCTATCAGGTTATGTTTCTATTTTCATGATACTAAGAGAGGACTTTCTGTAAATATGATTATTAGCATAATCCCGGTTATTCCATATTCTTTCATGAAGGACATTACTTCTTCTGAATAAGAGTATGTGAGCTTCTTTTGGTTTTTATGAAAATCAGAAATTAAGAGCAGTCTGCCGCGGTTCAGTGGGGGAAAGGAACACGACAGCACACAGTGGTTCGTGCAGAGTAGAGGGTGCAGTGCTATCTCCTTCATTAGGGTAACACACCTGTTTATATTGGGTCAGGTATGGAACGTGCTAGAAAATTAGGAGGAGTATAAGATTGACAACAGGGGCTAGCTAATGGGATAAACAGGAGGGAACATGACATTAACATGGACCAATCACAGGAACAAGGGCTGGCTGCAGGACTGCCTACACTGTGGCAGATCCTGGCCAATCAGGGGCAGGGGAGAATAACAAAGGAGAGAGCATATCAGACTTGCTCAGACGTACTGCAAACGATTAAAACTGGGGGTACAAAATCTTCTGAACCATGCATTAACAATTCACAACTTCTATATTAATAAAGTCCATTCTCAGCTCTGCCAAAACTTGGTAATGTCCAAGTTGCTTGAAGTCTCCCCATCTATCTCTTGCTGCCACAGCAGTCTGTAACAAGGGTGATAGCACAAACCTCTTGAAGTGCATGTATTTCACAAAAAAACTTTAAATGAAAAAGTTCATCAGAGCCTTAGAACTCCTATTGAGTAATCTGCATCCCCAGGTGCGAGAGGGAGAGTGATACATCCCCTGTCACTCCTAAGTCTCCTGGGGAACCACTGAAGTTTCTTGCCTATGAAGTTCCCCCTTACTTTGCTCTCTGAAATTAGGGTGCTTGTCTTCTGGTTTGGCCATATGAAAACTGCCATATGTGCTTGCAAACTGGACTAGAGGTTATAACTAATATAAATTTGTGATACCAAGTAATAGTTAATTGACTAGTTTCAGAGACATTTTTAGGAGCTGTTAAAAACTGGAAATAAGCCCACAAATATTTCTTATAGGTTTTGATCATGGAATAATTTTTTTTCTGTGCTTTGTCCTTAAGAGGTACAAATTGTAATGTAGAAAAAGTGTAAAGAGAGTCAAATACTGACCCTCCAAAAATGTGTTCTTAACACATGTTTCTTAACAAGAGTTAAGAAACAGCTGTATGTGGTATCGGGTGAATTTTCTTGCCTATGAGTAAGAGGATATGACACACTAATTTTATCTTAAAAGGAGAATCTAGTGCTTTTAATAAGGATTTGGTTAATACTGATTCCACAGATTTTTCAGTTCAGCTGCAATTCAGTATTTATTTCAGACAGACAAATTTCAGGAAGGAACTTGCTCAGGGAAGAGTAGAGTGCTTCCATTTTTGGCATTTCTACAACCGTGTTTTATTGACCACATGCCATATGGCCACCCCAGCTATGCTGCTGCAGCAGTTTGTCACTTGAAGCAAGCTCTGATGCCATAGAAAAATATTTTGAGAAAGGAACAAGAAAAAATGTTATGCTGGCATATCAGTTAATTGGTTTCTAATATGCAGCAGTACAACATCTGTTCACCTTTTATTTACTGTTCTCTGGGCTTTTATTTTGGTAATAGATAAATGTACACTTAAAACAGGTATATCTGTGGCTTAAGGTACAATGATTCTGTAGAACCCCCATTCCTGAACTCTTCTTGAAAATAAGCACCATTTTAAAAGATGCACCACACACAGCCTTACCATGCAGCCATCAAGCAGCATGAAGTCACACCTTCCCCAGATTTGAGTGGCAGAAGGATGCTCTCATGAACAATGTCAGAGCAAACAGGCATGGTGGGACTGAACTTATGAACACACAAGAGAAAAGCAGCTTTTCTGTATCAGCCTTTAAAAGGAAAGTATACAAATGTTTTATTTAGATAAAGCTTGCAAATAAGCATTTAACTGACATATTTCAAGTGGTGTAATATGCAGTTTGTATTGACCATTATCACTGCCTCTATACTCCCAGTTTCACAGTCCAGTATTTAAACTGTTCAGAAAAACTGTCAAAACTTGAAACTAGTCAAGAATTAGGCAAACCATACTCTTGTCAGATCTTCAGGTAATCATATTGTTTATATAACGGGAATAGAAACTTTCTGTAATAACAAAAACAATGTAGAGTTTATATACAGGATTTCTAATACAGCTTCTCATGGCTGTGGGTAAATTGTGTTGTTTATAGTTGAGAGTGTAAAAAAGATCTAAGCTACAGTTCACTGTGAAAGTCAAAAAAAATCACATCCTGATATAGCATATTGGAATCCCTATTTTTATCTTTTATATTGTGAGTTCTTTTTTAAAGGTTTAGCCTCTTTGAATGTGATAAAGGAATTGGAAAGGTATCTCATGTTTTGTGCCTGCCTATCCAGGACTCTGAAGTGGGATGCTCTCAAAGGATCTTCTAAGTTATATGTAATTGTGAAGTGGAGAAATTAGCAGGGTGTGTACTGATTATTCTTCTTTGATGTTCCCTATCTACCACAATAATATCATCCCAAACAACATGAATACATTTAGGCACGGACAAATGCTTTCATCTGGAGTGATCTGAGATGGCCTTAATTGAATAGTGCTGAACAAGCACAGTGACATTTTACCCTTTGCTATACTTTATATCTCTGGATTTTTTCACTGTCTTCCTACCACACTATCAAAAAGACTGAATCAACTTTATCATGTATGTATCTCTTCCTCATCTTTTTGAAGTAAAGAAACGGTGTGACCCATTTTCGCAGTCTTCAGATCTGTCTCTGGCTCTTGAAGTGAATAAAAATTGAGTGAACTTGTGAAAATGCTGCTAATGCTTTGCCAGTTTCATCCCCCACTTCCTTCAGCACTCCTGGTGTGTGTAATCTGGCCAAAGAACCTTGTCAGTTTTAAAAGACTATAACCTTTTAAGAACCATTTTCTGCTCTATTTTGCATGCTTCCTAATTTTTCATCTGCTTTCATGGATGCCTGATTTGGATACAATTTAATCTTTTTCAAGTATAAAGGATCATGTAGGGTAGCATTTCATCTGTCTCTTTCTCTTCTAGGTACCTACTGTCTTTCATGTGCTCCCAGAATTTCTCAAAAGCATGTATGTGGTTGATAAAAGACATTTAACTCTATCTGCTCTGATCAAAAATTCCCATGGCCTAAACTATTCAGCACTTTGCTAATAATATCAACCACTCCTTTATATTGAGGTACCATAACATTAAAAATAGAGATCGGAGTGATGAAACTCTGAGCTGTGTAAATGATTTAGAATTTGGAGTTTAATTTTTAACCTTTAAAAAGCACCACTTTTTAAAGAATTATGAAATTTTAGAATCACCATTTTTTCCTGTATAGATAGTCTGTGCAATCCAAAGAAGGCAAAATAAAATTAGAAGAAAAAAATTGATGAAGACGAAAAAAAGGAGGAACACATTTCAGAAAGTGAGAGATTTTTTTGTCTGACATCATCTGATGCCTCCGTGATGTTTGCAAATACATTTTCTTGTAAGATTTGAAAACTTTCAAATTGCTTACAAACCATATGATTAATAAATATACTTGTTCAGATCAGGAAAGTGATACAAGAATAAAAGCCATAAAGATAAACATTTAGATCCGTCAAACCTTTCATAATTATTATATTTTACCTTACTCTGTCAGCATGAAGCTGGGAATGCTCAAATAGCGAGTAACTTATACTGAAACAGCTCAAACAGTGGTGAACAGGAAGTTTCTTAAAATGCAGTTCAGGCCTGATCTTGCTCCTACTTTCCTAGGTGACCTATTGGGTAATTCCAGATTTTTCAGCTTTTGCTGTGACCAGAAATTCCTTTCAAGATCTGAAAACCTTAAAATAAAATAAACAAACCAAATTCTATTTTGCTAAAAAAAAAAAAAAAGTTTTATTTTAATGTATCAGTATTTTCCAAGTGTGATTAGCACGTAACAACTAATTCTGTGTCTTGGAAGTCAATGGGTATTTTACTATAGATAATGAAGGAAGCAGGAACAAACACAGAGAAAGAGCCAATCTTCTACTATTTGCCTGACAAAATAGTAAATCTGCTGTACATTACTTTTTGGGTCACCTCGATTATATTGAGAAATCCCATCTACTGTTATTAAAGAGAGTTGTCAGGATAGACTGACTCACTCACCAGTAGCCTGATCTCAAATGATTTGGAAAGACTATTACCAAATAAATGGGCATTAATAAGAAGAACAATCAGACTGTATAAGTTGGTTAGTACAGCTACATCAGAGGAAGAAAGAGTGTCACTGGGACAAATAAGGAATGAAACCTTAAAGTCTCTTGGAAGGATTTAAATTTATCCACTTGCAAAAGCATTAGTCTAGCACTTTGTTTTCAAGGAAAGAATGTGCAATGTGCTCTTGCAGTCTCCCATGAAGATGTTGAGGAAGGATTCAAGGACAATCATTTTGTTCATAGATATGTCCCATCACTGGTCTCTGGAAGTTTCAAAGCCTAATATATCAGAACCCTAACTGTATCCTCGAATGCCATCTCATAAATATTACCTCTATTAAGCCAGCATTTCACTGTTTAAGCTGATAGATAGTGTAGAGTTAAACCATGACAGAAGGGAAAGGACGTGATGTCCTGTCACTCCCACACTTTTACTACACACACATCAAGAAAACAACATGAAAATTTAAGCAAGATTTGTAGCAAATCTTTTGCATATATGTTTTATACTCCCACACTAAAAGTCAGCTCACTATAATTTTCTTCATTTTTTTACTTATTATGTGGCAACTAAGTCCTTTCTCTATACCATTACTGAACTCAGTTGGCTGGCCTTTTCTCTTGTTGAAGTGAGGAAATGAGGAGCAAAACAGCAGTTCCTGTACTCAAGTGGCTGTCCAAGTGCTGCTCTTCAGTACACCAAAACTTCAGAGAAAAAATACGTCCTTTCTCCCAGCATATCTTGCTGAAAGATATTAATAGCTTGTCTCCTCCTGCCAACCCATGTTTTTCCTTTTATTTTTGCCAGTTTCATCTGTTACAGAGCTTTTGAACGCAATCACTCAAAGGTCTGTGTGGAGTGGAAATGGTTCCCTACAGCACTCTTATTCTAAATATTTGTTCCACATTTCTGTGCTTTGTTGTTTTATTTTGCTTTCGATCAATGTAATGTATTAATTCATAATACAGACACTCCTTTTCTGAGGAGGCTCTTGTGGATATGTCAACACATGGATGGCTGTGTTAGTTGGAACTGAAACCATTCCAAACTAGCTTGAATACCTGAAATAGAGTACCTGCATCAACATCATGTTCTGTCTGGACTGATTGGTGTCACTGTTGTGCAGCTTCCAGAGGTGCTGAGAAATTTTTGCAAGCTTTAGTGGTCCTGTCATAATATCACCCTAATACTTCTCCATTTAGATTTTCAAATAGGCTGTAAGCCATAAAAATTTTATTGGAGAAGTGGTTGGTGGTCACAATTCCTGTATTCAGTAACTCTGTCTTCACATACCTCCTTTTTTTTTTTTTTTTTCCTAAGTAATTTCTGGCCTCTGAGAGCCCTTTTCAGTTTGGATGTCTGACCCCTTCAGCCTGCTGGGTTCATGTCCACCCACAGAGTACTTACCTTGTAGCAGCTGCCTAGATCCGCACTGCAGCTTGTGCAGGACAGGAGACATGATTAATGGGCACCTGGTGAGTAACAGACACTGGGGTAAAAAAAGAATGAAACAAGCTCATAAAAAACAGGAAAGGCCAAGGGCACACCTGTCCTGTTAGCAGTTGTCAAATAAAAACTCTTTGATTAGGCCATGTATCATGGTTTCCTTGAATTCGTAACTATTGAGTGACATAACACTGGAGCCAATGTCTTTCCTTTAGAATTAGAAAGATAAATCAGTTTTCTTCTAAAATGTATCTACCAAACACATTTTAAAGTATGTATTGTCAATCAGATCAGAAAAGAACCTTGTAAAGGTCTGTTGCTAATTATATAGTGGTCAGTGTTTTACCATTTATTGTTTAAGGACACGTCAAGGTACTAGTAAATCACTCATTTGGTCTATAGAATTGCCTTTGCAAAGATAAAACAAAATTGTGTTTCATTGTCTCTTGGCTTGAACACTGGTTCATCAGTGCTTCACTACTTCCAATAAAAAGAACACTGAAAGACATTAGCTCTGAAATTAAAACATATGAAGCCAGCAAAATGCTGCAGAGGAAACAGTATACAGTAAGTCATATTGCTGGTCTGTGAGCATCCCAGGGAGGAATAGCATTCAGAACAAATCACTCCTCCTGAAGAGATGTACATTTACTCCCCTCAACCACAGCCTTTTCTTATTTGCAAGAAATATGAACGTATCAGTTTGTCTGATTAAAAAGGAGTAGTCAACTGTTCAAATCATTGTTTTGTTAAATGTACATTAAAAAGTGTGCTTTACTAGATGAATAAGATGATTGGATGGCCTCTGAAACTTATTGTACTTGAGCTCATATTCCTATAACTCAATAGAATGTATAGCTAATAGGCTTGTAAAAAAGTCACATTACAATAGTATTACTTAGATGACATGATTGCATTTCAACAAGATCCAGCTCATTTGGTGCACAGATAATTTACTTTAAACTCTGGATATATGTTAACCATTGCCCAGGAAACTTTGCTTTTGTCCTACTGCATGAGTGAAGCACAGTTCCTGTTGAAACGAGCTAGCCCTGCTCTGGAATTTGATGGAGCATGTTTCTTACAACTGTAGCCATCAAGTGGACTGACCCTTAGTGTAACCTTTCCAACCTAACATCCATAACAGCTGGCAACAATGACAGTCTCTGCTCCATGAAGAGGCCAAAAACTTATTCTGCTGTTGTCAAGGATGAGTTAGCTCAATTTTGCCATCCAGGAAGACCTCAACAGAAAGCACATTACATGGAAACCAGAAGTTTCCTTTAAGCAGACCGTTTGAGCTGGTTAAGGATTTTGATTGGTATGACTTGTCAGCTTTTACTCAGTACAAAAAAGTGTCTTATAAAATAAACTTTTATCCACTAGGTTAGAGAATGATTGGGAGAGGAAGAAAACAATATTGTTTTCTAAACTCATGCTGAAATAGATCAGCAAAACTGGAAAACTACAAGCTCACTGAGAACATAATAGATGATTTGGCACAAAACATTAGAGACTGTTGCCATGTGAGAGGTTCAAGGCTGGATTATCTGTCCAGTCTTTCCCAGGAATGCAGTTTCAATAAGCATCTGGGAGGGCAGAGAGAAGAGCAAAGAGAAGCTGGCTGAGTTGCTGCATAACATTACACATGTTCTGGTCTGCTTGTGCATTAGCATCAGCTCTCAAAGAGATGTTTGTTTGCTCTGCCAGCTGGAAGTAAAGTGCAGTGGTTGCCAGCAAGGGTTCATCAGGAAGTTAAAAAGTGGGAGAAGTGAGGAGAGGCTTAAACAAAAACAAAACCAAAAAAGTATTTAAATGAGGGAACTTAATAGCTTTATATCTGCACTTCAGTATGTACACATCTGCAATACCTTCTGTCTGCAATGAGAACTAACACAACAACGCACCAAAACCAGCTATTGCCCAGAACACTTCTGATGCAGGACCCAAAACACCATTCATTAAGTTACAGTAGAATTTCTTATGTGGGTAGAATAAATCTATTTATGTTGGATTTCAGCCAAACCACTTAGAATTATAATCCCAACTCCTCTGTAATAGACACCAGCCAGAGTTTTAGTATTAGTTTTCATGTGAAGAACTGCTTCTACAACAAAGTGTACCCAAAGATCTGAGTGAGGGAACAGTCCTCAGTTCAGGCTGACATGGACAAGGACCATGAGCCTGCTGCAAACACTGTTTTCTGTATCCCCTGTGTTTTCCTGGGAGGGCTTTCATGAACTGGTCAAGTCCAAGCTTTCTGAAACAGTTTGAACAAGTGAAACACAAGATAACATTATTAATTTACCAAGGACAACTTAAGGATATCCTCTATATGCATCTGTGTGGATGATACATGCCTCAGAAAGTCATGTCTTGTGAAAAATATAAGGAACTAACCTTCTATGTGATATTTGGATCATATTAGCTCTTGCTTTTGGAAGATATTTCAAAAATAGTGTCTGGGAACTTTAGCTTGTGTGTTTTGGCTTGGAATCAATGAACTAAGAGGAGACATACTGAATTATGAACTGAGGTTGTGGGCTGGAACTGTGGCTCTACTGCAGTAACTAGCAAATAGTCTACTTATTTTAATGAGGCAAGAATTTCATCACTGGATGTCACAATAAATCTAATAATAGATACTACATTTTTCCCATGTGAAAATACAAATTGCTACATTTGTAATCATCCCATGCTTGTACCTCAAGACTTACGCTATCATCCAAAAAACATATGACTAATCATGTCATTATATTGCTTAAATGGAATATGTGACCTATGAAAGCAAAGCAGAGAATGTGTGACCTATGAAAGCAAAAGAGAAAACTCTTCATTTTTAGGACTATATTTTCCTTTGGTGTACTCTATTATCAAATTATACTTCATTACTACTACTAGTGCTATTATTATAGCTAATCATATGATGATTATTTTATTGAATGTTCTCATCAGAATTTCTTAATTTCAATGATATTTTGACTACCCTGAATACCTTTATTCATATAATCTTATTCTTAAAATAACTATTAAATATAGGAATTAATCACAGAAGTTCTTTCTGAGAAAAAAAAGGTCCCTTGTTTTCAGCAAGTGATACTGGCTGTCACAGGCTAGAAGTTAAATTAGAATTTAAATTAGCACATGCAGTCTTAATTCTATTATTAAGCAATGGCTGGAATATGCCTTATGTCATAACATAACTACATATATTTACATATTTGTCTGATGGAAATACTAAAGACATCTCTTGAACTAAATGGCTGAACAAAATCAGCCACCATTGCACTGAAAAGGGAATGAGTATGAAACATATTTCACTATAATGTTTTCCCACAACATTCTTCCATACAACATCTGAAACTCAGGTCAAAATTTCTGTTTACTTCAGTAGTGGATTACAATGACCCTGTGGGCTTCAGATGAGGTCTTGCAGTTCCAAATCATGCAAGGTAGTTCTTGGTATTTGAATTCAAATTTCTGCAGCTTATTTTGATTTATGAAAATTATCAACTTATGTTAGAAGCTCACGAAAAAGTTATTTCTTCAAAATAAAAAAAAAAAAAAAAGGAAAAAGATTAAATCTCTCCATAAAGCTTGATTTCACCGTATTAATGAAAGGACACGGATAATGAAAACAGACCTCAACAAAGATAAAAGAGTGTATAGTTTATTTTAGATTTTTTTTAAATAATACTACAGAGTTATATATAATTTTGAACACACAGTAAGCTAAAGTTTTAATCAAGACTTAAATGGATTTATACATTTGTGTATTTTATCACAGAACATTAAGCAGCATTTTATAAAATCATTTTATAGAACTAAAAGTGATCTCAGATTCACTTCATTGAGACATTTCTTTGAGCAAAAACATACAATAAAATATTAAAAATTAATGCCAACTGAGCAGGAGAAAAATATTACCCTTTTTACCTAATAATACATTTTATTGAAGCAGAGAAATGAAAAGAAGATGAAATGGACACTTACAGGAAAACTGTTGATTATTCACATTTGCAATGAAGAATTTTAGGAATTTTTGCCAGTACCACAGCAGGTATGACAGACGAGAACACATCCCAAACACTGCCAACTAATGCGTCCTATACCTGTTATAATGAGGATTATTGAAAGAGTGCTATGAGAAAAAAAGCAGAAAATAGAGCAAACCCACAACTGTGCCACTCAAAATCAAATGAAATAACACACCTACAAACATAAGAATAAGAATATAATAGCAATATCTAAATATTTTTCAAAATAAGATTAAGTAACAAAAGTTATGGACAAAATTATGGACAATCTAAGAGAAAATATGCAAGACAAAACAATACTTCAGATAACTTCTGCTGATTTGCTTGATGAAAACTGCTGTTGACATGCTCCTACTTTTCTCTTTCCTGTCTTTTTCTGACTCATAAAGAGGTCACATTTCAAACCAATAGTTCTTCAGAGCCATGACAAGCAATCACTAAAAGAATATATTATTTCTCAGCTCTCTTTAAGTGAAAATATGGTATAAGCTGTGATAAATTCTTACTTATGAGGTCTGGCATCAGATCATAAGCAATAAGCTGAATGAACCAACAGACTACTCAAAAATGGTTTATCTTAGAATTGAAAAACATCTATTTGCTGTTGATCTGTAGGTAATGTTTCACTGAGTTAAGCTCATGATTTCTTTCAACTAAGTAAAGTTTGAGATAAAACAAAAGAGGCCTCCAGGTAAAAGAGGTGTTGTCAAAGGCAAAAAAAAATCTGAAATATTGTGGAAAATGATAGTGAGGGTTTCAGGATTGCTATTTGCATAAATCACATACCACAGGCCTCAGTTCAACCATTCACAATCATAACATTAGTATTAAAAAAGCCTTGAAGCAATGGAGAGTATATTTTACTGACGATAACTATTTTAATGATAATGTTTCATGATAGAGTTAATTCACATATTGATAAAATGATTTAAATTTTTCAATAAATTTTTATTTAATGAAAAAGCTTATTTTTGGCTATTCACAAAGTATTTTTAATTTCTAGTTGAATTAATTGATAAATTAGTTAGAACCAGAACCACTTGGAGAATATATCCATTATCTCATTTATCTCAAACAGGCAAAAATTCTGGCACTAGAAGACTAAGATTCATATACAATCTGGCTAAAATATGTGGACTCAAATCCCTTTCAGCATAACAGGAAAACTTTTGTCCTTGCTGTGGGAGCTGTTCCACTCTGTACAAAATATTCAAATTTTACTTAAACCAGAGAGTAAATAACTACTAGAATGCTTAGGACACTCATTGGAGAAGGGCAATATAATGTAAATGTCCTCTTACTGCTACAACCAGGACATACAATCTGTGTGATCATTCTTCTCAAGTGAATATTTGAATTATCAAACCATTGGCCACTTTTTAAGGGGGCACCTTTTCTTCTTTCTATTGGAGCTTTTACACTGAAAATATTCTTTTTAGTTGTTGACTTATGCATAGGCTTTTGCATTAGGAAGTGAAACATGAAGGCATCAGTTGAATATTTAATTGCTCCCACAAAATGAAGAGCATCAAATGGAAGTACTCAGACCAGTACTTATACCATCCTTGTTTATCCTCTCTCTTAATATTGATGTATCTTCTAGGAGGTGAAGGTTGTGTATGCACACGTCTCTGTCAGGAGCATTAAACTGAGCATTAAACCTCCCCTAAATGAAGATTTTACCTAGAAAGGTTCTTCATAGCAAAGCTGCTGTCTGTCTCCTTTTGTTGATATTTCTTTGTATTAATTCTTTGTTTTCTTTGTGCTTTTCTTCATGTCTTCTGAAACTGAATATTTCAACTGGTGTTCAAAGCCTTTTTTTTTCTAATTCTTACGGCATTTGGTCTTCTAGTAAAGCCTTGACACAGGCCTTCACCCTCAGCTCATTACATAGAGAAAGAGGCATATAAGAAGCCATAAAAAAAATAAGTTGTTTTCATAGATAGTTACAGATTTATGAGTATGATATAGACGAGCATGCACACATGAAAATGCATTCACTTTTGTATCCACTACCATCGATTTGTACCACAGAAGTTACAGTGTCATTACCACCAATTATAATAGACATGCTATAATGATGAAAGATATGTATGTCTCATCAAGATTAATGCACATGATAGAGAAGGCAAAAGGTAAATATTGTAGTCCTTCTAAGTGGAATTTGTTCATCAATTTTCATTAAAAATCAATTTTACATTTTCATACTTATTTCTACTATTTTAACTAATGCAAAAATGGTCCTTCTCCTGTTTTGTTTTTTGGGGTTTTGTTTGTTTGTTTGTTTTTGTGCATTTTTGTTTGGTTTTGGAGGTTTTTTTGTTTGTTTGTTGATGTTTTTGATGCAGTTTTTGCTTGGGGTTTTTTTACATGGGAAAAAAGCACATTAAGAAAACCTTGTAGTCTGTCGCTGCTTCCTCTGTCTCCTTTATGTCTCCCGTTGGTTACAGCCTAAAGTTCTGGAAGGGAAAACAGATAGCATCTGCTCAGGGGTGTGAGATTACATGTAATCATAATCTTTTAAAAGAGAATGTGCTTTACTTGCCAAACTTTCTTCCATCCAACTAGGTTTTTGTGTGTGGGTTTTCATGGATTTTTTTAAAGTCACATGCTGTGCCACCACACAGAAAATAATTCAGTTCATGAATAAGTCTACATGCAAGTGTTACAATAATAATAAAAAAATTGTAAGGGGATATCTACAAACAGATACCCTTTTTATTTTGGGAAGCACTGAGATGCTGAGAGATGAAGCAATTCCAGATTTCATTGCTGCTGGAAGTCCCTTTTTAAAGCCAGGAAGAAAAACTACCAAGAAATCCAATCCAGTTTTCAACAAAACCCACAGATTCCAACTGTTCTGGCTTTATGCCAGGTTTGTATGTGAATGACTCCTCATGAAATCTCATTAAGTGGTGGTGCTCCAAGAGGAATTTGTCAGCTGTAAATCACCTCCATTCCACAGAAGCAACTATTTTGACACTAAATGATGGGGCATCATTAGGTAGGCAAAAAGAAATGAATTATTGATTTCATGCAAATTATTTTACTTCCCTCAAAACTAAAATGTCACTTGTTTCTCAGGCCTTCAAATTATTATTACATAAACATACAACTACTGCATAATGTTATTTCTTACCCATGAGGAGCACAGTGTGGGATTTCTTGCCATGGTATAAGCTAGTAATATCTGTAGAAGAACCTAAACAGCACAGTTTTTGTATATAAGACTGGCAACACCGAGCATCTGTACTTTTCTGTCTGGATAATTACTAGGTGAAAATACACAGGTCAGGTTCATTTATATAAAAAAATGAACCACATCCTGTTGACACTAGTCTTTATTTGTGTACAATCAAGGATGTGAGGCAGGATCCTTCGGAGATCAACCATCTTATCCATTAAAAAATAATCTAAGGAAACTGGGATCACACTCAAGAAATACTCTATTTTGATTCTGGTTGAGACAGAGTTCTCTCCAGCAACTGCAAAAACAGCCTTAGCCTAAATACCTAATTTTTAGACAAGTGCAATTGAATTAAGTGATTTCCATTAAAAACTTCTAATTAGCAAATTCTAGATAGTAGAATAAAAACCAGAATATTGCCTTATTTTAGATCTTTGCATTTTGGCAAGAGGATATTCATGAGATCTTCAATTAATATAGCTCATACACCTGCTTCACATATAGACATTTCTATCTGGATGTTTTAACCTATGAACTAAATCTTATCCATAATGTTAAGACAATAATTTCTTACTTTTACATATGTAGATTTTTAATGAACGCTCCCTAACAAGCCTAAGCTTTCTCCAATCTTCTTTTGGAGAACAGAGTTTAGAATACTTACTAAAGGATTAGGATACAGCAATTTTGGTCTCCTTCAAGGTACGACCTCTGCAACAGACTGAGAAGTGCCTGGTCACTGTGGTGATGTATCACCGTGTACTTGATCTTTCCTACTCTGAAAGACTTCAGCAACTGAGCTGAAGCAGCTCCCAGGGACTCACTCCTGGGTTGACAGTCAGCTGAGTAGGGGGTGATTTTGGGGACTGACAGGAAAGTTCAGCAGGGGGTCATCCATCTCACCCACCTTTTGCTTCTCTTACCTCCCACTGGAAAACATGGCAAAGCACGTAGACTACATACAAAAAACCTCACAAGTGTATGGAACATTGAAAATTAGAGGGAATTGGATCCACATGTACAAAACCCCTTCTTGCACACCCTCATAGGAAGCAAAAGTCATAAGCCTCGTGCTTTCCGGAAGGCAAAGGATAATGACCATTCAGTCCCAATAAAATCATACACGGTATGAGTTTACATGAGAGGACTGTTACACCTCTGTCAAATGATGAATAGTCCCCCCAGCATCTCCCAGTGCATCAGATTGCTGCGCTGTGTTGCTTCCATGGCAACCAGCCGTGCCCAGGATGGGGCCACTGCTCTGCACAGGCGATGGATGCTCGGCAAGCTGGAGACACTGCGCCACAAGCTGACCTTCTCATTGCTAGCCATATAACTCTGGCAAGCTGAAAGAGCATAAATAGTGCTGTAACAGCCATGGGGCTCTTTTGTTGCTTGTAAATAGCTGAAGGGATGGGATGGAGGAGGGGAAGCTGAAACGTCTATTGAGGAGTATTTGCTGTTGCTGCGAACATGAGAAGGAGTTCTGGATCTGTATTTTGGAAAACCATGACCTTTCCCAGAGGGTTACTTAAATATTTGAAGCTACAGTGATCTCAAATATGCACTGATATATATTCTTATCAGAAATTATTGTAGAAATTATGCTTATGCTGCACTCAGTAAATTGCATGTTTACAGTTAATTTCTTTTTCCTATCGAAAATGTATAAGCATATCAGTTTCACCTTGAAAAACACTCATAGTGGGGAAAAATAGCATAGTTTATTTAGAAAATGCTTTTTGCAAGAATATGTCTGTATATTTTCAACTTTATGGGAGGATATGACCTTAAAAAAGACAAGCTGTCAAAAAAAAGAAGGGAAGTAGATATTTCAGACACCTTCTCTTTTGATTCTTTGAGACTCTTTCTCTTCCTTCATTTTCCATATTTTACACAGAATTTGCTATTCAAAAAAATTTGGTTGCTTTTATGCCCTAAATATGCTTAAAAGAACTAGTTATCCTTAATAAGCCTTGAAGCTTATTAAGTATCTGTGCAACATGTACTTCTATTCTTATTTGAGTAAAAATATAGTTTCAAGAGACGGCAGCTTTTGTGCAAGGCCAACTTATTACATGCCTTATCAGTACTCTCACTGTTCCTAAAGTTTAACTCTGAAGTTTTAGTTATTCTATCTACAGTATCCTCCCTCCCCAAACATTCGTCACGTCACAGCTAAAGGGGCAGCAAAGTGTTGGTAGGAAGCAGGCAAATACTGACCAAAGCTGAGTCAGAGAAGTAGGCATAAACAACTTAATTTTTTCATATCATATTACAGTCCCAGAGACTAAGTAATACAGAACATCCTGGGAAAATATAAAATTATTATGATATGTGGCCTTAATTCAAGTAGGCATTTTAAGGTCCAAAGAAATTATACACTTTCCTTATTTCTCAGCTAAGCACAGTATCCCATTAAATGTGCCTGTAAATACTGAATGAATTAAATGTAAAATGGTAATTTTTTCTTTTTATTTTAAATCTGTGTAAAACATATTTGCTGTTGACTGACCTGCCATAACAGGCTTATTCAGCAGAATAATCCAGATTTCATTTCAGCCAAGCACTTCAGCCTCAAACGAACTTTGAGGATGTGCATTAGTCACGCCAAGACAGGTGTACATGTTCAATGGCGAAATGAACTGAGCCACTGGGTTTTACTGAAACAGATTCTTGCTTTCCTGCTGCTGGATCAGAATGTGAATTTCTGTTACATAACACATGAGAATTAAAATTCATTTAAAACAATACCAAAATTTATTCACCACTTTGGTACTGACACTAACGTAGCACTTCCTTGGCTCCCCCTGAGACTCACCTTTCCCATCTTTTCCCACCGAAATCCTCAAAAACCACTTTGGAGCATTACAACTGTATGAGTAACTGCCCACAGCTGTTAGTGAGAGGAAAAAGCTGAACAGTGAGAAACTATAAAAGTGAAATAGAACCAATTTCAATCGATATTTTTATCCGTCAGAAACTGTACCAGAACAAAGAAGGCAAGGAACAAATAGTCGTAAAGGGCAATATACTAAGAGGGATGGATATATTTGGAAGTACCTGGGGCTACACATACATGTGTCTCTGTATCTTTGCTCCCTTGAGGTCTGTGTGAAAAAGCCACAGACAGGTACTGGCTCTGAGATATTTTGGGAAAGGTGTAAGAAATCTACATCACATCCAATAAAATGCACATAGTTCTGGTTTTATGGAAATGGTCTAGCTCTTTCACATCAAACACTCAGGAAAGCTGTAAACCAGTGCAGTGCTTAAGAAATAGGGAAAATTGGGAAAAGAATTAGAAAGGAAAACCTGGAGATTTATAGTTTTGCATTTTATTTTTCTTTCATTCACACTGGTAAGAACTACAAAGGGTATTTCTACAGTCAAGTACATACTCAGTAAGCAACATTTACACTGTGAGTAAAATATAGAATAAATTGTAAATATAGGTAATTCCTTTTAATCCATTAACAGCAAGAGTTCCATGGTCATCCTTAGTCTTCAATGAATAGGACACTCACCATGTAGGTTTTGTCAATAATTCTTACTCTCTCAAAGAGTGCCCAGGCACAGTTGAGTGTCCAACAGGTAGTTTGGAGGCATTTTGGTGTTTTCATTGAAGTGCATTTGATTAGATGGCAATGAGTCATGCACTTATTTTTCAGGGCTAGGGAATGGTCTTGGTTATACTGTTTCACAACATGTCTATCTCTCTCTGTCTGTGTGTCTCCCTCTCTCTCTCTCTCTCTGAATTTGACAAGAACTTCCATTTGATAGTTTTATCAAATTTGACATATTCCTTTGGAAATCTTCAGTTCTGATAAGTTTTCCCTTTGCAGATGGAAATGTTTTATTGTCGAAAATTCCTGATTTCAGTCCATCTTCTTCAAGGACAACATTCTGATTTGATTTACTCTCTGACATAAGTACATATTGACCTCTCCGTACTTCACTGATGTTTTGCATGGCTTTTTTTTTCTGTTAAAAATATTCAAAAAACTTTCTAGAAATGAAGAGACTTCATAATATTAGAGGTTAATAATTTTTTTATTCAGATTTTCTAAGATATTTGTTTGCCTAATACAATTTCAAAATAAATTAGTGAGACAATAAACTTGCTGTAGAGTCTGTATTATCATTATTCCACAGTTATTCCAGCAACGACTCTGGAATGAGCTCAATTCTATAGGCTACTAAGCAACCTTGAGAAAATGAAGAATATTCTCAGTTTCTCTTTCAGTCAGGGAAAGTTTGTCAAAATAGTTTAGTGCGCTGCAGAATTAATTACCACCATGAATATGGTAATTATACTGTGGTCTGACAAGTTTTACCTGTATTTTAACAGTGGGTTGCGTTAGTGATCCACATAATATTTACTCTTCTTACAAAAGGAATTTGGAAACCTTGATGAATTCCAAAGGATTTCCCCCTCCTGAGTTGAGTTGCTCTTCAGGAGACACAAGTATTTACTGGCCTAACTGCTGACAGTAATAATAGCACCTGTAAAACGTCACTGAGCATGTAGCACATTATGAGCAAATCTAAATTGTCATGTAAGGCAATTTAAATGTACAGAAGGTTACTTCCAAAAACACAGAGAAATGTAAGGCACACAAGGTATTGAAAATTCAAGTTCATCAGCTGCAAATTTGCAAGCGATTCATAAACTTCAATGTTTTTTGGAAAGCTCTTTAGCAAGTGTATAAAAAATGTTCTCAGTGTCAGTAATAAATGACAGGCAAGGAATTTTGGCAGCAAATGTTTCAGCTGTCCTCATGAAATGGATGAATATTTGCCTCCTTACATTAATTCATGTTACAACACGTACACGGGAGAATGATAATAGGGTTCTTCCCTCCTGCTTGTCATGTATAAAATATTGTACCACTTCATAATATTAAAAGGGTGAGTAAGACTAGACATTGTTTAAAAAGAAAAGGGAAACTTAAAGTTTGAAAAGGTAACATCTTCAGTGTGAAATGTATTCAGGAACAATGTCAAATACCAACCTCTTCTCAAGTGCTGGATCCTGCTAATTCCTACTGACAGCTGTTCTTATGCTTACCTTGAGGCATTTGGTTTTAAATGTCAGACTGGTTGGATCTTACTTCTTCCCTAAGTATGCACCAAGAAGACAACAAGAACACATTTGCTAAAAAAAAAAAAAAAAAAGGTAAAGAAAAAAAGAAATCATGTGCAAATGTGAAACATGTGAAATGTTCTGTAAGGAGATTTCCTTTCAGAGAAAAATTGTTCAAAGTAAATTATTTCTGAAAATGGAGTTTCATGTAGACAGTATTTCCTACACATGGAAGAACAGTAGTCTGTTAATGAACCTTTTTATGCAGTTCTTGCACAGGTATACTAAAGTACAAGGGTGCTGGGGAGGAGGTGTGGCCATGAAAAGTGTGATCTCAACCCTTCAATTCTCTGTGTGTCTCTGAAAAGTCTGCTGCCTCCCTCATCCCTGCCTGTTCAGTGGCTACTTCAAAGATCAGAGACTGTGAGAATTTTCAAATTTCTTCCTCTTAAATTGGATGGTCTTAGAATTTTACACCTCTGTAACAGAGTGTTCTGTCTCATTTTTTTAAATTATCAGATTTCTTATACTCTGAAGTTGAGGTCATAAAGGGGTTTGTCCTGAACCCTGTTGCTCTTAGAGCAAGAGATATGCCTTGTGCATTAGGAAATTAATCATTCATTTAAATGGCTTTTAAACTCTCAACAGATCTGGTCACTCCTCCTTCATCTTCCCTTCCTTTAAGTCCATTAAGTGGTGCCATAAGAGACCAGAAGTGAGTATGAGGAAAGTAAGGGAACTCAGTGGATTCATATTGAGACTGGTTGCCTTCCTGTGCAGTGTTCTCATTAGGTTCTCAGAGTTTACACCCCTTTATGGGGCACGTAGGTGTCGGGGGAGGCTCTGTCCCCCTGATAGCAAGACCCTCGAAAGGACCACTCTGTACAGGGAGTCACAGATGTGACA
>JAWWES010000081.1:11336004-11353820 GCA_035583135.1 Lophotriccus pileatus | reverse complement strand
CCACGTACTCGCAGTCCTCGCATTCCTCTTTTAATTCTCTCCAGTACTTATAAGCTCCGGAAGGTCCACTCCCGACACGTAGGGGTGGTTCATCAGTCAGAGCTATAGAAGAGTCCAGATTAGGTGATCTGAAGAACCTGAAAGCATTAGAATAATATTTCTGTCTTTGCCTGCCTTTTCTATAGAACTAATGTTTTTGGCAGATATTAACCTTTTTGTGTGCATCTTTGCAGAACTTTATGGAATGAAATATTGTATTGGGGCAACAGCATCACAATGAAGACAACTTAAAGCACTGCTGGAGTACTCTTTGACTTTCTAGTCTGACAGATCTTATTTCTAATGTTACCTTGTGTCAGGCCTCCAAGGAAAGTACACTTCAGTAGGGGCTTAGTACATTTTTTCTAAACAGATAAGAGAAAAATAATCAGAATGTGCAACAAGACACTTTGAAAACATAGCACTAGATGATGATTGACTCGGGTGAACCCAGAAATCTTCCCCTTGTTGAACTTGAAGCTGGTAGCTGACTCTTACTTATTTTTCCCTCTATTCTTGTGTGCCTAAATTACTATCTCTGACCATCTTCCCACTGTCTAGCAAGAAGTATAAAAGTCTGTATTTCTGGCTGGCATTATATTGACCATTGTCTTCAGAAAATGTTAATCCTAAACTGAGTATGTTCTCTGGGCTGACCTCCTGGAGGCAGCTATCCTATGGACACCACTCATAGTCAGTCAGAGTCCAGTGCTAATGCACACCTGAAAATTAGGTGAACAAAGAACAAGAACATTCTGGACAAGAATCTTCAAAATAAAAGAGTGGTATGAGAGACAGCACACAATAGTCAGCAATAAAAGCACTGCTGGTACTTACAAATACGCAGTCCTCAAACATCAGGTTTTTTCCCTGCATATCATGATCCCCATGAGATGCTTCTTAAAGGTCAATTTTTCCATGACAGATGCCAATCCAGTTTGGAGATGTCTGCAGAAACCCATCCTGTAGCTTTCTCAGGAGATTTTGTAACCATCCTCTGCTGGGTGTGTAGGCACAGACAGCATTATGTGCTGTTACATGAAGGACCTACAGCTGTTGTTGGATCTCATACAGATTTGACTACACTCTATTTCTCAGACACATCTGATTTTTCCACAGGAATATGCACAACTGAAAGTATCCTTAATTCGAGTTAAAAACATGGTTCACTAACAGAGATGGTGTAAGCAGATTTCAGTTCACAAATTTCCTGAACTCTGAAGTAGATTCCTTGACCCTTTATAGAGATAATACTGGTGGCTCACTGTGTTACTGATATCTGGAGATATCCTACATAGAGCTTAGACTGTATCCATCAACAATAATATCAATTTCAGATAATAAACCCTTAGCTAAAACCTTTGCCCATAAAGATCTAGTTGTTTTTTTTTCCTCTCTCAACTTCTTTAGCAGTAGTTGTAGTGGAAATGTTAAGTCAATAAGGTAAATAAGTCATCTATTTTAAAAGGCTGAGTTGTATCGAAACAGACACAGTACCCTTGCTAATAGATATTGAAGTAGTTTATAGCTTATGAGTTTATTCTATGTGGTGGCTAATTACAGAAGAGCTAGCAAGGCAATAAAATAGAGCTACAAAATGAAATACTGCACAAGCTGTATCGTTGTCAACTAGGTATGATAACTGCAGGTAGGAATCCACCTATACATATAGAAAGAACAGTAGAAGAAATTAAGAATAAGGAAGATTAATTTAGTTGGGAGAGGGGTTGTAACTAATATCATAATCCAATTTGTTTTCATATCTAACATGTACAGAACTAAATATGCCTGCTAGCATATTTACATAGAATACATGTGTACATTGAATAGATATTATGTGCTATTGTAATATATCCAGAAATAGGTTAAACCCTGTTTCAACTGTATGCATAAGCCTGATTCCTGGTTTATTTTGATTATCTGGTCTTAAATCTGCTTACAGTGCTTCCTAACCCCCTAGCTGCAATTTTTATGACTAACTTCAGTTCTGTAAACACCAGAATTCCTAGTTTGGCTAGATAGCCTCTAAAAATTTCACTTGAAACTGATGGTTCAGCCCTAATAAATCTACGGTTTAATGCAGCTAATGATGACAGTGAGCTCCTTTGTACCTAGGAGTGTTTTTAGCCATTGTTGTTTGACCTGCAGCCTTTACAAAAACTCTATGAGTAGAAAGGTGTCTTCATGAAGAGTGATGAATTCTGTGATTCCATGAGGTTGTGATGTTTTCTTTTTAGTTCACATGTGTAGTGACTGGAACAATTAAGTAGTGGACACCACGTACAAAATGCTTATGTGGGAAAGATAAGACATCTTTCAGTCATATTCATGATGTTAGTAGCTATCACTCTTCTTTCCTTTAGTGAAAGTTGTAACATTTTATGCAAATGCAGGATATTTAAAAGGAAAAAAAACGAAGCTAAACTACTTTCTAAGCTAGCATAGAAGGTTGGGATTCCAGAGGTTAAATCTCTTCTACTTTGCATGACAGAAGAGATTTGAATATATGTCGTATAGGTCTTAAATGACTCTAATAATGACTAGATTATTGAAGACAGAGGGCAAGATTAAGGCATGACAGGATTGAAAAAGTAATATCAAGCTCTCTCCTGGAAGAACATATACATACTTCATAGTTCAGTTCCAGGAATGAGATTAGACCAGTATATAGTGTTCGTGGTTAAACAACTAATTACTAATAGCTCATTGTTATTTACCATAATATGTCAGATGTTTCTTTGTGGCCCAGTTAGATTTTTCTCTTTTTTACTATATCAAATTGTTGGTGGCATCTTCTATAAAGATTTTTTTTTTCATTGCACCTATTTAGTCTGAATTTTTTCAAACTGTTTTTTTTTTTTTTAAATTTCTCAAGAATTTGCTATAAAATGCTGTAGGACCTTCTTATAACACCATACTGGAATTCTGGAAAGTTTTAGTATTTTGCAGTATATGAATGTTTGTGTTGCACAATTTCAAGATTTTGTTTCCCACAAACCTCCCATTTCAGAGCAACGTTCATTAATAGGATTACTTGTGTGTCTACAACAAGCCTCAGCATTTCTGTTCCCATAAATTAACAAATGACATGGAGAAGAAAACTACTAAATAAGTTGTTTCTCAAGAGGTTGGGTGAGGCTTACCCTTGGAAAGCTGCACTGCAAGCCAAGGACAGTATGTATAAATGCACTTCATTGAGTATATCTTTCACTCCATGGAGACCCATCAGCCCTCCGGGCAGATTCCTCCCTTGTTTTCTCAGCACACCCATAAATCCAGAAGTCTCTCCTACTGAAAAAAAAGAAACAAATGACTCTTATTCCAAGGAAAGCACATCAGCTGATACAGCCATGCAGATCTGTTTTATTAAAGACAGATGAATGTGTGGGTTGATCCTTGAGAAAACATCACAAGCTTCTTGCTGACAACGATGAGGTCTTTTGACACTTGAGTTTTGTTATTTACAAAGTCCAGCCTTTTCATGTTCAAAAAGGAAAAAATAAGCTTTCTGAAATCAGTGGAGTGGGGAGAAATAGGGCCCTTAAAAGGACAGATCCTCAGTACCTACCACAGGCAGAGCAAACAAACTTTCCAGAGGAAGTCTTCATTTCCAGAGCTTTAGGAGACCCCTGTAGCAAACAGTGCTGACAGAGTGTATCTACATCATCCATTCATTAATCTGAATTACTTCTTTTAGTGCTTGTGCTGTTGAAGCCAACTCTGTGATTGCAGTGCATTTGCTCTGGAAGGATTTCTGCTGTATCATGCACTAGGGAGAAATAACTGTTGAGTACAATTTAACTCTCTAAGCTGAGAGGAAAAAAATGAATAGTAATTATTCCCGCTTGCTTGCCTTTCAGGAAATGTGCATTTTAAAAGCTCGTGTAACTATAAAAGCAGTTGCATGCTGAGCAGTTTTGAAAGATTTTTAAACAGTTTGAAATTCATGATATTTACTGCCTCACAAGGACCACTGACAACTAGGATGGGTTTGGATCCACTGTTTACATTTCATAAATCAGACATGATTGAAACAGGGAACAGAAGCCTCAGTCTCATGAATCCTCTGCTTACATATGGCTTCTTCGTATCAGGATCATAAACATTTGCATTATTGTAAGCTTTCACGCATAAGAGGATTCTTTCATACACATAATATTGTCTGCTAGTCAGCAAGTCTGAGAGAGGCTCAGATGCAGAAAGTTATTTCATCATAATTAGGGTACTAATGATTTGTGGTCATAAATTTCATTCCTAGACTAGATAATGATATAAAATATTCTCCACTTCCATGAGTGAATTACTATAAATTAAATATAGAATAATAGAATAGGATTTTTAGCAAAAGACCTTTGGAGGTTGTTTAGTGCAACCTTATGCTAAAAGCAGGTGCAGCCTCAAAGTCAAATCAAGTTGCTCAGTGCTTTTTCAACGTTGTATCTTTCACAATCTCTCTGGGCAACCTGTTCTAGTGTTTAACCACTCTCACTATATTTTTTTCCTTATATAGAGCTAGAATTTTAATTTTACAAATTGTGAATATTTTCTTAACCTTTCACTGTGCATCTCAGAGGAGAGGCTGGAAATCTTCTCTTATAATCATCAACTTATTACAAGAAGTTACATTCTCTTTAGTTTTTTCTGCTCCAGACAAAAAAAAAAAAAAAAACAACAAACTGGGACCTTCAGACTTTCCTCCTGTCCCCTGTGTTTCAGGGATCTTCCCATCCTATTGGACCACTGCTGGATTTTCTCCTATTTGTCATTGTGATTCTAAACACTTTAAAAAGGTGACAAAATGGGGCACAATACTCCACATGAAGCCTCATAAAACCTGAGTAGAGGATGATAATATGTTCTCAGCCTGCTGGCTACTTATGGCTTATTTGTGTGTCCCAATGCATAGTCTTCATTTCTGCAACACCATCCCACTGTCTTGTGTTCAGTCACAGTCACTCAGGACTGCTTGCAGAGCTATTCCCCAGTTAGTCAGTCCTCATGGACTTTGCATTTGTTTTCATTCAGCTTCTTAAGACTTCTTCAGCTGTCTACTCCAGCTTGTCCCTCTGAGTGGCAGTTCTGTGAAACTGAAGAAGGAGCATCCCATTCCATCGTCCAGTCTGTTGGTGAAGACATTAAACACTAACTGCCTCTGCATCAACTCTTGAGGAGTGGTTCTCAGTCACTGAACCAGTCATTTCACCACGAAGTGATCAGGTTGGTTAGGTATGATTTGTCCCTGTAAATCGGTGACTGGTTTCTCTCAGTCTCCTTCTTTTCCTTCCTGTGTCTGGAAATTACTTTCAGGAGAACACTTTCCATAGTTCTCCCAGGAGTGATATGAGGCTGACTGGGCTGCTGCTCCCTGGATCTTTCATCTTGTCGGTTTGAAAATACCTGCAACATTTACTCTTTTCTAGCCAGGAGAAAATTCCCATTCCTATAGAAGACAGATCCCTGCCAGCAACACCAGCCACATAGCCAGGTGTTGATCCACAGGATCCACATCCTTCCCCTTGACCAGCAGGTCTGAGGAAAACACCAACAGTTTCCCTTTACCCACTGTTCTAACCATGTAGTGATCCTTGATCTACTCAAGATCTCCTTTGGCAGTATCATGACACCCACATGGACAAGGAGCAATCAGTAGCAGCCTGAGTTCCCAGATGCACCTCAAAAAGTCTACACAGTATTCCCAGTATTCCCTACACACATTTGGATCCCAGGGGAGCAGTAAGTGTCTCAAGACAGCAAATCCAGTTGGCAGATGACTTTCATCATCCTTTACTCTTCCTGTCTGAGTCACTGGCTCCATCTCAGACACAATCTGTCTGGTACTTTCCTGGAAGCGCCCATTCCTTCTCCCTGGCTCCCAGACCCCACTATTTCAACCAAACACTTGTAAGGAGAAGCATCTTCTTTTGTGCCAAAAATCACCATCTTCCAGCTCTCACTGTGGCTGGAGTCCCTGTTCCCCCTGCACTGGAGCACAGCCACTGGCTGACTGTCCTTTCTTCTGCGCAACATGGGGCTGGGATTCCTATCCCTACAGGGTCTCTGCAATTAAACTATCTACCTCCCAGTCATCCTCCTGTGGTGACATGATCTGCTCTTCTTCCCCCGCAGGCTGATGACAAGGTGTTTCATTGATATGTCGAGATCACAGCTGCTGTCAGTGAGGCTGTTGCAGCAGCCCTGGCCTCAACCCCGTCCCTCCTTGCTACCCAAGGCCTGCACATCTCTGTCCTCTTTCAGCATCTGGGTTAACAGCAATGTCCAATCCACTTTTAAAAGGACTAAAATTTTTTGATACTTTGCTTTAAAAAAAAATTAGTTAAAAAATGTCCTGTTGTCTGTTATAAAGTAGGTATATATATATATATATATATATATATATATACACACACAAACTGAGATTTTCCAATTAAAGACAAAATTTTAAGTCAGTTGTGAAATTACTACTCCTATAGTACCAAAGCAAATTGTTTTGTTTCCCTTTTAATCTTTGAACCTTGACTATGAAGGCTGAAAAAAGACAGACAGTATAATAAATCACCTATTGAAGATACACATTTCTGTGTGAGAAATAACTTCATGTTCTTTCATGAGGTTACTTATGAATTGTTACCCTGAAGCTATTTCCACGTTAGTTTTGAATTTCCCACCTTGTTGTTGTGATGGCTTTTCAAGCATTCTTTTTTGTAAAATGCAGCACCCAATCTATGCAAATCTCTATCTAAATGCTCCGACCACTTTCAGGTTTTCAGCTTTCCACATTGAAATTAACAACAAAAATGGTTTGGCTTAAGTTCACTCCATACCCACTATTAGCATTCTTCACCAATGCACATTACAGAGTTAATAAAAATGCATCATTGAATCATTTAAGATTTATGATTAACTGTTAATATGAAACATTAACTTGCAGGGCTATGATAGAGATGATCATGCACAATTATGTTTGATGATGGTGTCATAATTATAATTTTTGTTATACTTTTAAAATAGAATATGGCAGCTGCTAGATGTTTAAAACTGCATATAAGTTTAAAAAATAAATGCTAATGTAAAGTTTACTATCCTATCATGACCACAGTTACTGCTTGGTCATATAATTCTTCTCAGTTTTCCCCATCACAGCAGCACTTCTTGGATATATTTATAAAATGTAACAGTTACTCTTTATAAATATTCTTTTTCTCAAGAAGTGCTCACGGATTTTTTTTTTCATTAAAAAAGATCTTGATACTCAGTGGACAGAAATATCATCAGTCTATAGAGGCTTTTTGCTCCCATCTTTTTATGTTGAAATTAAAAAATAAAAAATAAAAATTTACACGACCAATTCAGTCATTGTTCTGATGTAAAAAAAAAAAAAAATTGCCTATAAACCCTTGTATGCAAGAAAAAGATCTAAGTCTGAGCTCACATTCATTAGTAACTACAGAAACCCTACCTGATCTATGGGGAAAGCTTAAAAAAATAGGAATCTTCTGGACCACATGATGCAATTTTCTCTGAAATACAGTGTATTATCTCTTCATTCTGGAAGAGATACATAGACATATAGGCAAAAAAGCTCTTAAACTCCCTCTTTTAGTTTTACCAGTGAATTTACTTGTACATTATCTCAGACCAAAATTTACAAATGTACATAAAAAAAAAAATTCCTTCAATATGGAGGAGTAATACCTCAGGTTTCTTCAGGTTTTCCTTCTACTGTATCTTACTGCTCATCAAAAATATTTTTCTACAATTTTAATGTTTCAAGCTCTAATAATAGTGAAAGGTAATTATACTGAGGATGGTTGGAATATTGCACAACTTTAAATTGTTTTGAAGTTTATTAAGTCGCTGGGATGTTTTGAAAGAAACCAATCTTTTCTCTTTTCTGTAAAGTCAAGTTACTGGGAAAATAGCAAAAAAATCTGTTGTGATTAGTTTCTTAGTTTATAATATGAGACGAAGGTAAATAATTTGTCAAAAAAATTCTTTATAAATTATAGTTTTATTAATTTTAATTTTTAAAATTATGGTTATTTTAGTATAAATTGGTTAGAAAGAGAGGAATAAAACTATTAATCTCAGTTCCAAATCCTTTGCTTCAAATAATTGTACTTTCAGGGGAGAAATAAATATAGTCACCTAGTGTGTGCTATTGGACTTGAATAGTGAACCACAATGGCTTTTAAATGAGGGAGAAACCTGGTGAATACTATTTGTTTTTTAAAGGTCTTTTTTTAGTTAAGAAAAAAATCTATTTTTACCAGATCTATCCTGGAATAAACTTTTTAATAAATGCAGGAAATTTAAAAATTTATATACATATATAAACACCTATTCTTGGTGATTTATATTTAAATACCATAAAGCACAGAAATAAAAAGAAATAACAAGTTCTTGTTAGTGTGCTATTATTGTAATCTCATTTCCACATTATAATAGAGTATTTTTTTATATCTTACTTTAGTAAAGAATCCTCCATTCCTGTCTCATTCATTGCATATGGTGGCAGAAAAGGTGGACTGGTATATTATCTCTGGCAGACATTTGTATTGACAGTGTTCTCTCCTTGTATAATTAATTAAATACTGAAAGTGGAGAGAAAGAAAAAGACGGATAATTTCTCAATAGTGATCAACATGGTCACAAGTGAAGAGGATGACCTTGGTTCAAACTTCGACTCAGACTAAAATGGCCAAGAATTCATCATCTGACAACTAGTCTTGCAGCAATCCTGTACTCTGCTCTCTTGCTACCCTGACAAGGCTGTAACAAGTTACATGTTCCCCATTATCATAAATATAAAAAATACACTTTTAAACAGATCTTTAGAATGCCTCTGAAAGTCTGATGCCAAACACCCTAAGGAAGAGAAAGTGATCCTAACAAATGAAGCATATTTAGGAACCACCCTACAGGAGGAGAACATCAAAAGGAATTTTTGCCTCGTACTCTGTGTTACTCTGCCTGCATTAAGTGATAGACAGACTTATCCAGTAGGTAGACAGTGCAAAAGGCATGTTTGAACAGCATCTAATGCATCCTCAGTTGAGCTGCACATATTTCCCTGTATTGGCTTCCAAGAGGATGTGGCTTAGAAGCCGTATTTCCTTATACCAAAAGGAAAGCAAAGCAATAGGTTGACCATGTTAGTCATGGGACCAATTGATTTATCTAACCCTATATCCTTCCCTTTTATAGTGCAAATCAAGAGGCAGACACAATTAAACTCTTCACTTTAAACAAACTGTTGGCCAATTTACATGTATATCAGGTTCTGTACACACAGACTGTAACTGCTGTTAACTGTGAGAGTAATAACATTGAAGCATCTCCTATGGGGGAAAAATGTTAGCATTCAGCTTTCTAATTATTAACAAGATTAATCTTCTCTCTTGCTGTTTTTAGAATTCCAATCAAACTATTTAAAAATTTAGAACCTGCTCCATGGGAAAAAGAAATCTTAATTGGGCAGGATGTGCAGATTTTCTGCACATAACTGAGAGTTCAGGTTAACCACTCCTTGCCAAAGCTATTGTGAACTAGGGGAGTTGCTCCTTCTACTTCCCCTGTAATAGAGCAGGAGCAAGACCTGGGTTCAAATCCCCAAAGAGCATTTGCAAATGTGAGGCGATTATAACAATTATCCACAGGATATTGTACACAGCAGTGGTACAGAAATGTTGCAATTTGGATACGTGATTGAAAAAGGAACCATTTAAGACTTAAATATCACAACAGTGGGCAGAGTTATGATAAAGGTCTCAAAATCACTTGAGCACATCAGTTATTTACTCCTACCCTGCTTAAATACAGCAGACATATTTTCTTTCCTTTTTTATTTTCTATGAGAATAGTTCCCAATGGATGTAAATGGGGGTAAAGATAATTAAAAAAAAAAGCCAAATAAAAAAAAAAAGATAAAGTTTACACCTGAAGCACTCTCTGAATTAGTCCATGAATCATACTCTTTTTCTGTCCTTCTTTTTCCTCACACAAATCCCTGCCAAGATTTTCTGCTATGATGCCTGCAGAAATCATACAACCACTGGTGAGAAGACTGAATTACAACCAGTGAATTGATTTTACCCATTACACTGAAGTATGGGGATGGGGAATTTCTTGGAACCACACACAATACAACTGCAGCAACACTAATGACAAACACTAATGACAAACACCCTCACACTGAGAAATTCACCCACCACAGTCTATGACAGGAGGGAAACCCCTGTCTCCCACACAGTCTGCCAGGGAGTTTTTGCCATTGCCTGGAAGGGCAGGATTTCGGCCAATAATTGTGAGATAATTTCAACATCACCAGCAGTAGGGTTCCATCCTTTCATCAGATGACACACTGACAGCCTTGCCCTTGCCTTTATACATGAGGCCATTTTGCAAAAGAGCTAGTACTCACAAGAGAGGAGGGGGAAGCGAGCAAGGTTGTGTTTCTTCTTATAGCAGAATTGCCACAGAGGTTTATGTTAAAAGACCTGTTACACAGAAAGAACTATATATTGCTTAAAGTACCTGAATCTTACTATGATGGCTGCTACCTGAAGAGCATAACAGTCATCATGCTTTACAAGCTGCCTTTTTCTGAAGTCCATCAACGCGAGGAGCCTCTTAATTCAGTTATAAACCTAACGCTTACATTTGCTGAAAGTCTGGTTGGGTGGAATGAGTAAGCTTTATACCACAGTTGCCAAACTTTTCCATTCACGACTCCACTCCTTGCACTTCCAGGCTTGTTTCCAGATTTCCTAGTTTAGGAAATGCTGCTTTGAGTCCTCAAATTAAAAGCATATGTTATGATTTAGACTGACCTTCAAAAATGGCCAAGTAGTTGCAGAAAATGATGAGGGAGTGATAGATGGAGGGGAAGGAAGAGTCAATTAGAAATTCTTTTCCCCACCCACAAACAAACATCAAATTGCTTATTTTTTTCTACTGTGTTTTCTTTTTGAAATTAATCCTACAGCATTCTGCTCTAGGTATGCCTTTGTATCTGCCAGTTTGTTCATTTTCCAATTGCCTATTAATAACTTTGTACCTATTGGGTCAATTAAGCAAAGCTTTCAGTCAGAGGTTTAGCAGAGCTCTCAGTTCTCCAGACTTCATCAAAAAAAAAGGGCAAGCAAAGAAAAAAGGATTTTGTTTAGTGATCCCACCTTGCAGAGTGAGCTTTTGCCCATCACTGGTGACTAGAGAATCTACCCTTCTGGGGTCCCCTTTGGAGTTCGCACTTCTAGACCAGCACTGTCACTCATGCAGAATTCTTTCTCTAGCTCCAAAGAATCCAGCTGAGAAGAAGAAGAAAAAAAAAAAAAAGCCACAGGAAACTAGGCTCACTTAATTCCTCCACTCAGGAAATATGCATTATTAAATCACATGGGGCTGGCTCCTAGAGGCTAAATGCGGCACAAATATGGCAGTGCTGGATTGGGTGTCTGTAGAGGAAAGCCTTAGGGTTCAGCAAGGTCAGTTAAATTAAGAGAGCAGAGCTTGCTGGTCCCACAGTGTCTGCTGGTGCCTCTAAGCATGCACTGGGGAGGGTGATTGCATGATTACTCCTTTTGATCGCACTGTAAAGAAAACTTCCAGATGAACTGCCTGAAGCCACCAGGGGACAAACCAAACTGGTTCTGGTGGAGACTGTGAAGTGGAGGGATCTACAGAGGCCCTCTCTTTGTGTCTCCATAAAACACTTAAAAATTTTTCAGAACATGATCTGCGAACCCCTCCTCCAGTCTCCTGGTTTCTGCAGCAAATGTCTATAAAACCAGATATTTAGTCTAACATCTTTAGTCTTGTCCTTGAAATGTAATTTAACTTACCAGCAGAAGGTGACACTTTACTTTGTAACAGAACAGTAGGGTACTCTGTATCAGTTTTCGTCTTTAGACTGTTCCTCTATAAAGGCAAAATTCAAATAAAAAAATTAAAATTATGGATTTAAAATTATGATACATTTTGCACTATGATCAAAACCACAGACATTGTAATTTAGCATCACCTGATCTGAAGAAAATCAACTGAAAATAAATGAACATTCATTTCTGCAGCTGTTTTGCTCAATAACCATAAAAATGTGGTTTTTGGACATAAACAGCACACATCAGCTCTGGCAAAGCACAAAAAAGGATGCTAAGCTAAGTACCTGATAAGCTTTCACATTCAATGTTTGCCTGTAATATCAGTATTTCCCTGATACAAATGAGAATAGATGATAGCTGTCACTTAAGTGTATATGGTGTTCTGGATGAGTAGGGGCTCCCAAGTGAGGAATTTCAGGAAAATTTTTATTTTACCAGGGACTAAATTTGGTCAATTTTCTGAAATAGAGGGAAGGAATCTCTTTGATGCCTGCAAGTGAGGGGGAAAAATTATAGACATGATTAAAGAAAGAAGCAAAACAAAAGATTAAGCCTGAGGTTTTCAGTAGAGCCTAAGGGAGATAACTTAGTTCAAAGGCCTCTAATTCCTTTAGGCTTTTTGAAATTCCCAGTCTGAGCACCACATTTCGACACTGCTGACTGCAGTTACTCAACTAAGAAGCGACACTAGAGGAAGCTTTAGTAACAGGAGCACTCCATGAGATTCCATTTTAAATATAATTACTGTTGTAACTGCCTGATGAGATCTGGCTCTATTCCCTGTTTCTACAGGAACCTTTGCACCACCACTCCACTGCCTGGAGATGCACACACAAACACACACATCCCACCAGCTCACCATCCTCCCTCCCCCCACCCCTTCAGCTCTTACTCTTCCTGATTGGAAACTAAGATTTGCTCCAGATTGTGGCTGGCTGCTAAGGGAAGCAACAAATTGCAGCAATACCTCTCAAAAGGATATTGACTCTAATTCACACTGATTGTGCCTTTGCACAAATCTCAAGGCGCACTGTAAAAGAAGGAGTCCATGGGACTGAAGAAGATCTGCCTTTATGAAAAAGAGTTAAGTGATGTTTCTGATGGATTTAGATAACGTGATGATATATTGTACCTTCTATGTCCATACTGAGCAGACTTGCAGTCCAGTTGTGTGGACTTAACATGCACATAAACTGTTCTGTGCAAAACATTTGCAGAAGGTCAGCTGCATCCTGTTGTACCTAAAGCAATATGTTATATAATTAATCTGTGAATAAAAAAGTAAGCTTTACATATTAAAAAATCATCAGGTTTTCTGTGTATTCATAGGGTGTAGAGCGTAGGTTGGATATGTGACCATCATGTTGGTTTACTGTGGAGACAATCTGCACTTGTGTGGGGAAGAAAAGCCAGGATTTCTCTGTCAGGTCAAGTGGAAATTAGATCTTACAGAACTTAGGACCATCTGGAAAAGATAGGGAAATGGATAAAGGCCTCAAGAATTTCCTGTTTCAAAAAGTGGATGTGTATTTAAAAACATGTACAGTAGAGCTGCAACTGGTGATGCATTCTGGAAGAATGTAACTCATGGGATCCTGGTACTCCAGGATCCAAAATGCCAGAAAATGGCTGTGATATACTGCTCAGGTTTTCCTTTTTTTACATACCAGTATGCATTTTACAAATGTCTACCTTCATTACAGATGTTAAAATCCTTACTTAGAACGTCTTTAGGAACACTTTGTAAGAACTTTAAATCGGTGGGACTTTCTTTCCTTCTAATTTTCCACTGTCTGATTGAGAGGATGAGCTAGTTAGAGCCTTTCAATTTGCTTCATTTCTCTGCTGTCATTTTATTAAGTTTTCCACCATAATCTCCTGTTTTATAGGCACAAGACATAACACCTACGGCTGTCAGATGGCCTTCTGCAAGAAATACCAGAGCAACCTGGAACTACTCATGACAAATTACAAGAAGGAAGGTATGCTGATCCTGTCATGACCAAATTTTCCACAGGATTTAAAGTATGGCTTTGCTTGCTTGGCATGATTGCTGGCATCACACACAACTGTTCTTCTTGCCAGGTTAGTTATTTGAATATTTTTGTAATTATATAATGGAAAACAAGAGTACTTTCAGGTTGTACCTGTTCTCCTTATACACTTTTTTCCTCCCTTATAATATTTATTATTTGAAATATGACAGGAAAAAGCTTTGGTTACCATTCTGTTGGTTATTCACAGAGAAAAAATACTTTAAATTCAGACGTCCTGAATTTTCTATGTACTTCAATATTTGGATCTTTTTCTTTCCTTCATCAAAGTGTTTAGAAATAAATTGATTTTTTTTTTTTAATTCTTACTTGAAATCATGGTATTTGCTTAATTTGTTCTCCAATATATAAATACAAAATATTAGGAATGTTTGTTTTCTTCAATAATTTACATTTTCTTCCTACAAAACTGAAAGTCTTTAAAGTTCTGTTAATAAAAAGAATTTATCTTACTCCATTAATTCTACAAATTCTTAAAGGAGGTCAATAAGTATAGTAGAAGAAGCAATTATACTATACCTTGTGTGGCAGAAGCATAATATTATCTAGTAATCATGTTCACAATCACTAATAAGTAAATAGCATCAAATATGTATAAAGCTTGAACAGGTACTGGCAAATAATTTAGGAGTGTTTGTGCTTGGGACAGATTGAAAGTTAAGACTCTTGCCTCATCATCTGGCAGGAAAATTGCCACACACACCAGAAGGATCAAAACAAAGATTTTGAATGAGATTTTTACATCAATAATTTTTGGTAATAGTTTGATTCCTGTCTGTGACATGGATGGTGGAGGGTGGTTTTTCCTTTTTATTGTTCTTGTTGGACAAAGGAAGAATCTTGCACATTGGAAGGTGTTCACATAACAGTACATATATAACCCCCACACTGCTGACATACATAGTATGAAAATTGTGAGGAACAAATGTTATATTTTAACACCACCCATCTCCTGGGGAAAAAAAAATCAAGAAGTGAGATGAGTCCTCCTGGTAGAGTTCATATTTTTGCCAGGATCTGAGTTCTTCCCTAGGCTGGCTTTGGGAGTGCTCAAATTTAGAATGAGTCAAAATACACCTAACCTGTGCAAAACCAACTTGGAATTCAAAAACTAAATATAAAGTTTTGAGGAAGGGATGAAATTGGGTTCTGATCCTTCAAAGCACTGAGTGGTTGAGGAAACCACGGGGTGCAACAGAAGTGAGAAATAAACCAGCCGGAAGCCACGGGCAAGTGCAGTGCAGGAGCCTCCCTGTGGAGAGCAGTGACAGCTCTCAAACGAGCAGCCATTGTTCCTGTTTAGTGTGCTACTGACACCAGTAAATTTGCCAATAACCTGCACTAAATTTACACATCAGGTGTGGTTCCAATTTTGACAGTGTTTGACTATGGTCACCCAGGAGAGCTCTACTAACCTCATTTTCTCACAGCTGACCTGCATTCTGGAGACTAGAAAAGAAAAATATTTCATCTGGACACCCCCCCCTCCCCCCTCCTTCCAGTCTTCTTTATATTTTCCTGGGGAATTTCTAAATGGTGATACATACCCTCAGCTTGCAATCGTAGACAAAGGAAGAGGACACCAAAAGAATGGGAGGGGAGGAAGAGCTTAATGTAAAAATTGTAACCTGAAAGTGATGTGTACCATTTGCATCCCAGTGGCAAAACATGCATATCATAAAGCTAATAGAGATTTGCTGAAGATATTTCCCCATTATTGTAAATGTTGGTCTCTGCAGGATTGTGAGAGAGGTTAAAATAAATGCAATGGTAAAATTTTCATCTCTTCTCAGCCGATGCAGATCTTAGTATTAGCCCATAGTTCTTATACTAGCCCATAGCCATAGAAGTTCCCTTCTGCATTTCCACAGTGCACTGTTTTACCTGTGCTTGCAGATACGGAATAGGTCAGCTACCTGTTAATTATTTTTTAAGATAGTCATTTTCTGAGGTATAAACAAATGAGTAATAACCCTGTAGAGAATATCCGTAGTCACAGATACAGAAAATGTTAAATATGTCAGAAAGAAGGAAAAAATGTATACTTGGCAGAAAAAATAAGTCATAAATAGCGTTCTAACTTGAGTACATAACCAGGTATTGAAGGGTTTGCTTTTGACTGACTATTAATACTTGAAACAATCTGGGAATGTGTTTATTGGCTACTCTGTTCATGATGGTTATTTTATAACTCATGTCTCAAAAGCAAGCATTTGCAGCTCATTGCAGAATCACACGTTTCCAAGGAATGTTAACATTTTAAAGGTGAAAAACATGGCATATTTTGAATATCAAAAAGAAGTCAGATTTTGGAGGTCTCCAAAGTGCCTACAGACTCATATATTTAGTTTATATCTGTATCTTCACAATAACTACAGTTTCATACATTTAAGACAAACATTAACATTTGAGTAAAATGAGCTATTTAAAGCTCATAATGTCAGAGACATTTTCGTTTTCCTCTGGAACCACATTATTATCTTCTAGGATGATTTTCAATGTTATTGTTAATTTTATTATTTCTTAGTGGATTTTATACTTTTTTATTTCTGTGTGCTGACTAAGACTAGACATTTGTTTTAGTTACATTTTTACTTTGATTGTCAGTGAAATTTGTTTCTATGCAAAGGCCTGATAAGCACAAGACATATGTTAAATCTCATATGTTTAAGTTCACAGAATATGAGGTAGGACTGCGTAAATAACAAGAGGATTTGTGGAGTGGATCAACAGCAAATATCAATATCAATTGATTTGATATCAAATATCAAATGTAAAAATGAATATGACATGATCTAAATGTTTTTTCTTCTCAAAGAAACAGACAAATAAATACAAAGTAAATTTCAGAAAACAATTTTTCATGTTCATTACTTATTAAATAATCTAAGGACATCAAAATATCATTTCTAAACCTTACAGAGGTTACTCTTTTATGTAGTTATAGATTCGCTCATTACATGCTTCTGAACCAAAACAAACCACACACCAACAGCTTTCACTATTAAGAATCATACTGAAATACCAGTCTGGAAAGTCATTCTTAGATATCTTGATTTTTGCCACAGCTCTGGCTTCCCAGGCTCTCCCAGCATTAAGCAGAGTGCTTTGGCACTTAAAGCGTTCTTGAGCTAAAGTCCAAAACAGTAAGGATGAGTTCTAGATAACTGCAAAACATTAAGCTTGATGTTCAGGCCACTTATCTCAGGATTTTTAATCTATTCTCCAGCTGTGCTTAATTCTTTCTATAGAATGTAAAGATATTAAACCCAAACAAATGAAATACCTTCTTTCCAGAACAGCATCCTGCAGTGGCTGGGTTCTGCCTGGGCAGCCCCATGAGAGGTTTAGGTTTGGAACCCTATGGGTAGATTTGAGCCTTGGTCTTGCATCTGCTCGGTGACTTTTGACTCCCTGTTGGTCAAGAATTTGGATTAGTGTCATGATCATCATTGAGGTGAAATCTACACAGGCATGGTATATGAGCTTTTGTCTGATTTTTGAGTTTTCATATTTTTTACTTTTTTTTATTCCTCACTTTGAGCCACCAAAGAAAGAACCATAGAGCATAGTTTTGTTTAAGTGTTCTCATATTAGAGGTAAAAGATTGTTTTTCCCACAAAATGAAAATCAAGTAAAAGATTGACCAACTGATCCAGTTTAATCTGTCTTTCTTTGAAAGCAATGCTCATCTACCAATGATTTGTGTGGGAAGAGAGTCTGATCCATTTTCAGAAAAAATACATGAAAATATAAATAAAATATAATTTCTATCAAGGGAAGGGAAGGGGAGGGGAGGGGAGGGGAGGGAAGGGAAGGGAAGGGAAGGGAAGGGAAGGGAAGG
>JAWWES010000081.1:11285623-11333999 GCA_035583135.1 Lophotriccus pileatus | reverse complement strand
AGAAAAGAAAAGAAAAGAAAAGAAAAGAAAAGAAAAGAAAAGAAAAGAAAAGAAAAGAAAAGAAAAGGAAAGAAAAGAAGAAAAGGAAAGAAAGAAACTCAGTCTCAGTTCAAGGGTGAATAGTGTCAGTTTCATTTGTGTGCAATAAAAGGGCAATACAATGAAATATTTCTAAATTTCCTGCTGAGAGATTTACAGAATAACTTTTCTTTCTTTGGGGATTTTTGCCAAATGTCGACTAATTATTCCTGACATTTATTCTGAGGTCCCAGAGTGAAGAAGCACATGACCAACAAGATTTAAAAAACTAATAATAGCCGATTTAAAATATTTACTGACTTGAACCTTGGAAGATACAGCCAGAGGGTTCCCCCATACCTGAGAATGTTGCAGCTGTGCTATTGCATGCCTTGGAGACACCAAAGGTAAAAACGGGCACTAGATGCTGTAAACTCACAGTGAAAGTCTACTTAGTGTACATACACTGCAAGCCAGCTCTGAGTGTAGTACGCTGGCTTATTTTCAGCATCTAAGCCACAGTGACTTAGTGTACTGTCAGTTTCTTATTTGTATATGTACCATGACTGTTTTAGTACTTATTTAAGGGAACCTGAGAAGACTATATTACGGAGACCATTGATTTTGATAATTTATCTTTTTTCTTGGAATATATATGTCTTTTAACAGAAGAAAGAAATGGATTTTGGGAAAAATGGGAAGATAAATAAAATAGTTTACAATAATTTTGTCTAGATTATTTCAGCAATGTTGGTTTATTTAACTTGAGGATGCGCTTAATCCCACTGTCCATGTCACCTGAAACAGTAAAGCATCACACTTTTTGCAAGCCAAAAGTTGAAAAAAAAATCAATTCAGTTAACCAAATATTTCAATTTGACATTGACTAGGAAGTTAGAACACTTCTTCCTTTACTATAATCAGCATAAACAAGTGCTCTAAGAAAATTAGATGTAATTAATAAGTCAAATCAATCATTACAATCATTGTCAGACTTGCCAATAAGCATATCAAACTTTTTTTAAAAAGAAAAATTTTGTCAGAAAATTTTTAACAAGATTTACCAGCAATGAAAACTTCTGATGTCTTACAGGTGGCTGAAATAATTTCCATGATTGTTGTAATTTCACTGAATTTAAAATTCTCACAAATACTATTTTTTCTAAAGACAACACCTGTTATTATAGTTGAAACTATGCTATATCATAAAAATGTTTACTCATGAATATTCATTAGAAATTCCTCAATTTCTGTGAGGTACAGGTCACATTATTGGTTAGTAAAGTCTACTGATTTAGTAAACATAAATAACCCCCCAATCCTTTGAATTAATTTATGTTCTCTCCATTGATTTCACCAGAAATCCATGTAAGGTGATCCATGCAAAGTGATCCATGCCTACAACACACAGAGATCAAGGATGTCTTAGCAGTCAGGGACACAGTCAGTGAAAAACCCTAATCTGGAGTACTACCAGCCTCAAAAAAAATTTCCTTCTTTCTTTTTTTTTACATTTTCTTTTCTTTTTAATATTTTGAAAATGTCAGACTCAACTTGCACATAATGTTGCATTCAGAAAAAAATAGGTCTAGACTTAGTGAAAGATAATTCAGTTTCTTCCTCTTGGTAGTACACCCTAGAGACAAACAACTGTAGGACATGTTTGCTGTGTAGTTAGCAGGGTGACACCATTTGACATATGATTCTCAGCAATGCTTCTCTATGTAAAAAATTAGAGGATTCCTTCAGGGTATCTTATAATCTTTTATCTTACAGACAATTCATATTAACATGAAACCTTCAGTGTTATTTCACCTACTATTTCTATTGTGCAGGAAAAAAATGGACTTTTACTACAGAAGAATAGCCCAAAATTGACAAGGTTACATCAAATATTTCACAAAGTCATGGGTATTCCTGAAATCTTCAGGGAAATATCCCACATTAGGAAACACAAAAGTAAATAGATAAACAATGGGTTTGTATATAGAGAAGTTTATGTTTAATTTCTGAACAATTCACCTTTACACAAATATTTAGCCAAGCTTTAATCTTCTAAGCAGTCTTATGACTGTTCTCCAGTGGAGCCAGAACCAACAGTGTCAAGCCATTGAGTGTAATCCAGTGTCTGACATGCTTAAAGTGTTTGTGCTTGTCATTACTGCACAATAAACTTCATTCAACACAAAATCTCTCCAGAAAAAAAAAAAAAGTACATTTATAAGAAAATGTGGTTTTTTTTTTTTTTTTCTGGATATAGTCTCTCATACAGTTTGGAGATGTTACTTTCTCCAGAGCCATAAGTCTTTTTTGCACAGTACCCTGTCCACTTTTCAGCTGCTATGTTTGAAATTACACTCATGTTCATACTATAACTGAAAAACCAACAATGAGGACATTACCAAGAAATATAAAGGTGAAGATCTGTTATTTGGCCACCGCTTTTGCAGGTTCTAGATGAGACACAGGTCACTCAGTCAAAGCAAAGACCTAAAAGACACAAATGACAGAGGTAACTTAACACTTGCTATGCACTGCAGCTTCCAATAAAATGCCTGAGCTGCCTACACAGAGCATGGTTCTTTAGATGTCACTTAGTGTGAAGGATCAGCAGAAGTCCAAACAGCCTTCTGACTGGGGAAGAAGCTGCACAGGCTTTGGAAGACAAAGCCAGAAGCAGGTACTCTTCACATGATGTTTCCTCCAGGTTCAGGAGCCTAAAGTGTTGCTCTGCTGAAGGCTGAAATATCATTCTGTTGCTGACAGGGATGCTCTGGAACCAGAACGGGTAGAGCTGCATCAGCACAAATCCCTACACTTAATGATTAGCTTCAGTTAAATTACATTGATTACTGCCTTAAATATTGTACCAGAAGTAATTTTCTATGAGCCACAAGTGGCTAAAGAATACGATGTCAGCCCTTAACATGCATTATGGCATTCTTTAGAGTAACAGTAGAAAGGAATAATAAAACATATTTGATATATCACCAGTGAGGTAACATCACTGTGCACTTTGTAGTGCTCCTGTATGCAGGATGTCCTCAGGCTTGCTATCCCCACCTTCTTCCTCCAGATAATGATGCAGTGTGCTGTGTGGATGTTGCAGATAGTGTCAGTGCTAGCTCAGGGCTTTCTTTGGTCTCCTGAGTCACTTTGTCAGGCCTAGTCTGTCCTTTTTGCTCCAACAGATCTCATTATATTCTCTCAAGCTTTGTAACATCCAGGATTAAAGAAGACCATATTCAATGCTTTGTACTGACTAGAAAAACATGACCTTACCTCTTCATTGAGATCTGTAAACATTATACCTCAGGGAACTCTGAAATATATAAATTTTTTATACATAAAATGGAATGGTGTTCACTGGAATGATAAAGCCAAATATCAGAGTGACCTAAAGATTGGGATTTTTCAGTTAAGATCTGCTCAAAGGAATTACTTCATTCCCTTTTTCCTAGATGAATATGCTAAATACTAACACATGAAGAAATAAACGAGGTTTTCCTGCCCTTTATAGTACGCAGCTCTTGGTGTAAGGAAAGCACACCAACAAGATGATGGCTTACAGGCAAAGTCAGTGAAGGAACAACACTTACAAAGAAGAAAGGATCCTAAATGTGAAGTATTGCCTGAAAGAGGATAATTCCACACACAGACAAAGAAGTTCTCAGTAACTCCACCTGTGGAAGTTTAGTTCAGGTCCAAGAAAGATACTCTTTTACCTGACTTTCACAAAGCAAGTGGGAGTCAGTTTCCTAAACATTTTCATGTTCTTCATTTTCAAGCCTTCAAGCTTTTCAGGTGATTGCAGAGGCAGGCAGAAGCTTAAGAACTGAGATTTTGGACTCTTCCTAAAAGGACACAGGTTGCTAGCCAAGCTGAGTTTTTTGCATGATGTACCTTTGAATTATTTCATCTAGGTTATTGAAATTTTCAGGGCCAGACTTTTGGTCTTGCAGAAAAATAAGATTGCTCTTTTTCCAAGGAAAGTATTTTTTAAATCTCTGCATTGTTGGTTTTGAAGGAAAAAATGTTTTAATTTATAACTTAACAAATAAAAAAGTTAAATGTTCTGTTGATTAAGAAATTGCTTATGAAAGGATGCAATTATTTTCTTGGCTGCTTATTTTGATTCTTTTTCTCCCTGGCATTAGTATAGACCTTCGAGGAATTTGAAGCTTTAGAGAATATAGTTTTGTTTATGGGATATTTCATTCAATATTTCAGTTCACTGGTAAATCTTCCCTTTAAGTTTCCTGTGCCTACCATTAATCTCAAATGTACAGCACTGCAGAGAAGGTAGTTAAGCAGCTTACATGAAGGCTAACTGGCTGCATGAACAGTCTGGTGCTTCTTTGACAGCCTGACAAGCTTGCCTTCCTACTGAATATCCAAGATTGTGGCTCATTTCTTAGCAATTCAGAAGGTCTTCCCTTTCACCCTGTGAATATCAGTTTTGTCTAAAACAGCTTATTAAAAAAGATGAAAGACATTGGTCTTCAAATCTATTCTTTTTTAAGCAACCCTCTGAAGCAACCTTCACCATGTGCCTGGCGATAAAATATAATCTGTTTTCAAATATTTTATGTATTCACTTCATGCATTTTAAGCACTTAAACTATTCAAGTGCACTGCCCTCTATGAGGAAGTGTGGTGTCAGCTGGATTTTGGATATGCTTCTCTATAATGTTTTCGTGATAATTCTAATACATACTTCCTCCTTTTTGTCACAAATAAGCTTCCAAATTCCTCCTCCCAAATCTTAGCAGGCATAATTTCCTTAAGAAGAACAGTAATGCAAAGGATGTGAAAAATAAAGCAAACTATGGAGGACCTGTGGCGTTCCTGGAAAGGAGTAAAGCTTCAGTGGAAACACATGTACATGAAAACATATATGACTGTTTCATGAGCAACAAGAATGACGAAGACTTATTTTCACCTTTTCTTAACCCTCTCCTCAGTACTTGCAGGACTTTTCCACATGCTCTTTACTGCCTCCACTCCTCCTGTATCTTCTGTGTATTTGGCTGGCCAGTGGCAACATATGCTGTGGCAGATTTACAGCTGCACATGTGCTGACTGTCCAAACACACACGTGTGCTGACCAGCCAGCTGGCTCTTCCCTCCTGAAACAAGCAAAGTACTGGATTAAAAAGGCTCTTCCTTCAAGGGAATGCTAATTAAGGCCAATGCTATAACTACCAACTCATTCATATAAAATGAGTGCTAATTTCTAACATTTGAGACTCTCAAGTTTGTCAGACTTGGTTAAGAATGGACAACAAACTCCAGGGATGGCAAAAACACAGACAGATGGACAGTTTTTATTTCCATCTTATTTGTGAAAGATATGCCCAGATTTCTCATTGGACCATGGGGAGGGTAGCTAGGTGGAGAGATATACAGAAGCATACCTGGATCTGAAGTAGCCTGAGGATTTTTCTATACAGTTATATAGTGTTTTGACACCACTTCCTCTAAGAGCATTCATCATAAAAAAAGACAAATTCTGAAGGCAAATTTTGCCCAGAGATACCAGAGAGAAGATAGCTTCCCTATTGATCAATTCACAGCAGAGAATTAAAGCTATTCCTCTAATTCAGACCATGTTGAGCTTGGTGGGCTTACACACAGTGACAGTGGAAGATTTAAGAAGCATTAGTAACAGTGGTACTGTGCATAAAGATGTTCTGTTTAAAACACCAACTTATTGAGAGCATTAATCCCTACTATTTTATTCTGAATGTATATAACAAAAATTGCTACACCATTTTAGCCAGAGCAGATGTAAATTCTGACTTTTCAGTGTTTGTTCTGATAAAGAGGAAATGGAATTTTTATGCCCTGCCCTGACAGATGAGATGATCCTTTGCCTACCTTTAGACATCCATCATGAGGCATTAACATCTAAGTTGGTTACTATCAAAATCTTTACATCTAATGGGAAGAAGCAGGCATGTATAAGGTTCAACTGAGCTGTTTTATTTGCTTCTTTTAAAGTGGTATGAACTGAGCCACAGAACTGTGTATTTGTCTCCATTGATTAGAGAAATCACAAAAAAAAAAATTCAGCTATAAATAATTTTTCTCTAGATATATTTTTTCCCAAAAACGGATGTTTTAATAAAGTAATGTTAGTCAGATTATAATGAAATTTGAAAGCATTTTACATCAGTTGTTTTTTCCGGCCATTTCAATGATTTTATTACACACAATCTGATTCCTATGGACATAATCAACATTTGTTAGAACTTAGCTCTTCCTAAATGGTAAGGAGGAATTTAGTTTTTGGTGTTTTCTCTAGGATGCTTCCTAGCCAATATATTTTCATCAAGAACAAAAGAAAGCAAACTTAAGCTCTACCTGGGCTTAGCCAAATCATCTATTCACCTTCTCATCCCCAGTTCTCATCTGTTATTCTCCCTACCTCTCTATGGTCTCCTGCCAAAAGGAATCACATTTTGATTTTAGGATACTTTAATACAGCAATCTTTTGTATAGCATCTGTTTTCATCAGCTCATTTAGCTTTCCTGCCTTGAGCACTTTGAAAGTGTCTGATGAATGAGCTGCCCAGTGGTACAGTTTCACGGTCCCTCATCAGTGGGATTCTTATTGGTGATTTCAGTGAGCTAACAAATTTAGAGGGGCTTAAATCTCCTGAGAGCTATTGCTACAGCCCTAATAAGAAGGTGTTGATAGACCTTTGGCAGTGTTATGCAAGGCTGACTCAAGGTTATTCTCATTTTTTTTTCCACCATATGTACAGCATGTCATTTTGTAGTGCCATATTTTTGCTGTTGCACAATTACATAAAATCTTTTTATACTCTGAAGCAAAATGCTTAATCCTCTCCTGCCTTTTCCCCCATTTTATACTTTCAAGTAATCTTTTTTTCAGGGGGCATGACGCATCTTGCTTGTGTTCATAAACTGCTCTTCTTCTAAAAAGGAAATACACTTCCGTTCCTCATAATCTAGTCTTATCTTGATTTTATTACTGTAAATTAATTATGGGAGAATGATGAGTCATCATGACATCCTGGCTATAGAAAATTACATTTATTCAAATTAATCTTACATGAAGTTAAGATTCTCTTACACCACAATTTTTCTATGTCCCTTGATGTTTTAATACTTTTTCCCACTTTATTACCTGAAGGTTAAAATGTTTTCATTCCTGTCACACTTTAAGAACTGTGTGCACACATGAAATATAAATCATATGTATGCAAGCATAGATTATCAAGCATACAAGCACAATAAATTCTTCTTTTATATGATTAGTTGAAATGATACTCCAACAGTTGAATATCTGTGGAGGTTTTTTTCTTTTATTTCTTTAGGACGATGGTCAGAGTACAACAGCACTCTGTTTTACTGTATTTTTAACTGTCTGTCCATTTGTAACTGTCAGTCAGGCTCTGAGACTTTTCATAAAATATCTTTGATCAACCAACACATTGTCCCCGTGTTCCCCTGGAATTTGTTGAATGTAGCAGGTCATGTAGATGTCTTATTAGAAATAATGAAATAGTTGAAAATAGAGCTATTCGACCAAGAACTCATATATTATATCACAAGAGTAATTATTTCTTTCCTTTCTTTATTTTTTTAAGCTTTAGAGGAAAAATAAATAACTTTATATACTTTAAGGTAATTTGACTGTAATGAGGCAAGCTGATGGGGTGGAGGGAGAGAGCTGTAGACTTTGCATGCAGCAGTTTTCTTGGAGACATAAGATACCACAGAAGGCAGATGCTTTTGTTTGAAAAGCAGCATGCCATGCAGATGTACACTGGGCTTTACCAAGTGTAATATCTGAAAGGAGAGAGCTGTCAGAAATAATAATCCAACCTCAAAGCCAACCCTGTAATTTTAAAAGTATTTGCATGTTGCCACTGCTGCCTCATATGGTGGCATTAGAAGAGCATAGAATTTGAATTCACTTAAGGTGTTTCCATCCCCACAAAGTAGGATTATTTCCCGTCGCAGTGGTAGGCTCCCAGAATGCCAAGTTATTTGCACTGCATGAACAGATTGCATAATTATCTGTTGACTTTCTTGTAAGGAGAGTTGGCAGTACAATGTGATTAGGTTTTCCAGAGTTGGCAAATGAGGAGACAGGCACATGAGGACCATGTCAGTGTGATTTTTAATAACGAGCACAACCTCTTGGGACTTTTTTTTAAACATAGTGATGAAACACCTCAAATGTGAGATATATGTTTGGTTGACTTGACACGTGATGTTCAGTTGGATGAATGTGTCTGTGGGCTAAGACTACCATGTTGCTGAATAAGGATGAAAAGGTAGCTCACTAACAATATTCTTGTTGTCTCACTGGAAAATTTTACACAAATCTTTTGGCTTTGTCACAAGAAAAATGTAATTGAAATGTTTTTAACTCAGTCTTGATAAATAGAGAAAAAAAAGAACTAATCTTATTCTTTAAGTAAACTCTTTTTAACCCCTTCAGCAAACCCTGAAACCCTTTGTACATGCTTCTGTAATCTTTACCTACTCTACAGAATGGTATTAACAGCATCTCAGTTGTGAGCTCACATCTCGTTTCTTCTGTGGAGAGATTCCTAAAGATTTTCCTGTGCACAGTTTTGTGGATTCTCCACATCAAATTCAGACTGAGATTTACCTTGAGTCTGTAATTGCAATACCCTGGAGCAGACCCTCACACTAATTTTCTGTTGCTCTAAGGTGAAATAGTGAACACTGGTGTTAGTGAGAAGTGAATTAGCTGAATTATACAGCTCAATTTTGGTATTCCTCCTCAAAATCTTCCTCAACAGATCTTCCAAAATCTAAAACCTAGAAAGATCTCATCAGCAGAAGACTTTTTCCAGCACTTTCTTGCTTGATGATCAGTCTGGTTTGATGAGGATGGTCTGCAGGAAGAAAAGGTTTGTGATACATGGATGGCATATGAAGGACAGTATTTGTTACCTCTGTTCGATGGCTTGGGCTGCTCACTTGCATTTACGCATCTTATAAAAGTTCCAAAGTACATTCTGAGAATCATAAGTCTATACAAATGAAAAAATAAAATCAACCAATTGGAAGGCTCCAGAAAATAGGGCAGAGGTACCGGGCACCATATCCATCACTCACAAAGGGATAAGTGAAGTAGTCACACTGAGCTGAAACTAAAGTCCTAAATAAGTTGGCTTTTTTACATTGTCTAGTAATAAAAATAGTAGAAAAGTATTATAACTGTAGAGAAGTTTTGAACTATCAGAATTTTCAGTAAGGTGTGTTGAATGTACCAGCACATAGTTCACACTGGGGAAAGAATCCTGTATTCTGTTTAGGTGACTCTCCCTTGTACCTATCATAAGTTCTTTTTGTTCATTTGATGAAAAGTAATAAAGTAAAACTGTGTTAAAATATGATATCAGAAAAGAACCCTGGTATAGATGTTCAGTTTTCTGGCTGCACATATAGACTAAGGACAAAACAAAGTTTGAAGTAAAGGATTAAAAATTATCTTTAAATACTTTCCATCAAATTAGTGCTCTACTATGGTTACACGTTAATGTGCAGAGAACAAATATTCTGATTAAAGATTGTACAATTTTAAAATTCTGACAGTGTATTTCCATAGCTGTGTTCAAAAAATCTTTGAATTCTTTGAACCATTTTCACTCCTGATTGGAGATCAGGTATTGCAAGGTGTGTATAAAAGTAAGTAATTGATTCAGAAGGGAAATCAGAGGTTAAAACAGCAATTTTCTCCAAAAGAAACATCCCATGTTTTGAATTTTTAGTAGCTGTCTGTGTGTTATTAACAACCCTACTTAGATTTGACAGGCAAGTAATAATGTGGTTATTCATCTCAAGGACAGTGGACCAGAATACATTTCTGGCTCTATAAATGCATTTTAAAAGCTGAAAGACAAATTTCATTACAATAAAGAATGGGGATTTGGTAAATGTAATCTCTAGGTTTTTATTGGTAGATAAATCTTTCTTTTTCTACAACTGCTGTTTGGGTTTTAGAAAGTTTAATAAATAGAGTAAGTAGTCCCCTATTTATTAGTAACGGTAATATTTGAAAGCTAAGAAACCTGCATCCCTTCCAGAATGCACTGGGCAATCTATCCTCTGTGAAATGTCAGTGAACCCACTCCAGTTACACTGATGTGGATCTGGTTCCACGAGAATGTGTTACCTTTCCTGGAAAAATATTGTCCAACCAAAGTTAAAGATAAGACAAATGATGAAAGCCTGTTCCAAATAAAACCTACTGGAGTTTGTCCACAGGTTTACAGAGGTGCCCAGATGATGCCCCAGTAGGACTTTTCAGAGCACCAGACATACATGCAAGTGCACTGACTGTAGTGGTTTCCTCTCACAGAATATTTTGTAGCGAACATTTTCCTTACATCAATTTGAGCCTTAGCTTTCAATAAAGGAGATCTTAGGAAATAAAAATTCAAGTAAATAAAAAAATACAAAAGGTATCTCCTTACATTGGGCTGCATTTCATAAAGTAACTCTGTCACTCTTGTTATATGTGGAAATAGCAACTAGAAATGAAGTGTTAGTAGTTAGAAACTGCCAAAAATAGTATTGTAGCATTTAAGCACCTTATTACTTACTAGTAAAAATGTAAAGATAGAATGTAAAACTTTTTATCTTTCTTAAGCTCTTTCTTTTCTCAAGCATTATATTTTTAGATATCTTTTTCGACTGTGCTAAACTGATATATATTTATTTTTCACCAATTACTTTGCCTCTAATTATTGTCACTGCTTTTCATTCAGAATATAGACTTCTACTTCTGACTTAAATATCTGTCAAAAAAACCCCTCACAAACTATTATCTGATTTGTTTCAAAGTGTTACATTCTAAAAATCCTTCAGTGTATGAGTTTGGACAGCAATATCTGAAATAACAGTAGTTTCACCTGACTAGACAGAAATGGTCCAGAGTGGTATCTTCATGCAGCATATTACATAAAGGTAATTCCTTAGGAATGTAAGTTAACAATTATGTAAATGACAATATGAAGTTGTGATCTAATGAAAGTTGTCTCCTCTACAGCTCGTAGCAAAAGAATATTTCTTCCCTTACAGCTGTCATTTTAAACTTGGTATTCATAAAACATACACAGGAAAAAAATACTTGGAATTTATTCTTTGGTCTCCCCAGGGAGTGCTAAATTCTGGTTCATTGTCATAGTCTGCATGTTATCCTTTCAGCTGAGAAACTGCGTGATGAAGGCTTATCTTGTTTTTGTGAAGTTCTGCCAGATTAAGCACATTGTTCACCCTGGTCTATGAAGGAAGTGAAGTGGAAGTTGTTCTCTGGTTACAATAGGAATTGTGTGAAGTCCTAAAAGAGGTGAATGTCTTCTAATGCTTTGGCCTTTTATATTAAAAAACATTAGTACCATAATACATTTGTTGCCATAACACGTTGCTTCACTTTCCACATTGTTTGAGTTCGTACTGGTTTCTCAATAGTGGGGAGAGAACAAATAGATATATGGCAGCATGAATTCTAAATGGCAGGAGAAGCAAGAACAAAGTCAATTCAGGCACCTGACTGTCAGGTGGGTACCAGACACAGTCAGAGCTATGGCCTTGCTGAGTGTTAATAAAGAGCCTTTTTTGTTTCTGTTCACCCCAAGCAGTGAGGCATTCTGTAAATGTGACATAGCTGAATCTGTGAGCTGTGGACCTTCTGGATTGACTTCCCTAATTCCTATACTTGCTTTCTTTGTCTGACATTTCTAAGCAATTCTTCACTCAGAAAAAAATCTGCATCCCAGAGGTTCTGTGAAAGACTTAATATAATTTTCAGAATTATCTGACCTTGCCTTCTTAAGAACATTTCTGTAAACCATCTGAATATTACCCTTTTCAAACTTAGTAACAAATTGCAAACACACAAAGAATACTTTAATTAAGTTGCTACTGCCAGGTTTGCTCTGGATTGTACAGTGATGAAAGATTTTTCCATGTGATAACCATGGTGGATTTGTTGGACTCAATCCACTTTTGAGGGATCAAATAAGGCCATGAACCAACAGTAGTGCTGTTAGATTCTCTACACTTGTCAACAAGGAGGCCAGAGAGTTACTGAAATGAACTATATTTTCATCTTAGGTCTTCTTTCTAAATTAAGGTTGGAACATTGTGATAATGGTAGTCTGGGAAGTTTCCTTTGCTATTGTCTGTATTACACAGGAATAACTCAAATGGCCATTTTGGTGTATAAATCACAGTGCTTTCCAGAGGTGTGACAGTAAGTTTTATTACAAAGCTCATCTCAAAACAGAAACACAGCTGTGAACAGCAAGAACCTGCCAGAAAGAGTATATCTTCATTTTTTCTCTCCTCACTGCAATTGCTCTCATTCTTTTTCTGAGCAATTGCTGGTTCAGGAGCTCCCCAAGTAGTAAATGTTAAAAAAAAACCCCCACATATAGATCTTCTGGGTTTGTCTCATGCACAGCAATGTTTGAGAATCAAAAAATAAAAATAAGAAGACATTAAGACCAGACAGTAATTTTTGAGAAAATTTTCTGTCCTATTTGGTTACTTCTTCATCCTACACATTATAAGTCTTTGACAAATATGTGACCATCTATCAGTCTTACAGTTAACCGAAGAATTTCAAATTGAAAGCTACCAACCCTCACAGAAACTAAGTTCTTATGACACAATCTCTCTTGAATTCCTGAAATCAGCTAATCTATAAGTAATACAGACAGAAGGCACAAAACACAGTTTATACCCTTCTATCCACCTGCTATCAAGTCAATGCATGTCTGTTATCTAACCTAAATTGTTGGCAGCAAAGTTAGAATGAGCTTTCTCACAGTGATTAGATGACACTGCTGGCTCTGTCTCTAGTAGCATCTGCTACTGGTATATATCTGTCCTATAAACTGGAAGACTTACTATATCAGCTATCATTTCATTGAACGTCAGACGGATGGAGGTCTCTGTTCAGGAGGTCAGAATTACAAAGTGCAATATAAAAAGGCTACAAAGATTTTCAATATCCACCTAGTCAGCAGCCCATCTCATTTTGTATTCTTATTTAGAAGCTCTAAAGCATCAGGTTACTTAGAACAAGGTATAATAAACCCCATGAGGGTAACAACTGATCTATCCATAGACTTTTATATCCTAAAATATAGTGATCTGTATAATCTTCTATAGATTTACTCCATTTTTACATATATCTATGCCAGAAGTGAGAGTTATGTTTATCCCTTCAAATTTTTGGATTGCAAGGACATCTTGAAATTATTATATTTACAAGCTAATTGGGTGTTATCCAGAATTGCTTCTGCTGAGCAGTGCACAATATGCTACTTCAAATTTGTATTGATTATTCCCCCTTCTTGTATTATGGGACAAATTGTAGTGGAACATCTGCTTCACTGTTTATAGTTCATTCATTATTTCCTATAAGTTTTTCATCCATTACTTACTCTTACTAATTTCAAACAATCCCCAAATTTTCAATTTCTTTTAATGTTAATTTTTCTCTATAGGTTTAATTTGTTTCTTGTCTTTGATTCAGTTTGGTTTCTACTACATATTTTAAGGTTGGTTTTCAAGAGCCATGTCCAAGCTGGAAATCTACAATTATTTTATTTAGTGTCTTCTTAATGCTTTTATGTTTGTTTCACTCACGTTACATAACACAAGAATTAATTTTTGACCGCTGCTACACATGCAAATATTTTCATTGGCTGTCCCGAGATTCTCCATGAAATGCTTACATTTGATTTTTTTTATCAAACTTAGATATATAATTTAAATTATTTCTTCTACTTTTAGTATAAAATCTCTTATTTACTACTGTAACAAAGCCTGAAACAGCAACCATTAAAGTCTGTGAAAAGATTTTAATTGGCTGGTTCACCCATCTGCTCTTTAAAAAGGGTTGTGTTTTTCTCTATCTCATTTGCCCCCATGTGTACCAAAGAATGCACAATTCCAGTTTTATGCACACTTTTTGAAAAATGGTATGTCTCAGTTCTAGACGTAACCCAGACTTCAAATCCTCAGTATGAACCAAAATTGAGATTCTGATACCTTTAATTAGACTCACAGTCAAGACCTTCAGGGTTCTTTCTATAGAAAGATTGGTACAGGTTTTGGAGTTGGGTGGCAATTTCTGAAGCATTATAGCTAATTATTGTTGGTGCAAGACAAGTTCTTGATAGAAATCCAACTCACCATGGGTACCAATTAATCTTTATCACTGTCCTAGACCAAGAGAGAAATGCAATTGAGGTATCGGAGAAGGTAAATAGCCCTCTGCTGATGCTTGTCTGTTTTCATCTACTTATGGGGGCCCAGGTATACAAGCTCCTAATTTAATCACTGCAGTTGAATGTATAAAGTTTGGTAGCATAAACTCATGTTTTCCTTTTCAGGGACATTGCTGCAACAGAGTCCAATGAAGACCAAAGGAAGGACTTATGAAGGGTTATGCTAAAATGATTCATCTGCTGTTTGCAGGTGTCTCCCAAAATAAGTAAGAGGCAAGTTGGAATAATAGGAAATTTCTGTTGTTATACCCAATCTGAAACTATCATAATTTCTATTTTTACTATTATTTCTTGTTCAATTTTTATATATAATCACAAGGGGGGAAAAACAAAAAGAAAAAAACACACAGGAAAATCATAAAAGATATATAAAATTAATTTCAGAATTTAAAATGCATCAATACTGCATAAGACAGTCTTCCCAAAACACCTAACAATTCTGTGTCTAAATCCTACTGCTATTCATATTAAATGTCTACATCTGAGAAACTCAACACTGAACAGGGTCCAGCAGATGACTTTATAACATGACTCTCATGTTTCAAGAACAACCAAGAGAAGAAACTTCATTTTTCTTTTCATACAGTCATTTATTTATTAGACACTTCAGTGATAGATAATTCAGGATCATTTATTTCCAAGGTAATGTGCTACTCTTAAGGCTATGGATTTTTCTCCAACGCACCTTTTATTTGAGTGCCAAAAATTCCTCGACGGCTTCACAGAAACATGTGAACGTATTTTATTGACTGAAATATTGTTTACAAATACTTTAAACTCTTCTCCCTTTTAGAGATGCAAAGCTTTTTGAAATGCACTCACACTATTCCATTGATTTTGATGACCTTTTGACCACATCCTTGGAGTAGCTTGAGGGGAGAATTAATCTGTGATCAAACAGATAAAATCCTAACGGTTTCTAAAGCTACATACTGCCATCTCAAACAGGAACTCATTCTTCTGAATTCAGTGGAGAATCCAGTATAAAATCTGAGTTAGTGAATGAAGACAGACCTGCACGGGGTGTTAGTACAGAAGCTTTTTTTGTCACTTTATTTTACTTTATTTTCCCTTCTCTGGATTTGAACTATCAAAGTCACAAATTACAATATCAGTTTTAAAGGAGGAATATTTTTTACTATTCCCCAGCTCATGGCTACTTTAGCTGTTTTCCTTTCTTGACAGATAAAAAAGGATAAAATTTTTCAGGATCACTGCAAAAAATGTCACATCCATACCCGCTCATCTAAGAATTGCAAATCTCTTGATCTGCCTCTTCTCTATTCATATTAAACTCACACTCATAAGGTTTTTGTTTCTTCATTAAACTTCCTTTCAGACTTGCCATGAACAAATAATACCTTCCTGCTCTCCTGTCCTCTGACACCTTTGCCCTACTTCCAGAATCAGCATTAGAAAAATCAATAGCTAACATACTGAATTGCTGGGAAAAGCAAAGGGTTAACAGCATAACCATGACAAGGTCATTCTCTCAGTCTCAGGCTACCAAACACACGCAAACACTTTCAACCCTGAGGACAAGGAACAGCTTTGGATTCTGCCAGTCTGCTCTGCTGCTTGGCCACAGTGTATATGTCAACACACAAAGAACATTGTGTGGTATAAACACACACACATGCATATACATACACATATCCCAACCTGGGCTTTACCACTGCACTAATTTACTGCTTATTAAAGCTGCTGACCTTCCGGGTGATAAAATGTTATGCTTGTTCTCTTGCACTATTTGATGTGCTTTTTAGATATACCTCAAGCTAGAAAATCTTATTTTCTGGGAGCATCGCAATTAGAGAGACATGTAAGTTTGGGTCCTCAAAAACATTTCTCAGCCACTTACTTACTCTACAGGAACTTTTTTACCTGTATTTAGAGACTTAAGCCTTTCAAAGGGTTCTGGGCACACACAAACTACCATAGGCAAAAAGCAGGAGTTCATCCCTGTACCAGGAGCAAACACCTCCGGCAGAAAAAGATTTGGAACAACAGATGAGTGCTTCCAAAATTGTGTTTTTATTAGTGTCTTTCATCTCAGCTGACAGGATAATTAATCATAATTAAAAAGATAACCTGGGTTAGTGAGGCTTGCTCTGCAATAGAGTTGTGAAATTAATTTCTAGATGGCCTTTGTATATTACAGCAGGGCTTTCAACACTTGTGAGAGAAAATTCTTCCACTGAACACAAACACTGATAATAATACACTCATCTTTTCTCTAGCTAAAAAAGAAATTTGACCAAATAAACTACAAGTCAGATTCTCAGCTGTATAATTTTGAGAGTGCCAGCCGTAATGGACTGTCATGAACGGTTATATAAATATGCATACTTCGTGGAAACGTGTATTTTTCTAGAACTTCTATCGAAAGCTTGTGACACTGACCAGCAGGTATAAGGAATTTATTATCAGAATAAGTTTTAGAGAACAAGAATATTTCTCTGTGCATAGGATTAACCTGCCACTGGCTTTTTATCCAAGGCAGAACGTCATAAAAGCACCCCTTTAACTCTGAGCATTTTCAGAGCTCCAGAACTGAGACTGCAGCATCTACAGATGCTCTACTCAAGGCAGGTTCTTTTTATGATTAATGCAGAGAAACATGCATTTTTAAGGTGTAATTCATCTGACTTGTTTAAAATAGTCACTTTAAGATGTGATGAATCACACCTTAGACTCCATTGGCAGTACTAATGAAAATTCCTTAGTTCTAAAGGATGTCCGTGCTGACTGACTTAGACAAATTGAGCCCAAGAAGCCTAATATGGTGTAATCATTATGGTTTCCATTAGCAATTTTGCAAAGGCTTGCTGTATACGTATGGGTAATTATATTTTTTTGAGAATTATGACCTCTAAAATTAATTATCTTTCCCAGGGTCTGGGAACCTTGACTTCTCAGTGAAGGATAGACAGGTTTTTGAGCATCAGAATGAAAGCAGGAATATTTTGGTAAAGTCAGTTTTAATTTCTCTTTGTGTCAACTGTTACATATGTAAAATGTGAATTATAATATTAATCTTACTATGACCTGGTTTGTCTTTATTCATTCAGATTCATAAAGTGCTTGATAAACTCAAAAGGATACAGATGCCAAAAATTATTAACTGTGTTATTCATCTTTATTACTGTCACCTGCTCATATATATTTTCAACTCAGTTTGAATTTTGACTCCTGATTATATCTCCTTTCTAACTACACTAGATATTTAACTGTTCATCACTGAATTTTCCTATCAGCACATTTGTGATTCAGAGCATATCCCACAATGCCCATTTCCACTCTGTGTTGAATGTGCTTTCCATAAGCTATTAAAGATTCACCGTCACAAGCTATCATTTTATTAATTTTAAGACATTTTTTTTTATCAACAGATGAACAATCATGATGATTAAAAATGCTTCTCCTCTCAAGGGCTTGTACAGTATTTTGCATTCTCTGGCATGTTGATTAGTTATGTTGATTGAAAATGAGTGAAAAACAGAGACAACTTATTAGCCAGTTTAGTTAGCTGCTACTTACATTAATGAAAATGTCTGGATGCACGCCCATTAAGAATACTTGGGAGATCAGAGGTTGAAAAGTGATTCCTTTGCATTTCACTGCTGACAGTTTGGAAAGGATCACATCCAGAAACAGCTTTCAAGGCATGCACAGCCTCCACAAGGAAACATTGCTGTGCTGGAGCCCAGTCCAAAACAGCACCCTCAGATCAGGGAAGCCACACTGGGAGGGTGTTTGCATGGCACCCCCCTGAAGGTTGGCACTGAAGGTGCTGCCTTGGCAGCAGTAATATTTATCAGCAAAAGCAGCTACAGCAGCTCCGTTACTGCCACTACTAACAATACACTGCTTGCTCTCACTGCCAGAGAGGCATCGATGGAAATAAGGCAGGGCACATAGTTGGCTTTCAAAAGAACATCTTTGGTTTTTACTTCACAATTTATTTATTTACAGGGACAAAACAGAGTGTATTTAAGTCATCAAAACAGTTTCTTTTATATATATATATATATATATATATATATATATATTTCATTTAATTTCAGCTGATGCTGGAGAGTTTTGTGCTGAGCACATACCCTATTCTCTTAGCTGTGTACAGCTAGTAGGATGAACTGGTGGCTCCTGGTGTGGGGAAGGAGAGGGCAGAATAAATGTTGCCAAGATTCTTCAACATTTGGAATTGCAAGGATAAAAGCGGTAAAGTGATTTGCCCAAGGTGATGCAGTAAGTGCCAGGAACTGCATCCAGATCCTCTGAGTCACAGCCCAATGCCTTAATCAGCTGACCATGTTTCCAAGCATTTGGCTTTACAAAATCATTTGGCCTGACTTACTGGCAAAGTCATACGATAGCAAATTTTCCCACTACAAAAAGTCAATGACCTAAAAAAAAAAAAAAAAGGAATAGTTTTCCTTTTTTTTTTTTTTTTTCCCTGTTAACAGGAAACATACCATACCTGAGCAATACTGCAAAATAAATTCTGAAGAGAAAGGATAATGATAGAAACAAGGCTTACTGGTAGTGCAGCACCCATTTCTGCAAGTCTCAGGTGACAATGATTTGTCATAAAGAAATGTGTGTAAGAATGAAAGGCAAGAATCTTAACATCAACAAAGAATCTGTTGCTTGCCACTTGGATAATGGGAAAGGCCTAAAAAAGAGTTTTAAGGACTTTGCCTGTGACTCTACCTCTTAGAGCACTGCATGTCCCCTTTGGTTTTCCAAATATTTAGTTCTATCTGAGCAAAGAAACCATATTTCATCCTGACTTTGTTGTAACTCATATGGACTCTGGAATGTCCATATTCCATGCTATTTTCTTTTTTTTTAAAACATATAGACTAAAATACAGCATTATTCTGCTCTTGTGGACTTTGGGCAATTGGTACCCTAATATTACCTATTTCTGACACTTGAGAGTTAATGCAGTTGAAGCGTTGGCTTACTGAACAAGTCAGTGCATATCTGGGTTTAAACACAGACCTGCTGAGTTAGCACTGGAAAATTCAAGTAGTTTTCATTTGTTCCTACTTGCTGTCCCAGTGTGAAAATGGATATTTTATTCAACTGTTAAAAGTAAGATCCACTATGCTATCCAGTGCCTAAACTGAGGAGGGGTAATCAGTAGGCAGGTTTCCTTTACAACCCTGGTCCAAGCCTTGCTTTTGTAGCACAACAGTCCAAAAACTGCACCAAACAGATTCTGCTAGAGAGACACTATATCAAAGCCTTCTGCTCTACAGGTTTTATTCCTTATGAATGGTGGTGGTGATCTCCAGAGAAGAGCTGTTGCCTGGAGAGAAATCTCATATTGCACATATCACTGATGTGCAGCACAGGTGGATTGAAGAATTAATCACTGAACTCAATAGTTTCTTCAGCAGGCGATAAAATTTCTGTCATGCCATCCATAGGTATCTTTTAGGATACTTTTTTCTGCCATTCTTTAGTTAAATTAATGGACAGGCACTAACACATAGGAAAACCAAAAAAAAAGAGCCCTCCTTTTTTGTGTTATTCTTTTGAGAAGTCATCAGTATACTAAAGCAGCACATGTCCACCAATCTGTAACATGTATATTTCATTGTGTGACCTGCTCTTTGTGTTTATTACAACTGAAACATCTACTAGGCAAGGTTTTTAACTTTGTAAGTGTAGTGTCCATGTGCTCAGGCAGCATTCATCTTTTGAGATCCTGCTGAAAACCTCATTCGAGGGGAGAAATCACACACAGCAGCAACCCAGGAGATAGCTGGGGCTAGGGTGGTTGATACAGCTCCTTTAGAAGATAGCTGAGCATCTACTAGATAGTTTAAATTTTCTTTTTTTCTTTTTTTTTTTTTTCCCTTTTTTAAGAAGGAAGCCTTATCCAGTAGGCAACTACCAGGCCAGGTATTTAACAATAAATAACCCTGCTTTTTCAGCTGAGCTTGCACATACTGGACTTTTTATGTACAGAGTTCTCTAAAATCCTGATGGAAATACTTCATCTAGCTGTTGGTGGTTTAAGGAAAGCTCACAGGATTTGCAGGTTTTTTAAAAAAAAACAATGTGATGGGAGAGTTTTATGAGTTAGATGTATACAAATGTATATACAGATGTATACAAATCCCTAAACTGAGCTACAAAGACCTTTGGATAATTTTGAACATACCTAATATGATAAGAGGGAAGGGATGCCCTATTTCAGACATGGGAATGGATTTCTTATTAGATTTTGAGTGATTAAAAGTCCAGTATAATAAAACATTATGAAATGAAGTATAAAGCAAGCTGGAGGTACTTTGAGTAAAAAAAGCTTCAGATCCACCTCTGATAGAAGAGAATGGAATAATAATCCTGCCTACATAAAACCAGCATTTTCTGTGGGTTTAAAAAAAGTGGAAGGAAAAATATTCAGGAAGTTCTTTATGCTTCTATTGACTTGCCCTGCATGGCAACATGCAAGAGAACACAAAGAGAAGTGGCCAAAAGCCACCTTCATGTAATCCTGAGTTAGCAGGCAGTAGATTAAGTTTACACCTAAAGAATATGCTTCTCTGATAACTGTAAAAAAGTGCATTGTGAATTAACATGAATATTAAGCATGGCAAGATAAAAACACATCTCATTTCTGCACACAAAAATATCACGGTCTAATTTCCTTGAAATATGTCATAAACATGCCTTTTATTCAGCATTTTGAAATAAAAATGGATCATAATACACTTCTTAATAGTATAGTTATGCAATTCAATGGGGGATGAAATGTCATGATTTAATAAATAGGATAAAGATTAGTAAAATAATCTAATCGTTGTTCTCTCTCTTATTTTCAGTCATCACTGCGGATGGAAGAGAGCAGGAAAGGAAGATTAATTTGAGACTTTATGCAGATATGGGTCAGTAGTCCACAGCTTTATTGTTTTTTGTAGGTGCTAACATGCTTCAGCACGGAGACATTCGCTGAGAATGAGACAGTGATTGTAAACGAACCATAAGCTTGCCTGAGCAAGCAGCAGTGGGAGTGTGTCTCCTTGCAGGTGGCACCCAGACGTGATCAGCTCTGCTCTGCTCCCAAGGAAGTGCACAGGGTGCTTCTGTAGTGCCTGTAAACAGGTAGTTCTGAGTCACATTTTTGTCTTGGATGCTCTGCCTGGATTTAGGACTAGCTTTGAGATAAAATATGATGATGCATATGCTCCTACGAGGTCTGGCTGGACTGTCCTCACTGTCCCCTATTGCTCCACTGCCATTTCACACAGCCACAGATACAGAAGAAGCCTGAGCTTGGCCTGGTGCCAAGTTCAAGCCCTCAGATATTTTCTACGTGTCTGCTTACACATATTTAAGTCCTTTGGAGCTACAGTACTCCCAATGACCTCCAACTTCTTGCAGGTCCATAATGTAATAAGTACAAGCTACACTAAGTAGAGTTGAGGAAGGTTCTGTCTCACTGTATATTTTTTCAGAGGAATATGTTGTCTGAACGCCTACACCACTATTCCAGGCACTAGGAATGTTGAATTAATTACAAGCATTTGATGGTACCCAAATGAGTCAGTGATTCAGCAGCCACATATGATCCCTTCTACTATCATGCAGGACTCTGAGCTCTCAGCAATTTTGACCTCCCTAGTGCTACACCTGACTTCCAGCATTATACCTCTGTGGAGAATCAGACATATAAATTGCCATAGTGCTCTCATATGAACTGTTGTTTACAGATGGCATTATTCCTGTCTAAAATATGTGCCTGTAGCTGGTCTCTTTCACACTTCTCCCCCCACATACACTTTTTGAGATTTTGATCAGTTATTCACTCTGGCAGCTTCAGGTTGCCATCAAGTCTGAAAGTCACTGCACTGTCCAGATACTAGTGAATTTGTCATGCTACCTGTTTAGCCTCTGGCCTAAAGATTAAAAGCTGCTTCAGGGTTCACTTCAGTCCTAATAATGTAACTGTGTGACACATTACTATGATGTCTCTGTCACCATGCCAGTGATGACAGGGACTTACAAGGGCAGGGTGCTGAGTCATAAAAGACATCTAAGGGCAAATCTTAGGAGAAAAACTAGGCTGGATGTAGAAAAACAATTCTAAGTTTGAAATTTGGGTAAAAAGTCTTTGTCATCATAAATTCCCTAAAGTTAGGGTAGAGATGGTTTCTTTAGAAAGTAATAGCTGTGATTTATCTAGGGAGGCACTGACAGAACTCTGCGGGTACAGTTTTGGTATGGGATCAGAAGAGCTGCTGCATTTATTGCTAGTAGGTGTTATTCCTTAACATTCATCACAAGACCCAGGTGTATGCAAAGCAAGCCACTTGTTTTTACTGTCTAATCTGCCATGTTTATAAATCATTTACTGAACTAAGGTTTCTAAATGAAATAATGGTGCCATTTGCTATAATAGTCTGACTCGTGCCATACTTCCTGGGCAGAATCTGTGGCCTTGTGAGGTGTGCAACCAGGAAAGGTGAATGCTGTCACAGAAAAGCCAGAGAGGGGAAGTTATGAGGGGCAGTTCGAGGAAAGAGCAGGCAAAAGCAGAGGAAAAAAGGCTATGACCCTGCCTGCAGCAGGGGAATGGATACTCAGGGCATTCCATATCATCAGTGGAAAAGGAAGGAAGGTTTCTGCTAGGACAGGAGGGATGATGAAGCAGCAGTAACAGACCACAATTTTTAGGCTTTACTATGCCTGTCCTCCCCTCCCACGTCAATTTCCCTCTGACTTTCCATTCCAGCTCTACTACTTCTTTCTTCTCATCCCCTTTCCTTAACAGGAAGCAAAGCAATATTTCAGCCACTCATCTTCAAGGTGGCAACATTCAGTTTAGCCCACACTGCTTGAGAGCCTTCAGGCAGCTCTGACGCTCATTCATGTGATGTTTAAAAGCCTGAACAATCATCTGACATTGTCAGAGCAAGTGCAGATGAGTTGACTCCCTGAGGCAACCCAAGACAATGTTTGCTGAGTCTCAAAAGCTGTTTACCATGAAAACATAGAACTGCTCCATGGAAATCTGGTGCTGTGCCTTGCATCACATGAGCGCTATGTCAATGTTGCTGCTTTTTTTTTTCCTATTTAATCTGTCATACTTATAAATAATTTACTGAATAAAGGTTTCTAGATGGAACAACTGTGATGTTTGCAGTATCAGCAAAGACCTGTACTGGACTGCCTGGGCAGAATCCATGGTCCAGTGAGGTTTGCAACCAAGGAAGGGGAATGCTGCCATAAAAAATCAGCAATGTGTATTAACGATTTATCTGCCTTTCCTATGCTGGCATTTAGAAAGCTTGAAAGTAATTTATATGAAGCTCAGAAAACCTTTGTGCTAGTCAGATACAGTTGGTGGGAACATTTGAATCGATGCTGAATGAGCTGTTGACTTTAGTAAAATTATTCATGAGATTTGCTCCATGTGAAATTTGGGATCAAAATCAAACTGTGCGGGTTTTGCATTGAACATTGTGTTATTGTTGGGCCTCACAGGGCAAAGTTAGCAGAGAAGAATAAATTAAGATCCTTGACTTGTCACCCTCTCAAGCTTAACTCACAGACCCTGCAGGCTTTATGCTTGGGGAATTTTACTCCTCTCCCTTCCCCAGTTCATATAAGGGAGCTGCATCTGGCCTTTGTCCCACCCTGATACTACTCTGTGTAGACATTGCAAACCCTGAGAAAGGAAGGAATGTTCTTTTCCTCTGTGTTATCAGTGAATTTCGGGAGTCGTGATGTTTCCTGCATTCCCTCCTGCAGAGCTGTCCCTTCAAAGGAGTGTGTGCTGAGGCACAGCTGAGCTGTGCAACATCTAGTTAATGACAGCTCCGTAAGGGCATCTTTCTCTGGGGTTCACCCGAGGGGTGCTGTTCTCAAGGATGCTGCGCGTCTGTGACTATTCAGCTGTTTTCCAGCATCTGAATTTTCACAGAAGCCTCAAAGAATGCATACAGTTCTTTCTTTTTAGATGAGTCATTCCAGAGGACTGCTCGTGGTCTTGGCTGGGGGCAATGAGAGGGAGATCCTGCAAACACATGTTAGGAATAACTGCAAAGGTTCCATTGATCTCACAGGCAGAGAGACCTCGGGGTCTGTTTGAGGGCTCCAAGGCCTCACATCAGTTGTTTTGTTTCAGAAAAACATGAGACCTATTTTTTTCATAAAGGGCTGATCTGTAGGCTCAGCCTTTGGCTGAACTGTTGGCTGTAAAGTTTAGAGAAGACCATGCCACCCTGATGTGAGATCCTGCACTTCCCTGCACAGGCTGGGGAACCCTTTCAGTGATCCAGTCCTGTGTATTTCCCTTTTGTTTTCCTTAGAAGTGTTCAGCCTAAAACAATAAAGAAGTTTCCAACAGTAAGGGGATTTTCAGCTCTCTGAGCTTAGTCATTTCCTATTACTCAAAAGAAGAAAATGTGAAAAAGTTCCAATTTAGAAAATCTTTGGCTGGTGGTCCAGCTAACATTTATATGTCTGTTTTCACAAAGTACTAAACTTCAGAACAATGGGAGTGTTACCTCTCTGTGAAAATAGCATGATATCTTAGAAAAATTATTCAAACTGGCATAGTAAATAACTTCAAGTATCACATAATTTGCAGTGGACTTCAGTGTTTCCATGGCAACAGAGAATGCTTGTCCTTGATTTATTTTGTCTTGCTGGATATTACAGGAAAACCTGTTGAACAGTTCCAGTCTTACAGTTTACATTTTAACTACTATTGCTACAAATTGCCCAAATGTGCAAGAATCCTGACCCAAAGGCTATATGGACTGCAGCTTTGAGTACTAAGCACAGGTTTAACAAAGTTTTTACTAATACTATAGCTTATATTAAGTTCAATTTTTCTGTGTCCCAGGGTTGAAAACTCCAGAATAAACTTCCTTAACTGAGAAATAGCACTTATATTGATCAGTTAAATGGGTTGCATACTCCAACTACGCATAGATCTTACCAACATATGAGTTGTCTCAATGGGTTTTTTTGCTGGAAAAGAGATTCTTGCTAATTGGACTTGTGCATATGTGCAAAAGTTTTTGTGGAAAATGTTTTGGGCTCTTTCTCATGCTGGATTTTTAGTGAGTATTTTTTCCTCATAGTTTCAAAATACAGCCTCACAGTCAATTGTATTCAAGGCTGACATTATTTGACAACATTCTTTTACTAAATGTCTAGTAGTGCTGTGCTATAGTGTTTGGCTCAAGTCATTGTCTTGCCCTGATTTGGACATCAATTTCAAATGAAATTTAAAAAAACCCCACCTTTTGATAGCGTCCTAGAATCATAGTTGATTTAGGCTGCAAAAAGTCTCAGGAGGTTGTCTGTACCAACTGTCTGGTCAAAGTAAGTAAAATTTCAACTTTTGCTCAGGTTTCTTTTGAGTATTTTCAGATGAGTTTTGCACATCTCCAACAATGGATACTGTGCACCAGCCATGTCATAGCTTGGAGAATAATTGCCTGTCGGGCCTGTTTACCTTTTCTTACACTGACATCCAATGTGACCATCCATTTCTGAAAGACAATTGCAGAGATTAGTGAGAAGTACACATTTAAACAACCTCTCTACTACTGAAATTATGTCAGCTGCCATTTTGAACATCTTTTACATCTTTTACACAAAGTCCTTCAGTTAACATTCTGTTTCACTGCAAGCAATGGGAATTTTGCACATGATTTGTATTATTCCCTTTTTTTATCTGGAATGTAGCTAAGATGGAATTATCTATTTTCAGCAGTATTTTTCTGTGAGCTCCTTGAACTTAATATATATCTCAGCTAGTCTTGATTCTACCTTGATTTCATTTGGTTCTGTTCTGCAAATCAGCATGCTCCTCCTTTCTACCAAAATGATGGTGCAAAACTAGACACTTCCCAGTCAAGTATTTTAGATACCTGTTCTTCAGAAAATGTCTTGTTAGGTATCCTAATTAGTAATTAATACTACTAATTAATACTACTATTCTTTAATTTGAAAGTTTTCATCCTTTTTTCAGAATATGTTTCCCTACATGGAGTTCTGTAAACTTCAAGTAATAGAAAATGTTTAAAAACTCTCCTCCTGAAACTGCAGCGGCATAAACAGTCACCACAATTACAGAAATCAGGAGATGAAGCAGGATTAGCATATTAAAGCTTGCCTGATTGCTTTTTCCTACATATGCCTAAACAAGATTAGAACAGCTGATTCAGGGGTGTCCGAAAGAGAAACTTTTTCCATGTCATTGTCTTATCATATGATTCCTGCAAAACACATGTCCTGAAAAAATAACAAACATCCTTTACGGTTCTAGGCAGTCCTTGTTCTTTAATCAGATGACAGTTATTTGATCTAGACATCCTGAACCAAAATAGCTTATATGTTTTCTTTTTTACAGTTACAGCGTGTTTTATAAGAAGGTGTAAGGTACCGTGGACATGGAAAGAAAGCAAATACAACAAAATAAGTGGCTTGCCTAAGCTGAGTAGGTGTTCAGAATTAATGCTTAAGCTAATTGGCCTCTAACTTCTGATGTGAGAGTAAGGAAAACCATTACAGCCAGAACTACTTTAATATACATTTTTAATTATTTAAATATGTCATGTATTTTGTATTGTTTTGTCTCATATTCAGGACAGAAAATTATATACTGATTCATGAATACACAGCCCAAGGAAACTCTTCCCCAACTCTTAACTTCCTAGGTCATGCAATATGATTTCATTAATTATCAAGAAAGTGGATAGTTTTTCTCCAATCCATTAACAAAATAAAGCCAAATTCAATTTTTGGTGTAACTGAACGGGCCACAAAAGTGCTCATCATTAATGCAATCACTAAAGAGAAAAGAAGTGTAAACATTGTAAACATGTAACATGTAAAGAGAAAAAGAAATAGAAACCTATATCCAAGCGAGAGAGCTTTTTCAGAGTGGGTATGCTTGTGGCATATTTGCTTTCACAACTGTTGCTGTAATAAGAACTGGTTCCTAATTTGATGTAAGTTGCCATTACATTACAAATAATAAATATTATGTAACACAGACACATGTCACATACAACATAAAAATACACATACAAAGGAAGGCATATGTAAATATAAAGAAAATTCAAAGGAAAATTTGCTATTTACCCCTCTTGAGCAGATTCTCTAAATATTTTTCCACTTGGAATGGTCCATGGAAGCACACATAACCTCAAAAACTTCAATTTTCTTGCATACACCAGGCTTTATCATATAAGTACACCAGGGAGGACTATGAGTACCAATGTCATGTTACATTTCAGAATACTAAAGTCTCAGACCCAAGTATTTCCCACTGAAAACAAAGGAGATTCTTAACATGGGATTAATTTAATCTGATGCATCTTGTCAAAGCTGTTTTTCTAAGTACACTATAAGAATAAGAGAGGGAAATCAGCGCTTTCTGAGGGCCATCTGAAGATGGACAACGAAGTCTGGTGGAGTTATTCGCTTTCCAGAAGTATCTACCTTTCTCCATATTGACTGTAAGAGTGATAGGGAACTTTTAAGCAGGCGACTTGAGGAGAGATGAGTCTTCAAGAAGTGTTAGATCAGGCTTAATCTATAACAATGACATATTTGTTTTTATTTCTTATTAGCCTGTACTTCTAAGAAGATAGAAATTTGATGAAAAGAAAAATAAAAAGTTAAAAATTAAAGAAGTTTTTAAAAAACTGTTTGTGGTATAAACAAAATACTGTACATCAAGAGTAGACAGGATTTTACAGCTTCTTCTTAGAAAACCAGAATAGCCTTCTGCCCTTGTGCAATGGTCCTTCAAAGTTATAACAATAAAACTTCATAGTGTCATTCACTGTCACATAGTCTAGAGATACTTTCACATAGCATTAAGAAATGTTAAAACATCTCTCCCTTCCCACACTGAGAACGTTTATGAATCCTCCCCCAGTCCATGTTTGTTTAGAATACATTTTTATAGCAAAGATGCAAGCTCAATAACATGCAGTGATTTATCTTAGGAATAGAAACTCAACCGTAACTGCAATGAAAGCAATATGGCAGGAAAATAAGGGATCTGGACCATCTGGGTGAAAATATGTGACTTTGAAAAATGTTTAGAGGAAAGGAAACTGGCATATATCTGGAAGTGAAAAGCTCTGCATTTAACTGAGAGTTTTGTCACTCACTGATTGACTTTACTCATGACACTGATGATTGCTTTTCAGTCACATGGTGCACACCTCTTCTTTACAGTCAAGAACTGGGAACATGGGCTAAAACTTTTTTTCCCTGTCTGAGGTTGATGTGTAATCAACAACTATTTAATAATTGTGGAACAAGAACTAATGGATTTTTTTAGTTATCTTTGCCTCACAAGAAGTCATTTAGATAAATATTTCCATTAGCAATACTGTTACAGTACCACTTCCCTCTCTCAACTGTGCTATTTCTGATTATGATATGAACATAATAGTAAAAATAATAGCCCTCAACCTGAAGCTCAGGAGCATTATTCCCATTCAATATTCACCTAACTATATAAAAAGTTCAGTTTCCTTGTTCAATGTTAGTCATTTTTATATTCTTACTCATATAAATGTAAAGTGAAAGATTAATTATTAGTGTTTGCAAATAAGGTTAGAGGCTTTTCAGTGCTGAAACAAAGGCAGGCTTTTGTGTCTCACTGGAAAATAAAGAGGAATAGGTTTGTTGCTGAAACGATAAAAGTTTACTCTTATCTCTCTTCTGCTTTTTGTGGTTTGTTATTGCATTGAAACTCATCTGGTATTTACCAGGTGATAAAAGGGGCAAACCAAACTCTACTGTACTGAAAAACTGTGAAACTGTTGTCATAGTTAATACCAAATAAACCTGCAAATTTGGAAATGTCAGAGACCCCCTGAACACAAGCAAAATCCAGAATTTTCATAACAAGAAAAAATTTGGTATTGTTCAAAATTCTGAGCTGGATTCTGATAGAATTTGTGCTGAATTTCTGAGAAACTCACAGGAAAGTCAGTAAAACTGCAGTACTCTTCATGTTTGGGCAACAGGGATTGCCCAAAAGGTACTGAAACATGGGGGCCAAGCAAGGGCTGGAAACTGAGGTCTTTGTTTTTCGAAGCTACAGCTTCATTTGCAAGCCAAGCAGTTATCATGTGGTAAAACACTTCATGGCAGCAGCTTCTGTATCAGCAATATCAGGTGACATAGTTTGGCCATTCAGCACTGCACAGTTAACAGGCTTTCATTTCACTCCTGAATCAACTACATTTATGATGTGTTTAAAATGATCTAATGCAGTCCAAGGGAGTTTATTTCTTTTGAAACACTAAAGGATCATCCACTTAATTTAAATACTTTCTAAATATCCAGGAGCTGTTCACCTGGATTTTCTCTGTCCCCAAATTAGGCTGGGGACACTTCCATTGCCACAAAGGCTGGGGACAAGGGAGAATGGGAGCTGAGCAGCACCCTTCCTGGAATCATTTATGTCCAATGCTGTCACCCAGCAAAACCAGACCTGGAGCAGCAGCACCCTGAGCGATGCAGCTGAGGGAAGCAGTGCCTGCCTGTGCCTCTGAGCAGAACATTCCAGCCAGCAAACCTTGCAGCTGGAACACAAGTATTCCACAGGTAAAAGATATTGCTCTTTGAGAAGATACCTCTCATCTTCCAGCTGAGCTTCCGTTGGCATACTTGCCCAATAATTCCTTCAAAAAAATCAGTCAGGAATGTCACTTTTGGAAGACATACATAACCAAAACATATCATTTGATACAATGAATAATATAAGTGTTTACTAGTTTTCTCCCATATCATTCATACACAAACTGCGCTTAGGAGGAGAAAGAATATAAATTTGTGCCCACCACAATTCTGCATAATTTGATAACTTTTCTGGTTGCTTCTGCAACTATTTAATAGTTTTTAAGAAAGACTTCTTCATGCTATTTCTTTTCTATATTCAAGTAGCACATAATGATCAGATACACTTTTAATGACATTTAGTTTAAAAGAAACCTACCCAGACTTAGTTTGATTTAAAAGCAGAAAATGCAAAGAATGCTTACAAATTTATTCTGCTGAAGAAATCTGATTCAGTACAAAAATTTTCCTTAAACCAAGCAGCCAAAAGAACAGCTCATGATCAAACTTGTGAATAGTCTTCTCTCCACATACACAGAAATCTTTTCAGTTATATATAATTCTACAAATGAGACAGAATCCTTACACACCCTACAGGAAAAATCTGACAACCGATTATGAGAACTAACCATTATTAAGCTACACCAGAGTAAATATTTCAAATGAATATCCAAGAACAGGAGACACACCAAACTATGAGAAACGGATACCTGGCTGTAAGGGTTATAAACCAGCTTATCCAGTTTCTTTGGCTTTGTAGCAATACCCCTATGTAAGAGGAATTTTAAGAGCTCATTTGTGCCTTGAGAAATTATGGAAGAGAGTTTACAGCTCCTTATACAATCACTTCTCGTGAGAAGTATGCAAGGTCCTGTCTCTCCCTAACCTTTCCCTGAAATTCTAAGATTTTAGAGAAGCTTTTCCTCTGAGATATGCCCCATAGATCTTTCTCCCATCCATCTGCAGGATTCAATCTATATCCACAGACATTGTATTGTCCAGTCTCCACTCAGAGATCCTATGGACAGTTACATGTTCTTTCTCCTCAGTCTCCAGATGTGACAGCAGAATATTTTTCTTAAATTACCGATGCTTTACTGCCCTAAAAAATACAACATAAATACATCTGGACTTATTATTTGTGCATAACGAATACAGAATCTGCAGCTTTTCTCAGCCATGCCTTAGTTGCTAGAAAAGCTAACATTTGCATACTTCTGTATCTGTTACTAAAATATTTCCCCTCTGATCCTTAGCAGAATGATCATCCTCAAGAAGAAAGGCAAGCAGCTCAGAAAATTTATAAAGAAAAACATTTTATACACTGTAAGTACAAAAGCTCTTTATTTTTCACTACAGAGAGGCAAAAATGCTCAGTGAAAAGAACTGAAGAAATAGTCTTAAAGAAACAGTCACAAAAAACATGGAAATGGAGATCAATAGTGAAAAACACATCACTTCAAGTATGGAGAAATAAAAAATGAAAAAACAACAGATAGAGCTTTCTGGCTTAATTCAATCAAGTCCTACAGTGAAATCCACCAATCTTACCTTTCTTCATCAGTTACATTTCTCATTTATTTAGCTCATTAAGCATTAAGAGAGATTCAGTGAGGTTCATGGGCTCTAACAAATGGCCTCCAAAGCAGACTTGATTTAATTAGCAGACTAACTTTATGATTTAGCTGTAATGGACTTCCTATCTGAGATAATATCCTCTCATTTTATCCCATTGCCGAAATAACCCACATATTGTATTTACTGGTTTGAATTCCATATAAATGCCTGAATTTCTAACACCTTGAAAATTATGATGAGTCTTTCCACTAAACTTAATAGGCTTTTCACAGCTTTAGAGGGCTCAAATGAAACCAGAGGAAGAAAGAACTGTTCTAGAAGGCTGGTGTTTGCTATTCTGCAGAGAAACTATTTGATTAATCCCTAGGGGAGTAACTGAACTAATTGGAAACTGTAAACATGAAGGAGATAACTGAGAAGTGCTAATCCATGGTATAAACAAGTAAATTTGCCAAAAGAAATCTGACTGAGAAATATCACTTCATGACTGGCTGCTGAGGTGATTCAATCCTCTGTGGCAGATACAGATTGCTTCCCCTTTATGCAGCAGGTGTTGAGAAAGCTCTTGCTGACAGTGTAGTGGAGAAGCTGAACAGGCTTACAAATAAAGAAGACACCATTTTCCGTTGACATAACTGGATTGATGTTTGAGGTAAAGCGCAGATGAACCACCTTTGTCCAGCAGTTCACCTTTCAGTACACATATTCACTGCTCCTTTTCTCTTGACTGTCCAAAGCAGCTTCCAGTCACACTTTTTGACCTTTCTGCCTCTCCCTTCCATCCTGCACATCCACAGAATATCTCCTACACCCAGGTCCTCTCTTTCTCGCTCCTAACTTGACTCTTAATTATCTTTTCAACACTACTCAAGGTCCCTGTAGCAATCAAAATGTCTTTCTGTTGGGCATTCTCCAAACAGACAAAAAAGAATATCTACCATGTATTAGGCAGGTCAGTGACTGAGCATGATTGAACATGATTGAGCACTGAAATCATAATTCTTTAAATTTTTTATACATAATTAAATTTTGGAGCACTTAAGTTTTCTGATTATTTTCTTCTTGAGAATGCATTCTTATTTTAAATTTGACATTTTATTTTGAGGTTCCTATTTCTTTAAACACTCTCTAGAAATTCCAGAATTCTAAAATAAAATTTCAACAGTCTACCTTTCTTGGCAGATAAAATTTGGGGTTTTTTTATGAAAATGTTAATCAAAAGTGATACACCATTCTATATATAAAACTAGACAGTTATTTATTATTGCTAAAAAAAACACATTTCACTGATAAACTGTAGTTCAAGTCTAATTCTGTTGTGCAGTATTGTCATACTTTTTATGAATTAGAATACAGCAGTTATTCACCAGAAGCAGAGCTGAGCTCTGTAGTCTGCATTACCACTTTGGAGGTAGTAACATTCATAAAGAATCAGCTATTCAAAGCAGTTGTGATATTGTCTTCTTACTGATGACCTTTTCTCAGAGCTCTGAAAACATTCTTCTGGTTTGCATGTCTATGCCTAGAACCTGTTTCCTAAATTAGTGGCAAAAACATCATGCAGTTAACCAAAGCTCTTGAGAGGTCACTGGCATGGTCTTCTGCCCCAGAAGTTCAGTGGATCCCTGGTTCTCCCACCCTTATACAAGTTTCTTTTTTACCATAAGGAACATCACTGCATGGCTCACGTTCTTTGCTGTTTCAAAGACAAAAGAGTAGCTCAGTCTTTGTCAACAGCCTCCTCTTTGTGCCTTACAAGAAAAGACAATTTTACAAATTCCTGGAGGAAAATAAGGTCTCGGAAGAGAACATTTCCTGAAAGCAATACCATTTGGTCTTGGTCCTGTGATTGCTTCTCATGTGAATGGCAGCCTCTCATTCAACATTTAGACACAATAGGACTGTTCTGCATGAGGTAGATTTGAAGATATGTGATCATAGGATTACGTATACTACTAAGGAAGGATTTCCAAGGCAGCCTGAAGCACTTATGTACCTAAACCCAATAAAAATTCATTACTTGATTCCTACATGTCTCGGGTGCCTTTGAAAGGTATGTATATAAAAGCATTACCCTTAATTAGATATCTTAATTATACTTAACAGCAATTATTACAAACATTAAAGTCTGTTGTAATATTTATACTTCTTTTCCAGACTTCTATATTCTCATATGGAAACCTACCTATGTTCTAAATGTTTGTTTTCCTGTAAAAGACATATTACAAATTAGCAGGAAAAAAGCTGAAGGTATCATCATCAAAAATTAATTTAGATAACAAATGAAAATAATTTTGATAGTCTTGAATTTTCATTTGCTCATATTCTTGGGTATAAAATTTGTAGGATTTAACTGGACAAATTTTTCTTCTTTTTATCAGGCCAACGATTTTGTGTCAGTTCTTTGGCCATATCAGAATGAAATGCATCTTGTTTCAGAAGTCTAGAAGTCGGATATCCAAGTTCAAGCTATTCTCATTCCCCTAGCAGTCAGTAAAGAGACATAGGCTTCCCTAGAGGGCAGTTTATCTGATCTGTTCTAGACACCTATCTTAGAAAGAGACGAATTGCTGTCTGGAGATGGTATTTCTCTCCATTGACTATTAAAAGAGAGTGTAGTAACTGTCTTAGTCACTTTGTAACTTAGTTACCGTGTTGGATGCCGAAGCCAGGGCAGATGGATCTCTTGTTAGGTGACATTTTTACTTTTACTACATGCCAGGTTCAAAAGAGCATTACAGGCAAATCAATGTGTTTGTCTGCTGTTCCACTTTCTATATATGTACATGTGAACATCTGTTTTGGAAGCTAATGAGAGTAGTTCTTCAGATTCTTTCGTCAAAGTTGTTTTTAGCAATTTTTCCATATATAGTAAATGCCAGATATCTGTTGAGATATTCTGTGCAATTGCATGCTTGCCAATCCTTGTAAACCTGTTCTATCATGAGTTCCCAGTCTTCACATTAAAGCAGCATAATGCCAAGGTGCATGTACATGCAAGCAAGGAATGTAATAAATTATAAAGTGCCAAATAAAATTAAAAAAAAAAAAAAATCCCTCGGGGGAAGAAAAGACAAATTTATTTTTTTTAAAATACAAGAATACAGAGTGCTAAAGGCTGAAATCTTTCAAAACCGAGTGTACTCTGCTAAAAATGTTCAGACATGGGAAAATGAATAACAAGAGGTTTTGATAGTTAAGATACTGGAGCAAAGCATTGTGAACAGTGTTGTGGAGTAACTCATTAACTTTTTTTGCCTGTTTTGAAAAGTTATACAGATTGTTGCACTACTGGCCTTTCACATCTGGTGCTTAAGGTTTAGAACTCCCCTGTTCAGCTTTCACGACTCTAAAACCTTGATTACAACAGTTATGCTACAATAGAGAGGGGAATAAAAAAATACCTCCTTCAAACCAGCCATAGGGCTTTATAAGCAATAGAGAAAGTAACCTAGGGAGAGATGGAGGAGGATTAAAGAGGATTAAAGGGAAGAGACTGAAGTATGGAAAGCAACCCTTGCCATGAGTCTTCAGATATCATATTTAAAGATGAGCAACACTTGTTTTCTATCAGCCTTTCCTTTCCTTAGTTTCACTTAGTTCTCCCATATCTGAACCAGAATTGAAAATACTGAATGACTATCGGCAGGACCAAAAGATTTTACATCACTAGCACTGTCATCTGCTCTGCAGTCACATGTTGACCATGAAACACTGAAAAAAAAATTAAAGAAGTTTGAGAAGGAACATAATGTTTGTCAGGCAGCAGTCTTCAGTCATAAGAAAACAGTGTAGGATAAAAAAAGGATGGAATAATCACTCCCTTTTCTGATAAATAAGGCTTTTATTAACACATCCCAAACGAAAATTGCACTTTTTTGAATAACACCACTATGTTGACTAATAATCATTGGAAATGGACTATACCACTTGAGCTTCTTCTGCAGTACTGATGCTTCCCACATTTTCCCCAGTCTCTACTGAAAAAATTAATTGTTTATCAATGCAGGTATTAATCTTAAAGTCTTTGAAATTTTAAAAACAGTTCTTCTGTCATTGCATTCTAAATTCTTCTTGAATCTTTACTTAGAAAATAGAGGGAAGACTCAAGTCCTGTACAAGATTGCTGAATTTACACTACTTGTTCCGTAGATCACAATGAACTATAGTGAGCTGTTGCAGGAAAGAAATTGTATTACTTAATTCCCTGACATTAAAGTCATATGTAAGAGTAACATTTACCTTTATTTAATTCCAAAACTATCAATTTTTGAGGAGTATTTTGAATTACGATTGTAGTGACTGCTCCATCAGAGTCATTAAAAAGCATATTACTCTGAATAGGTTTTGGGACAGATCCCATCAGAACCTGACTGGAAGTGCTCTCCTCATCGGGCAGCAAATGCCTGTGGTTTACCAATCTGTCACACACCCTTCCTATGGCAATTCGTAGCCCTAGTCCTGTTATGTAATCTTCAACACACACTCATAGATACAGTAAGGCAACATGCCCTTTCATGGGTCTCCCACCAACACAAATGTGGATTTCAAATTTTAGCTCCATAAAAAAAAAAACCTAAAAAGCAGAGAAAGTGGGTGCCTGGCTTCCTTTAGAGGTGAAATATAAATGAAATAGTTATATATGAGTGTAGTGCTTTTTAAAGGAAGAGAAAAATCACTTGTGAAGTCATAGTATCATTTTAAAGGGAAAGGCAGTGGGGATTTCTAATTGTGAAAACCTGAATTTTGGTACCACATGAAGGAGGAGCTTAATGAAAAGGTTTATGCATAGTGAAATATTTTGTGATCTACTTTCTTCTCATTTCTATAAACACATTTCTTGGCATGGAAAACTACATTTCCACATGGTTGTTCTCACTCTATGCAATTTTTTTTTTTTGCAACACAATTTATCTCTAAGAGTGATCTCTGTGATCTTTTTGACACATTTGGAAGCGGCTGACAGTGTAGTTTCTGCTATCTAAATGTCTCTGTTCCCAAACACATTTAATTCATTTTAATAGCAATCTCTGCAACTTTCCTACTTTGGGCTTTAATTCTCTTAGATTTTATGGGTTAATTGGGTTCATATGAGCTCAGTGTTTTGACTGAAGATCTCCAAGAAAAGAATCAAGTGTTATAGGGAGAAATACTGATGAATCAATAGGATGACTTCTGATAGCCAGAGAGACAATGTCATGTTTTCATACTGCAATGCACTTTCTTACAAGGTGATAAAGGTCCAGGTCATGTACTATCATTTAATGTCTCATAATAGCTTTTTGTAAATAGCAATATTTCCTCTAGTATCCTTGCCAAACTGTGGTGCACTGTACTGACTTATATTGGCTTTGTATATTCATAGGAAAGGATTTTTCACTTTTGATATTGTGTCATGTATCTGTATTTTTCTTTTCAACATAATTGTAATGTTTATCTTTAATAAGTTGCTAAATTACAGTTTTAGAATTCGGACAAGTAAACTGACTGGCTCCATGACACAAGCTACCACATTTCACAAGTTATCCTTCCTTTTGGACCCAACAGTCTTGATTTGACTAAGTAATTAAGCATTAAATCACGTTTAATTTCAAAGGGTTAGACTAAATGAGCAATTTGGGTTGCACTTGATAACCATTTTGTCCTTCCATGGTTGACATTTATGTGGTTGACGTATTTTGTCAATGGTAATTTTATGTTTATTTCCAGTTCAGTGATGAAAATATTGAATGCCATATAAAATAACTATTATGTGTATCCACACTAGGAGCATCCCAGTTGATGATTAAACCCCATGGATAACTGTTTTTTTCAATTCGTTATTTATTTCTTAAGTACTTTAATATATACTCTATTAATATTATAGAGACTAAAAATCTTCACAACTAACTATATTGTCAACTATAATAATACTTGCAGTAGCCAAAGAAATGGAACATTCTTATTGACTTCAGAGCCTAAGTCATAGAAAGGTGAATAAGAAAAAAGAAAAATTGCAATTTTATCTATGAAAATAAACTTGAATTGATTTTGTTGTGTTTTGTTGGGTTTTGTCCCATAAAAATATGATATGAGAAGAGATAAGTGTAAGAATCAATTGAGAAAAAATATTTGAGTTTTCAGCTTCATCAGTTCCAAATTCTAAAGTTGTTTGCAGCCCGTTGCTTCCCCTCAGGTTATCCAGAGCCATGTCTATCCATATAAAAACTAACCCTTTCTTAAAGGTTGTAGTCCCTGACTTAATCCTTTCATAATGCCCTTTTAACAAGAATTTTGAAGTGTAGGGTAACTGTTAGATAATAAGACTAGATTTGAGTCCATTAGGGTGCGTAATGTCTAGACTGGACCAGAAGAGAGACGGAAGAGGTTGTTCAAAGGGATCTGACTGTTTGCCACACAAGACATTTCATGACATTTTATATATCCCAAATATCCTCTCTCGTTTCCAGCTATCACTTCAAAATAATTTGTGCATTCTGGAAATGCTTTGTCACATCTACTAGCCCTATGTCTTATAAATTGTACATTAGCTCAGGAGTCATTAGATACCTATTTCTGGAGTACTGAATTGAATTCACAAGAGGAAAGATATATTGGAAAGACATAATATATAATTAGAAAGCTATAAAAATGTTTATTCACTCATCCAGAATTTGGATTTGAATCTAATACAGACAGATATATTTCTATGTGTCTATCATCTGCATTGCCATGAGGAGTTTTTCTTACATAACCAAATATCACCTGAGCATTTTATGTGCCCCATTTTGTCTCCAAACCCAAATGTATGACTGCATATGCGCTCTTCAATGTTGCATGTGATCAACTTTGGAAGTCTTTACTCAGGTCTGGTTTCAGCATTTAAAATAAAACAAAATAATAAAAAAAAAAACTGCGTAAAGAAATAAAATAATATTTCCTAATCACATGTGGGAATTGTGGCCTAATGGGTGAAATATCCAGGGACCAGCTTCCCAAAATGCATGTAGATTTCTCAGAATGTGAAACAGTGCAAAGAGCCCAAGGCTCTAAACCACCAACCAGGTGAATCTGTATTCCTTAATGCAGAGAATATGACCAAGCTGCATCAGAGTAAGTGATGTACTGCTGGTTTCACATGCTTACATTATGCTCCCAAACATTTTCTGATTACCTGGTTAACATAAGTTAAGCCAGGTCAAGTCCTGCTGTGTATATTGACCCAAAGAATTCAATAAGTTTCATTTTTTTTTAGTTTGTAAAAGAGGGAAAGATGGTACCAAAATTGAACACATAAGTTCAATTACAAGGTATTTATGTACCAATCTCAATGGGATTTGGATCAAGCAGAAAATTTCATGCACTGCTTTTCTTAAGAAAATTATACTATCTGCTTACACAGAAAACATAGAATCATAGAATAATTCAGGTTGGAAGGGCCCTCTGTATCTTATATTATCTTATCCCCCCTCTCAAAGCAGCACTAATTAGATCAGGGACCCTTGCTCTCTAGGGCCTCGTGTGAGGGATTCTTCGCAGCTTTCAGAACACCAAGATGGTCCCATTCACTTCTAAAAGAAGCTTCCACTCACTGGAAAGAAAAATAAAAATAACCATCACTGAAATTTTACCTTCCTAAGAATTATCAAGACAAATCATTAGTGGATTACACTAATCACTATACTAGTGAATTATATCCATGAAGTCCCTAACCTTATTGCATAATTATCACATCTGCTGCCCTTTCAATGATACACTTGAATTAATCTCAGAATAACAGATTCACTTCTCCTTAATTGAAACTAACGACTAAATAAAAAAGATTAAAAAATCTTTATATTCTTCAATTAAAAAAAAAATGCACCAAGTGTCTCTAAAGAGACATATAACTACCCTTGGATGAACTCCAAGTTATCATATGTGAAAGGGAGGGGTAAAAACTACCCTTTTTTTTTTCAAGGGAAAGTGAAGAATTTGGAAATGGCATTAGGCCAGGTTCTGCCACACTTGCACATGCTGAAGAAAAATTTTAAAATAGCTCAGCTGAACTAGAGTATAAAGCTATTGCTCAAAGGAGATCCTAGTGAAGGCCTTATAAATTAAGGATTATACGGGATACAAACTGAGATTGTGTTTTCTTGTCTGATGCAGGAAGAGCACCCTCATCAGCAAACAGATAAGTTGCACCTTTTGAAGCCTTGACCATTAGCTCCCTTCACCACTGAAAAACACTTTTTCTGCAGCAGTTTAGAAATCTGTCCTTTCCAATAGGTCAGCAATGCCCTTAATTTTAATCTAACACATATCATCAGTCAATCCAGATGACGGCTTTCAAATTGCTGGTTATTCAAGCTTTTCTATTTAAAACACAATTCAATTTCTTTAATTAGAATATCACTACTGGAATTATTGCATCATTAATACCACAGTTTTGGTTTCCCTATAGAACTTTCTTGACCAAGGACCTTCATATACATGCACCTCTACTTAATTGTCCCCTAAAGAAAATAAACATCAAAAACTGATTTGAAAAATAGTAACAGGGGATGGCATATGGAAAATGAATGTTTATATTCCCTCTTGGAATCCTGCAGAAGGATACATATGATATGTATGATTCTTATAAACAGAACTGGCTGACCTCAACTGACATGGTAATGATGCTGTTATGGTGTCCCCAGGGGTTTCCTTGAAAGAATTGGTATGCTGACAAAAACACAAGCTTTAATAATCAAGACATAAAAAAGCTTCCACTGGCATTATACTGCATCACCTCTCATTTGGACGGATTGTATGGGATGTACAGTGGACTATGTGATGTAAATTCTTGTTTGTCTTCTGGGTAAATCTGGAAGATTACTAATAAAACTTCAATAATGAAAGAGTCAGAGAAAATCCATGACTCATTCATAAATGAGAAGTCACTAAAACATCCTAAAGTCATGTTCACAGTGTTTTCTAACTTCTTGTTGATCTTTTACTTCCTGGGTGTTTTAATGTATATATTTATAAATATTGCACACTAGAACTGTAGCTAAAAATAATAGCAATGCATGTATATATTCTAAGGAACTGATCCCAGAGTCTTAGTCTCAGGTTTGGCTTGATTTCTCTCCGTGGGTGTTGTTTAAAAAAAGTAGCTGCTGGGTCAGACTCACTAGTACTAAAACCTGACCAAGTCAGTAGAGTTACAATAAAATAAAAGTGGTCTGTTGCACATGAGTAAAGTATTAACGACTATCCAGGCTACTATTACATTTACACATGGTGTATATTTTCATGACCTGCTTTTACTCCTAAGTCCTCAACAATTGTTCCCTTCTATTCACAATGCAGAGATATGAAGGAAATCAAACTACGAAAATGAGTGAGATGTGTGTCACCAGGAAAACTTTTCAAAACCAATGAGTTGCTTTTGGTGGCATATTTATGCCTAGTTTGCCATGTCATTGACATCAGCGATATAAAGTTGTAAAGTACAAAGCAATTCAAGCCTCAGTTGTAAATTTATTTACATGAGCACCCTTTTCAGTGTGTGAAAACTCATTGCAGTGCAAACTGTAGATTTAACAAAATAAAACTCCAGCTTGTACAGATGAGAGCAAAGAAAACATGCTGCGTATGAATTTGATGCAGCTTGCAATCCACTAAGTGACCTCAAAATTTGCAGGACTATATCCTAACTCATTCATAAAAATGAAGACCTGAGGAGATATTCAGGCTTAGATGGCTACAGACACAGGGGACAAATTTCCATATGTTCAATTCGGACTTCCCTCAGCTTTCCTGCGAGAACTGTTTGACTGCCATCTTCCAGCAAAGCACACGGTAGGTAAACTCACAAAGTAATGCTACAAACACAAGCAATTACACAAGTTCCAAAGAGTTCTGAAATTTCATACCACACCCTTCCCTCAGACAGCTCATCTCTGTGCCTGTGCTCAGAGGCATCTGTGGAATTTGGGTTATCTCTACATTGCATTGAAAGAAGACTTTTTAGATTCCTGATTATTAAAGGTGTACATTTTAGGCACCTGGACACTTTTTTTTATCTAAAGTGCCTAACACATCCATATCTGCATATATATATTTATACCTGCATACGTATGTGTTTTGTGGGGTGTGTATGTGTCCCTATACTTAGACTTGCTTACAGCTTAGCAGCTTATCTGGAGCTGAATTGAGCAATTCAGTGTCCTAACTAGCCAGTGTGTGACTTCTGAAATAGCTGCTGGTAGAACAGAATTATTTGGCCTCAAACCTGTTTTGAGAATATGACTGGTCCTAAGACTAGAAGGTGTGAAAAATTACAGACAAACGAGCAACATAAAAAGGAGCATAACAACATTTCCAAGGGTAAGTGGAGAGGGGAAACAAAACATGCAACATATTGCTTGTATTATCAACAGACTACTATCTTCTCTACTATCTAAATGATATTGATGGGGGTATTTGTGACTACAGCATTGCAAATATTTTTTGCATCTAGTCTGTTCTGTCAGGCATTAAACAACATTCCCATTCTCATTTTCAAGAACTATGTCTAATCTTTGTTTACACTAATGCTTCCTTTGTTGACTTTTAACAATTATGTGCCATTGACAATTGTTTATTGTTGTTTAATTAGGAGGTGGATTATTCCCATGTTTTAATGATTACTGTTCAATAACGTGACAGAAATGTTATTCCCAAAACCACCAAGCACAAATTGGATTTGATTTATTTTACTTAATCTTGTTATGATTGTATTATAAGCTCTCCAAATTATAATTTTTTTATTAATTACAATATCTTACAGTTTCAGCTCAGTAATGTGTACCAAAGGAAACAAATAAAAAGCGCCCATGCTGATGAATTCTGTTCTTTAAGGAAAAAAAACTAAAATGGTACAATAAACTCATCAGCACTGACTCCAGTGCTGACTTTCAGTTGTGATTATTCAGTTGTGAATATATCCTTTTGTTCTATTTGAGAATATGCAATCATCCAGGGGACTAAAAGTGGCCATCATCTGTTAAGTACATTCTCGGTATTAGATGTAAAACTTGAAACAAGAAATTATTGATAATGGACAACTTATAAATGCTGCTTGTTATATAGAGGAGAGCATGGCATCCACCCTCATTAGCCAATGCAAACACTTAGTTTTTGGCATGAAATATTGATGACCACTAAAATAATAATGAGAAAGAACTACACAAGCTAAAATTTGCATGAGCTGGAGTAGTAGCCATTTTCAAATGCAGTATTTCACATAACAGTTGAAAAAATTTAGACAGATTAAAATAAATATTGCATGTAGATCAGATGACAACATGCTGCATGTAAATCGGTTACCTCCTGCGCTTTACTGACAATACATATTTTTAATACAATCTTTTTATGGAAAGGAGGTTTGTGTCATGGTTATCCTTTAAATTTTAAAGCTGGTCAAAATAAAGAAATGTTAAAAGACAAAATTGAAAGAAATGTTAAAATATAGAGTTAAGAAAAAAACCTGCCAAAATAAACATTTTCAAAATTTTATTTTTTGTTTGTTCTGATTTGGAATCCATACCTGAAATCATAATGCTGCAAAATGTTATAAATCTTCAATTTAAGAAGTCCTGACTGAAACTGCCTTCTTGTGAAGCTGAACTGAACACAATTTTTGCCTAGATGAAGCAATTCCCTTGGGTTTTAAAAGTCTATTACTCTAGAACAGTCCTGTTGCATAGACAGCTCAGTGCCTAGAGACACTAAAGATGCCAAAATTCATCTCAGTGCTTGCCTTGGGGATTTTTTTCTCCTTTCACCTACATTGTTGGAATGAGGATGCCAATTTACCTGGAAGACTTTGGCTCTTAAGAGCCTGGGTCATCTATGTTGAGAATATTGTCAGGATTGGGTTGAGAAACCCCAGAGCCCACAGCTCCTCGATGGGGTGAGCTGGCAGAGAACAGGGCAGGGCTATGTCAGAACCCTGCCCACACTTTGTCAGAAGATTTTTTGAAAGCAGCACATTTTCATTAAATGTTTTCTTTGTTGACTCAGCCATTTCTGACAGACACGTTGAAACAGAAAATTTACAGCCCCACCTATGTATCACCACTTGATCCCATGTAAAGCATTTGAGGAATCTGCCTCGCTCCCCCGTGGTGTTTCTGGAGGTCATGCATGACAGCTTCTCTCAGTCTAAGCAGCTTCCTAGAGTTAAAAATGTAATTGTAGGGAAGAAACACAATTTCTAAAACATGAAGAAAGCTTTTTAGGGATGTTCACATACCTGAGGGATGACACTATGCAATAATACTTCAAGCTAACATAGCGCAGTGTGCACCAAAATGTGATTTAAGACAAATGAATGAGACAAGTGAAAGTTTCATGTTTCCTTTTGAAGATTGTGCACCTTTCTGAAAATAATATATTTTATATTGTAGTTTTTCCAATTTATCTTCTTACTGTATAAAATTCAACAATAATATTTTCAAAAGCACTTTTCAGAGTGCTGAGGACCTTGTGAGGGTTTGAGATCCCAATTTACTCAGGCCATCTGGAAATTCCATCTCAGGAGATCAAAACTCCTAAAAATTACTCAATGTTATTTAAGTTTTCTTTCAGTGGTTCTCCACCCCCCAAAGTTTTATCCAGATGATATTTTTGCTAGCAAAAATTTATTACAGACATGTTATTAACCCTCTTTGCCTGGAATTTCTTTCACATTTCTGGTCTAAAACTTAATCATCCACTCCTTTAATCTAACTTTAAAGATTTTCCATGTTTCCTACTTCTACTTTCCTTTATAAAAGTTCTTTGTATGAGTGATGGTTCAATATGTCTTCAAAGAGATTGTGAGATATTAAGAAGCTGGGAATATTGTTAGCAAACAACAGCAGTGACAGACAAGCACTCCTTACTTTTCATCTATATTTCAACTGCCTTTGAGATAAATCACAAAACTTACATTCACTTTGGTAGTAACTGGACTAGACTACTGATATGGAGACATTTCTTCCAGGAACAGGAAGTCAGTGCAGCAAGGTTTAATCCTACATACGCTATAAACTGTATGAAGAAACTTTTTGAGAAAAGATTGATATAATTTTAAGCCAATTCCTTTTCAGTAAAATAACAAGGACAAGAAGTAAAACTTAATGGCTCTTCTATTTACACATATAAAAAATAGAAGGAAAAATGTATTGTGTGTAATATGTAACAGGAACTAGAAAATGGAAGATAAAATGAAATGTCAAGAATATGACTTAGTTTTTTAAGGATATAGTTAGATTCCTGTCTTTCTTCTGAAATCTTCCAAATTACTTATAAAAATATGCCAGAAAGTAAATCAGCAAAAAGTTAAATTCTGTTTCAAAATGATCAATTTTGCCATCAGAGTTTCTTTCATCCTCCTCTTCTTTAACATCAAATATTCCCCTATCACGTTTTCTCCAAATATAAAGTGATATTTTAGACAATCAAATTTATTGAGAAAATATCTGACAGTATTACAGACTCCATATGTGCATGTGTCCTGAATGCCTCTGTGATATATATCTCTATGAATCTACCTGCATATGATGTCAATGATAATGGAAAAGTGGCTCATTAATCACATCAACTGCCTTGTAACATTAATCCATATTCCAATTCTTTACATTGCATCTGTCTACACAGTAGCTTTAATGTCACCAAATGTATTAAAAAAAATCCATATTCTTTATCCCTGTATTAAAATAATAGGAAATAATATCAAAAAGTGTGGCAAAAGATGTTGGTGTTATCAATTCTAAAACCAGATATTGCCGTGTCAGGAAAATTTATCATATGTTGCATTTCCTTGGCTGTTGAATCCAGTTGGGTTTCTTGTTATAAGGTGACTAAGACAGGCCTTATGCTTCAGAAAATTAGGAACCTTTTGTTTCCATGCCAGGGTCTGATTAAACTAATCTATTCTTGTCCAAACACTTACTTTAAATATGTCTTCTTTCAACTTTGTGTTTATAACTTCAGGGTATTTATGAAGATTAAATTGTTTAAACCTTTCTTATTCTTAAGCTGAAAGAAGCCATGGTCTCTTAATTTCCTTTTGTGAGACAGTTCTACTTTGTTCATTCAGTAGTCCCCTGCTGCAGCATCATCCAGTATAAATTCTCTTCTCTTGAACATATTCAAGCAGAGATGGCACAGCACTGCACAAAAGATCTTAACAGTGACTTTGTTACATTTTACTCTATTTCTTTGGTAGTTCCTTGCCTGATAGATACTATGGACACAACTGTTTGTGAATGATCACATTCCACTAATAGTTTACTGATGCCTCTAAATTGTAGATCATCACCAGTGGATAAGCCAACCATTTCTAATAACATTTTTTCCTATTTAGTATTGCTTGCAACATTTGTCTCTTTCTGGCTGTTTTTCTTGCGTAGTTAAGCAGATCTAATAACTGTTATTCCGAAGGAACAGATATGGGTCCGTTCTAAAAATTTGATAAAATAATTTAGAATATTTTCAATCAAACTTGCGATTTCCCGTATCTTTCCAATTTCTTCTTACACTGACACACTGACATTACCAGTCACTTTAATCTGCATACATACAATCAGATGACAGGCAGATGAAGTTCTGTATATAGCTCAGAGGATGAAGAGCTATTACAGGCAGTGTGGACCATGCAAGGCTTAGGTCCCTCAAAAATTTTTTGTCCCACAGTCATTTACTATTATTCTGAAACTCCTTTGATCTTTACATATGCTTTTGCTACATGTTCTATATAATTTCACACCAATGCCCAATGCATCTACCATACCCTCTGAACAGCGTATTGTAAAAGTTCTATCATAGAACAGCATTTACACTATTTATGCTCTTTGATCAAAAAAACGTATTGTTTTAGTGCTGCCAGATGTGCTCCAGAAGCAGTTTAGGTGAAAAATTGCAAAATGTGGATGCAGACAGTCTGCTCTGGATTAAATAGCTCTGAACTATGTAAACCAGAGCAACTCTTTGGCACGTAGTCTGAGGGACAAGGATCACTCACAGAATTACATCTTTACCAGCACAGTTTTTGCATTTTGGCATTGTATGGATAGCAGTAATTTCTATCTTGATTTGCACATCTCCATCAGACATCTAACCTTCTGACCTATGATCCACATCCTTGTCTAAGATTAAAATTATTCATATGATTCTGTGCCCTCTTAAAGTTAACATTAGCCTTTGTCTTACTCTTACTTCATTGTCAATTCCACTGTGGCCTTCTTTTGAATACTGTGGGTAAAGATTCACAGTATCATTTGTGCTAATTTCTTTGCACAGTCTAACAGAGTTATTAGCCATTATTACTTTATCCTCATTTTTCACGACCTTTAACACATAACTACCTACTCTGATTTCCCAGTATTTTTCCAGCAGCCTTTTTAAGGTTTTAATTTTCATGCTCTAAGTCAGTTATCCTTATTTTTTCAGTCTTGTCTCCTACTACTGAAAACTTTTTTACAGACTTATTTTGTGTTTAGAATCTCAAACATTTAAACATTTAAACACAGACTTTCCATGCTTTTTCAGCACAAGATATTTTATTTCTCCAAGTGACTTTCTTCTGTATGACCCTGCTGCCTACTACAACTATACACAAAACAGCACCATGCCTTGCATTTTCTAAAAGGCTGTTGGAGAAATCTGTCAACAATCATGGCAAAAAAATATGCTGGATCTACTTTTAACAGTATAATTTGTTCTTTAGTCTATATTGTGAAGGCAATTATGTTAATAGGTAATTATTTTAAGTACTTAACATTTGCTTGGGAGAGAGTCATCCCACTACAAATATGTCTTTATACATACAAGGGTAACAAGGAGGGTTAAGGAAGCCACAGCAAAATTCCAATCTCTTTTCCATCCTGGAATTAATATTGACCTAAACTGGCTTACTTCACCTATGCTATTAATTTATTTTTTTGCAGTTAACTGCATAATTAAAGTGTCATGGAAATTTTTCTTCGCTTGTTGTTGTTGTATTTTTCTTCTTTCTTTGTAGTGTCTTAAGTCTCTTTGTTATCTCTGTTTGTCAAAGTCATCTACTCTCTCTATTTTATCACATTTATATCTATTACTAGTCATACAAGCTTCTCCATTTGGTTTGTTAGTGTATATATAACAGAAAAAACAATATCTTAATTCTCACATGACTCCCATTTATCACAAATATGTGACTGATGAAGAAATTTGCGGTCTTTAGTGGAAGAAAAAGAGATAGAGGAGTCATCTTGCACTTTATAAGCACTTTCAGGTGTGTAGTTGAAATATGTGTTCTGCTATTCATTTAATTTGCTTAGTCTTGTAATTCATGAAGTAAATTAAACAAGTTTTATGTTTCTCCAAACCATCCTTTCTAATTACTTGTGTATCCTTCTCATTGATCCACACAGCCCTCTGATTATGAGTTTTCAGAACGTTTTAACATGTTACATGGTAAGTTATTTAGGTGTTGAAAAGAAGGGTAGAGATCAAAAACCACGGCCATCTGTCATCTTTGTCTCCCCCACTCTTCTTCATTCACGTTTTTGCCTGTGTGAGAATTTCAACATATTTTGGAATCCCTTCCATCTGCCAGTAAAGAAAGAAAAATAAATTTTTAATTGATAGAGCTCCTCCTTGCCTTTTTATTTGGGATATTACTTGGAGGGAACCAGTTAAACAATACATTCATTTAGCTTGGGCTCAAAAGCATGGCTCCTGGAAGTATTGAACACATCAAATGTACAGAAATAAAAAGACATATATGAAGCATGTAATGTAAATGGTAATGTAAATGGCCAGTCTTCGCGAACGAAGAGCCGGGGAAGGTCCTTACCCGCATATGCAGATAAGGCCTTCGAGCC